>JALMQS010000818.1:255355-652536 GCA_024734495.1 Forficula auricularia | reverse complement strand
TCCATTTGAGTTGAAATTCACGAATCACACTCGACATCAGATACATTTGGCTATAAAGTTAACCCTCGTCTTTTATGCCAGTCGTCTTATAACTTCATTATATATACGGTATATATCTATATCAAAAAAATGTTATTGGTTGTTTTTATTATATAAATAAATACAGGTTTTACAAAAAACAATCTTTAAAGGTTTATTAAAATCCCAAACGTTTCAAAAAAGAAAAAATTGCTTTTTTTTAGTTTTAAAAAGAATGTTTATTAAGCCAAGAAAAAAATAAGTACTAGAGTTATTTATGGTATAAGAGGTTACGTTCCAACATTCCAAAAGAAGTATAGCAATTCAAATTATTTACAATTGAAAAAAGCAAAGGGGCATCAAATGGATATCAGTAGATTTTTGTTTACATAATATAATACATGTAGTTTTTCCTTAATTTTAATTTTACAATAAGTTTTTTTTAATTTTGTTAGTTTTATTTACATTTCATGATTAAATGTGAGCCGGGAAGAGGCTTTGAGAAAAACCCGGCTATACAGTATAGAAAAAAGAAAAAGAAATTGCTTTATGAAATGTATATAATAAAGCAACAATAATCAAATATTTTGAAAAGTAGACAATATTACAAATTGTGATGAAATTACTTCTACTTTTCAAAATATTTATTTGTTTAGTGTTACTTTAAATACATTAAATTTCATAAAGCAACTATTTTTTCATTTTTTTTAAAATATTGATTAATGGAGGAATTCCACCGTAACATTTGGAATTTTAATAAACGTTTGAAAATTGTTTTTTTTATAAAAGATCTGTATTTATTTATATCTATCTCACTCTATATATTTTATATAAATGTACATTATACATTGAAGGAGACAATAAAAGAGTGTGTCTTCTGCTGGAATTATAAATAAAATTTATAGTTCCAACAGAAGACACACTCTTTATTGTCTCCTTCAATATATAAAAATTCTGCTACCCTCGGCACAAAAACTTTCAATTTAGTACATTATAGAATTTAGGATGCGGCCCAGCTCATAGTCCTTCCTCACTCATTTTAAAATCATCATAAAAAAAATTATTTCTCACAAAATAAATTATGACAGAAATAATCTCGAAATAAATATAAGTAAAGACAATATAAAAAAGCTTTTGTTTTTTGTCCATTTTGAAGTTATAAATTAACGGAAAATAATACAAATGTATTGTTTGTTCCACGTGAATCTGTCATTGGAGGCATCCATCAATTTTCACAGATAATAATTAAAAATGTATCTTCTGTAAAATATTTTTTTTTTAGTTATTTGAGAGTAGCTTTAAAGGACAAGTCGTATAATAATAATTTTCTCAATAGAAGTAAAATTTATTGTGAGTAAGTAAATATAACTAAGGTCTTCGAAATTAGTCTCAAATATATAAATAAAAATATTTATATTAAAAAGAATACACAAATTTAAATTTTGTTTAGAATTTATAAATTAAAACTTGACAAAAACATGAAAAAATATATAAGTATATAAAATGTTAAATAAAATAATTAGAAAATTCTCTATCACAATTCTACTTTACTGTTGTTAGTTATATTAAAGTTTTTTTAACAGTGGGTCTAATTCGGTTGCACTTATTAAAGTTTGAGAGCCACAATGCTAGGATAAAGAATTAACAATGAACTACTGAAGTAGTATTGCTTTACATAAAGCTGTCATTGATTGTGAAGGAAATTAAATAGAAATATCTATTTCTTTGTTTCTTATAACTTATTTAAATACAAACATATTAGGCTTTTGGAACCTTGATTATTAACAATAAAACAAAAATGAGTTTATAAATTAATAAAAATTGTATAAAAAGTATTAGAAACTAATTAGATTAATTATAATATATTAAAATCGATATATAATTAACGAATTTCTTATCTTTAACGATATATGTCGCATATATAAATATATAATTATATTAACAATTTCATTACAAAAATATAATCGAATAAAATTAGGTAATATTTACATCAGTCTTTTAAAAGGATTTCCTTTTTGGAAGTAGAAGCAATTAAAAAAACAATAAAAAATCTTCTAAATATAAGAAATATAAATTACAATTTAAAAGGATGAGTTTCGTATAAAATAACAAGAGTGATAAATGAAAATCCTAACAAAAGACATATTAATTTTAGCAATCTGTCATATCTTTTATTCAATTCATGAGGTAAGACTTCAAAAAAAGTGATATATACGAAAGTTCCACAAGCAAGTCCTTGTAAAAGACCATTAAATACAGAGGAATTGACACTTTGACAAAATTCTTCGATACACATTGCAATTCCCATCCCCAATGGAGAAATAATACAAAATCCGAAAATCGATTTTACAATTGTTTTCAATTTCAATTGACTTTGTACTAAATTCAAACCCAGACTAAAGGCGATAATAACTTTATGAATGATCACTGCAAAGAAAATTTGTAGAATGGAGCCAAGTTCTGGTTGTAAACCAATGGCAATGCCTTCAAAAAGGGAATGAATAGACAAAGCTAACAATAATAAAAGAGAGCGAAGAACAGAATGCGGTTCCGATTCAATGTCACTCACATTGGAAACAGAAAGGCTTTCTGTCAATCCCTCCAAGTTCGCTGAGCGATTGGGACGATCGTCAGGTTTCGAATCCAAAAAGATGACATGACTATGAGTATGTTCTTGAAAATAAAGTGCTATCTGTTCAGCCAATAAAACAAGAAAAAAGCCAAACGTAACTGTAAATTCAGTGACAGGAAATGTTGTATTGATTGACAACTTTGACAATCCCTGAAACAAAAAACAATGAAAGAGATATTAATACGAATGAATCAGAATATAAGCTGTTTAAATTAAAAAAATTAAATAATATAAATTGTCAATAAAGAGAAATCAATGAGGTTGTCCTCTGCAAGATGCAAATAAACATATATACATATAGGTATACTAAATATAAATATGTAGGTATATAATATATTAGTGTCCGGGGGCACCAGGCGATGCTCGGTTACTTTTTGCCTCTAAATAGCTTAAGTTTTAAATTTCAAGGGCTGTGACTTAAAAGACGAGATATGAACGCTTAAAATATTTTTTTGCGACATGACTAATTTACACACCCTTCCTTTATTTCAATCGGATTAAAATTCATACAAGACTAATAACTCATGAGACTTGATAAGTTCACCAATTTTTAGCGAAATCGTTAGAGCCGTTTTCGGGAAACTATATATATATGAGTAGCAAGAATTGTTCGTTTAATATAATAAGAGTACCTGGCCACCGAGAGATGCTCGGTAACTTATTGCTTCAGTTAAATGCCATATATTAATCACGAACCCCTCGCCCCCCGGACCCCCACCACTCCCTCCCTGCACCTCTCCACCCCAGAAACCACTTCCCTCGCCCCCCGTACCCCTCCACCACTGCACCCGCACCGCCATCCTCACCTCCCCCCGCCCCCCACCCAGTTTTTGCAATTTCAAGCCTTGTAGTGGCCCACAGATTATGTGTATAAATGTATAGGTATATAAATAAATACCGTATAATAATTTTTTTTAATTAAATAACAATTTTTGAGTTCATCAATTAAATTGCCAAATTCTAATTTAGAAAAAATACGTTTGTGGGATTTAAAACTCGATTTTTAATCAATTAAATTGGCTAACTTTTAATATATATAATAATATTTGTAATGATCTATTAGTGGAATTTAAAATTAAAAAACTCAATTAATAATTAAAAGGAAATTGAATAAAAATGTAAATATACATTTTTATCGAGACAACCACCTGTGAATAATTATTTCAATTAACAAAAAACCCATCAAAAACAACTTAGCCGAAGATGAGACCGTGACAGATCGAATGTCCAACACAAAACCCTCCTAACCCGTGAATTTCATCCAAATCGTTAGAGCCGTTTTCGAGAACCCGATTGGATATATATATATACAATTTTTGCTCGTTTAATATAGAGTAGATAAGATAAGATTGATATAATTTATTTGTTTGAGACTATAGCCTCGAAAATTTGACCTTCGTCAGTCTTTTAATTATAAATATTTTATCTGTTATTTCTCGTAGTTCAATTACACGATTGGATATAGAAAAATTCGTTTTGTTGTTATAGCAAGCTAGCCACATAAAATAATCGTTTGTTATATGGCTAATTTGCTATAATAACAAAACGAATTTATCTACATCCAATCAGGCAATTGAGAAATAACAAATGAAATATTTTTAATTAAAACGATGATGAAGGTAAAACACTTTGAAAATACCAATCTGAAATAAATAAATTATATATATACATATTTATATTTTATATATTATGTATATGTTTATTTGAACACAAGCAAAGGACAACCTCATTGATTTCTCTTTATGAATCAACAACTCTGCTGGCACTTTCAGCGATACAAATACAAAGTACTAAATTTACTTTTTCTTATAGAAGCTATTTTAATTTTAAACTTATTAAATAGAATAGTTTTTGGATACATGGCTATAAGGACACTTTTATTATTATTATTATTGAATTTTTTTATTATATATATCAGCTCTGAATTATTCACAGAGAATAGTTTTGTTATATGAGAAGAAATCAAGAGGTCGTCTTCCACTTGATACAAATAAACATACCTATACATAAATATATAATCAAGCGGAGGACGACCCTTGAGAATTAAAGAAAAATAAATTTTCAGTAAAAAATATTTTGTAAGAATAATCAAGTAAAATTATATTAACTAATTTTATTCTCATATCAATTCATATAAAACTAGTTAAAATAATCATCGAAATATATTCTCAAGAACCAATTGGAAAGGTTTATTATTGCATTAATCCTTTGAAAATGAAAAAATAATCAAAACGACAATAAATATATCTTGAAAAAAAGTTGATTTGACCAAGCTCAGATAAATTATTTCAAATCAAATCAGAGAAAATCAATCAAATGTGACGAGAAAATTGCGGAAAATTTTGTCTAAAATTTGATTATCTATTTATTTCGAAAATTAGACCACTTATAGGGTTAAAAGAAAATGGATAAAAAATTATTATAGACATTAATTTTCAAGATTTAATTATAAGAAAAATTGGAAAGTTTTTTTGTAAGTAGATTAAAAGCACATGCCGTTTTGCCTTTGTTTTGAAACGCATTGTGTTATTACACTAAACAAGTTAATGCTAGAGTATATGAACAGACAACGGGATTCATAATTCATAAGCAAAAAACTTTTTGATGTTTATGTACCGATTCTAGCCAATCCCGTGCTCGTTTGAAAAATCTGGCACCATTGTAAGAGATTGAATATTTTTATATTAAAATGACAGATAAAATAGATTTTAAAAGTTAAAAATTGATATAAAAATAATTTTGTTATTTTTTAACAAATGTAATCAACGCCTATATTTACACCTTATGAAAATTTTAATTTTGAAAAAATATATGCATACATATACATACTTTATACATATTTCGCTGGTTAAATAAATGCGCTGTTGCCAAATTGTTTTTAGTATAAATTTTTTTATACATTTTTCATTATTTATTAATTATTATCTCAGAAACTGTGTTGTAACTATGAATCAAAATTGTCTTAAAATATGTATTAGTTATTGTTTAATGTTGCTTTAGTTTTTTATAAAAATGGTAAGAAGGGTTTCTTAATTATAATTAAATATGTATGTAAATTTTCCGATATCCCATATAGTGCAATGTTAAAGAGTCTGAAAAACTCTATTTTTGAAATTTAATATCCCCGGAACTATATTGTTGATAAATTTCGTTTTGTCACCAATCGATACAGAAGTATTTAAATAATAATCTGTCTAAATTTCAAAAAAATCCTAAGAAAACCCATTTGGCGGAACAACTACCTTAATTTAATGAAAGAACAAGGTACTTTTGAATTTTTAGTTATAATTTATTTAAATTTTGACAGGCATATGTATCCGAATATAATTAATTGGGTGATATGTACCTACATCTTTTTAGTGTTCCATATAAAAAGTGAAACGAAAGTCTACCTTTACTTTATAACGTCAGTCTGTTCGTTTGTTAGACCAATGTAGCCTGTATAGTAAATAAGATACAAACATGATAATTAAATGTATTCATTTTCCTCGAAATCAAAAACAATATTATAATTTTAATCGAGTGATTATTTTGGGTAGAGTCGAATTTTCTGAGTAGTCGAATGGCTATGTAATATTTTTTTATGATGGAGGTGTAAGGTATCCCTGTAAAAATATAATTAAGTAAAATTAAGCTAAATTTTGTATTAATTTAATTCATTTGAAATTCTTTTCGGGAATTAGAAACCACTTGACTTGAAATTTTGAAAAATTGCACAAATCTGTTTATTCAATATGAATTAAATATTTCTCATTATGTTTTCTTTTTTAATATTACTTTGATAATAATTATAATATATAGGTATTTTGCCGAGGGTAACAGTTTTGAAAAGTATTTCGTAATAATTGATGTTCAATCAGCGATTTTTTATTAAATAGGTTTAAATAAACGTTTGTAAATTCTCATCAATTTTAATATAAGTACGGAACCCTCACTATGCGAATTGCAATGCCGGTTTTAAATTCTAAATATGGATTATTAGGAATTTGAACTTCAAGTAAAATCAAAAGAAAAATTAATTTAATACACAATTCTTGTCTTTATTTAAAACTTTTTCGCGTTCTTAATTTGATTGTTTCAAGTTAATTTTAGTAATAAAACATGGTTTGTTTAAAATGCACATAGTTTATTAAATAATTATTAAGCAAGCGCTAAACAATTGGATATATTTGGTATGAATATTTTTAGGGAAGAAAAAATATTTATTTATGAAAAGACTTAGGTGAAACAATAAATTTAAGAGCGTAAATTAGTGTCAAACAAAGATAATCAAATTGACACAAAATACATTAGTTGTTCTGGCAGTTAATTAATGATTTAGTAATGAACTATGTGCATTTAGAACAAGAATTGTTTATTAATAAGGCTTAATTACAACAATAAGTTTAATATTCTTGAAATCTCTAGGGTTATTACATATATTCACAAATGAAATAAATACAATAATTTAAAGATTATTGATATTTATTGACTACCTATAAAGTTTCGTACACCAACTCACCACTGATTAACTTCAGTAGTAAATATTTTAGAAATCATCACATTAAGGTAGTTCTTTCGCGACAATCCACAGAAAAAATTTTACTCTCATCAACCACTCTATACATATGAACGGTGCTAAAATTTTAGGTTATGCTTTTTTAACGTGACTGTACTTCTCACACTACTATATCCTCTTTATGAATGAATAGTTTCCAAGCCATTGACCTTACCAATATCCCCTCCACTAAAAATAATAGCCCAAATATATTGTTTTTTTATTTTTATCAAAACTACTAGGTAAATAATTTCAATTTTTTTAAGTTACTCCGAATATATTATTCTAACAAATATTAGTTTTTCCATCAAGATGGTGAAAGTCCTTCAATGAAAAAAAATACAATAATGATCATTTTCCCACCCTTTTCCAATCTAGCATGTGTAAAAAATTTCATATTTAATTGCAATTATTTCACGTGTGGTGTGGTAAATCGGCTTCAAATTTTAACAGTGTGTTTATTATGCTTTTAATCACTTATATTCCAAGTTTCGAAGACTTCTTGAATTTTTGCATTTGTGAAAGAACTACTTTAAACATTCCTTTCTTAAAGATCTTTGTATGAATGTAATGAATGAAATTTTTCTACGCGCCTCAAAATGAGAAAATTTCGGAGCTTTTTCAGTTTTTCTCTAACTCTAAAACGGCTTATCAAATCAAAAAGATATCTATTAGATAAATAAAAGCTCTTTAAATTACGAGTAAAATGATATCAGTTTCATCTATTTAGGTTAAGTAGAACTGGTACTAGCGCCTGTCAAAAAACAGCCCCCAAGATCACTTTTGAATGTCCCTAAAACTCGTACTTTTTTCGATTTTTCCCCATTTTGACCATGAAGGAGCACGTTTTCGACAAAGACCATTCTATACACTTTTAAATTAGATTAAATTTGCTACAATTTAAACAAAGTTTCATCTTAATTGGATAATGGTAACTCGTGCCGCAATGAGGTTGAAGTTTGCAGTTTTTTGCAAAAAATTGTAGTTTTTCCTTCATAGAATGAAAACCACTCATCCTAGAAACTTGATTCCTATATCATTTTCTAGGAAATTTCGTTGACTTGAACGACTTTTTTGATAAAACTCTTAGATTTATAGATATCCTAGATTTTCCGGACAGGATATGATCTGAATCCTCAAAAGCGTCATGGAAAATGCTAGGTATCTATACATATAAGAGTTTTATCAAAAAAGTGGTCCAAGTAAACGTTCAAGTCAACAAAATTTACTAGAGAATTAGACAAAAATCAAGTTTCTAGGATGAGTGGTTTTCATTTTATGAAGGAAAAACTGCAAACTTCAATATCATTGAGGCACGGGTTACCATTATCCAATTAAGATGTAACTTTACTTAAATTGTAGCAAATTTAATCTAGTTTAAAGATGTATGGAGTGGTCTTTGTCTCCTTCATGGTCAAAATGGTGAAAAATCGAAAAAAATACGAGTTTTAGGGATATTCAAAAGTGATCCCGGGGGCTGTTTTTTGACAGGCGCTAATACTGGTTCTACTTAACCTAAATAGATGAAATTGTTATCATTTTAAGCGTAATTTAAAGAGCTTTAATTTATCTAATAGATTTCTTTTTGATTTGATAAGCAGTTTTAGAGTTATTCAAGAAAAACTGAAAATACTCCGAAATTTTCTCATTTTGAGGCGCGTAGAAAAATTTCCACAACACAAGATATGGGGGAAAACTTAGGGTAGTAATATTGGAGTACCAATAAAGGTATTCCAGCAATAAAATCTTTACCGGAAATTATTTCCTTTTCAAATCGTAATTTGCCTGGACTATTATTTAATATAGGTTTTAAAGTAAATTTCAATTTTCTTGTTTTTTTTGTTTGAAAATTTTATAATTTTAATCCCCCTTCTTAATTTTGGGTTCGATTTCACCCAAAATTTAATCAACTCTTAATCTCAATGAACCAAAACTACATGTGAAATTTTGTTTTGAAAAAACGAAGTAAAAGACCAACTTTTTTCATGCACGATTAGAATACTTGACTATACCTGTATGATAAAGTAAAAAGGATAGTATTATTTGAAAAATTCACCTCACTTTGAATATAAATTATCAAATAAATTTAAGACTTACTCATTCGAAAATTAAGAATCATATATTATATAAATAACTAATATCATCTAAAAAATATTAGAATTTATAAAATAAGGGCAAAAATTTTATCCCCTTAAAAAATCATACTCCATAAATACTGGCTATTATTATTAATAATTGTACAACTTCATTATTTTCTTGAATAAATTAAATATTAAAAATCAAAATGTGTATAAAATTACTATCTGAGGAGACTTAGGAGAGATATAAAAATAAATATTATATTGGAGCTCTGTATATAATATACTAAGAGGGGTGAACCGCGACCTAAAATCGTGTACACACTCACTTCCACTTTCATTTCCAAGTAGAAGACAATAGATTATCTAATGAATTCCAAATAATTCCAAAGACGGTGTACACCTAATTCCAATCGTGGTTCATCCCTCGATATACTATAAGAATAAATAAAAATTTCTTGAAAAGTAAAACTATTCATTTATCACTTCAGGATTTTTGAAGTGGTTCATAAATTTAATTTTTAGGAGAGTTATAAAAATAAATATTATATATTCGAGCTCAGATAGTAAGATTCTAAGATTTCAAAATTTCAAAAAAAATTTCCAAACTTTAAAATGTCAGACCGATATCTAAGATGTCAAAGATATGATTTATCTTATCAAAAAAATAAATAAATATTACTATTATTTACATTCTTAAGTGTTTCACTAGTGTCAGGTAATAAATCGAGGAGCCCTGTGGCCATAAACACTCCGCCAGCAAAACAATTAAGCAGACTTATAATTCTTGCATATCTAGAAACATTTAAAAAACAATTAATTTATGATTTCAAAAAATAATTAAATAAAATGGTAATACTTACTTTATACGTTTATTGGTATCCAAAGTACTTTGAAATTTACCTACTAATTTTAATGGTAAAACTGAAAAGATTAAAGTGAGAAAAAATAAGGCAACTAAAACAAGCCATTTCACTTGATAAAGATCCATATTTTATTTTAAGGAATATTCTAGGCATGTAAACTTGTTAACGGAATGGATAGAACTGAAAAAGCAATTCAGAAAAAAAATAATTATCTTATCAATAGAAGATTGTACTACATAACATATCAGTCTACATTTTATGACAAAAGAATCTTATTTAAAATAATATCAGACTAAAGATAGACTAATAGGAAGTCATGTGATTTACCAAATATTAATTAAGAATTAACCTTTAACCAGTTTGTCATTTTTTCGAGATGTTTGAATCTGATTCATTATTTTTGTTTGCGCGCAGCCAACATGGCAGCAAGAAATTCCCTGACACCAAATGGGAAAATCCCTTGGAAATATTTTTCAAAAAGATAACGTTATTACACGAGAAGTAAATAAACTTGGAATAGATTAGAATTACATAAGTTTTAGGAAAAAAATAATAGGAGAGTTGTTTTAAATAATTAATTTCTTTATGAATGAAAAATATATCACTGTACAGGCCCGGATATCTCCATCTAACCCTATAATCTGCTAATAATGACTAACCCAGGGCAGGCGACCAGTAGCTTAGCGAGTGGCACTCTGATAGGGGCGGCAGATTTTAAAAATGATTATAAAAAGTTTTAATACTTCGAGCTTATGAGCGGGTCTTTAAGATAAAATAAGCTGACGTGTTCTGATGTGGCCATCCACTTGACTTTACCATACAAACCTGGTCCCTCACTTATATTTAATATTTAATAAAATTATTTATAATCATATAGGGGATGGGGGTTATTGTTTTTGCATTTTTAGACTCCTGAGGGCTCACTGATTATGTATACAAAATTTGGTTGAGTTTGGTAAAAGGCCAAAATTCTCATTTTTTGACACTACAACCCCCCCCCCCCATTTTGGGCGGTTAGTTTTTGCATTTTTAGACTTCTGGGGATCCACTGATTATGTACAATATACAAAATTTGGTTGAGTTTGCTCAAGTGGCCTAGATTTTTAATTTTAACCCCCCTCCATCCCCCTTAATTTTGGCCCGATATGGACCAAAATCTAATCAGCTCTTAATCTCAATGGACCAAAACTACGTGTGAAATTTGGTTTCGATATTCAAACTAGTTTTTGAGCTAGCTCACAAAAATTTGGTAACGCACAGACTAACGGACAACCAGACAACCAGACTAACAGACATTTTGACAAAACAATTATTATCTCGAAAAATATAATTTTTTCGATGTTCACATATTAGAACTTTTTTGTAGACCGAAATGCCTTGGTTTCGCTCAATTTTTTTTAATCAAAATAGTTTCAGCCGTTTTTGAGATATTTCGGAAAAAAGAAGGAAAAAACCCACTTTTTTCATGCACGATTACAATACTTGACCATACCCTGTATGGTAAAGTAAAAATCATTTTTGTTAGTCTGGTTGTCTGTTAGTTAGTCTTTGAGTTACCAAATTTTTTGTGGACGAGCTAGCTCAAAAACTAGTGTGAATATCGAAACCAAATTACACACGAAGTTTTGGTTTATTGAGATTAAGAGCTGATTAGATTTTGGTGCATATCGACCCAAAATTAAGGCGGGTGGAGGGGGTTAAAAATTAAAGATATAGTCTATTTGAGCAAACTCAACCAAATTTTGTATACATAATCAGTGGACCGCCAGAAGTAAAAATTCAAAACTAATTCTCCCCCTTACATGATTATAAATAATTTTAGGGGACAGGCTGTATGGTAAAGTCAAGTGGATGGCCACATCAGAACACGTCAGCTTATTTAGTCTTTTTCTTTGATCAGATTCTAAAGAATCAATCTCTCATTCGCCCATTTATTAAATAATAAAAATTGAAAACTTATTTACGTTAGAGACGCCTTAATAATAAACTTAAATATAAAATAAAATGTTTATTTATGACTATATTATAACGTTGATTTAATACCTTAATAAAATCATGATAAAAATGATGTTTCTTTATTTTTGAAACAGAAGTTTTACTTAAAGCTAGAAAGCCCAAAATATAATTAACTCTCTCTATTAGAAATAAAAATATTTTACCACAAGAACGAACTTTCTTCGACGTTTTGTTCTTAAACTATCGCGAGTATCGGAATCGAGATAGACAGACAAAATGATTTTTCTCATTTTTCAAAAGAATGGGCAAAAAAGAAAAAATGAAAATTTTCCCTTGAATCTAATACTAGGCTAATAGAAGTAAAAATCAGTTTGCCTAAAGCAGCGTTTCTAAAACTTTTTTCATTCACGATCCAATTTTGATTGAGAAAATTTTTGTTACCCCAGATTCTATGTAAGTTATAATTATATAGAAAAATTAACTTTTTTACTAGTAAATCACATCAAAATCCCGGCGCCACGGAAAGCGTGATTCTAAAGTTACCATATGCTTGGCCCCTCTCTTATAATTAATATATTTAATAAAATCATTTAGAGCAGCGTTTCTCAACCTTTTTTGGCCCGCGGACCAGTAAAATTTGTAAAAAAAATTCGCGGACCAGTGATATTTTTTTAACAACAAAATTTTACTAGGTATTAAAGAACTACTACATAAGTTAATTGTAACATTTTTATTATCATTTACTTACAATAATATTTAAATGTAAAGATATGTAATTATATATACATATAAAAATTAAGTATATAAAGCTTTAACAAAAATCACAGAAAATTAAAAAAAAATCACAAACTCATGGACATAGTAACACAACAAAAAATATCACTCTTTACGATTACTAAAAAATTAAATCAAAAGCATTTACAAAAAATATAATTTGTTGTTTGTTTGTAATAATAATTATTAATAAATAACAAACCCTTGACAAAAATTACAACAAAAAATGTCAGAAATTATAAAAAAAATCACAAAATCATTGCATATGAACACAACAATATAATCCAACATGTGATACTACACTAATAATTAAATATCTATAATTTTCATATTGGCATGTATTGTTAATGAGAAGATTGCGCGCACTTGTAAGCATTTCGGGAATTTTTCTTCAGGGCCGTACTAATCATAAATTACATAGAATAAAAATTAGTTTAAGATATTTGTATTTCGTAATTTTATAAATTAAAATTTAGTTATTATTATTATTTTTTTTTTATATGTTTTTTTCGCGGAGAGAAAAAAATTGTCCGCGGACTAGTAAAATTTCTCCGCGGGCCACTGGTGGTCCGCCGGACCAGCGGTTGAGAATAGCTGATTTAGAGGGTGGGGGGAGGGTCAAAAAATACAATTCTTGTACCAAACTCAACCAAATTTTGTAGGTATACATAATCAGAAGACTAAAAGTTCAAAAATTAACCAAAAATATTCAATATTTGGTTCGGTTTGGTCCAAGGGCCTAGTATTTATTATTTGACTCCCCCCCCCCTTAATTTTGTCCCCAGAAAAATATATATAATATTTTCGTTATTATAATAGTGTATTTCCTTTTTCTTGTTTTTTTAGTTTGAAAATCTTATAGTTTTAATTTTAAACCCTTCCTTAATTTTGGTTCCGATTTCAACCAAAATCTAATTAGCTTATAATCTCGATGCACCAAAACTACAGGTGAAATTTCGTTTTGATATTCACACTAGTTTTTGAGCTAACTATCTATTCAAAGCCGACGTTTCGGAGGTTTATTCCCTCCTTCTTCAGGGTTTTGAAAGGTCAGTGAAAGAAATACAATGTGACAAGCCTCTGTCTCCTCTCTCAGTGGCAGTAACAATATTATACAGTATTTCATTCTCAGCAGAATTTACTACACTTTTTCCCCACCTCCTCTTCTTTGAAACTAATATGAGCTAATTTGATCTATGTATTTGCTTAATAACACTATAACTTTTGCCTTTAACTTAAACTGCCCTTTCCCTGTACTACAGATACTATCACGGTGTCTGTTCAGTCGAGCTGAAATCAATTATCCCCCTAATGCCCTCTTTGCGCGAAGCACGCGGTTTTCTAACGCTCAGCACCCCTTCGCTGTCAAATTGGATAAATTTCGAACAAGCGCTTTCGCCAACTCTTTTATCCTTTGACCTCCAGAGACTGGAACTCGCTCCCTGCCACCATCTTTCCCGCGACCTATAACCTTCAGCTATTTAAGACCCGTATCCACAGATACCTTCGACCCCCGCCCAACCCATAAAATTCTTTCTTCTTCTTTTCACGATGGAGGGGCCAACCCAGGCCTTTAGGGGTTGCACCTTTTTTGGTGTAACTCCTTCTCTCATCATTATCATAAAAAAAAAAAAAAAATAAAATAAAACCTCTCAAAGAATTAAACATCCTAATCAAGACGTATCTTCAACACGTGTACTGATAAAGGTGAACCCGTGCTGATAAAAGTGTTGTTTTTCATTTTCATGTTATCATTAATTTTACATAGGTATAAAATAATAATAATAAAAAAAGCTGCTTAAGTTTAAGATTTCAATCATAAAATTATTTTTAGTTTTTATTTACTTTATCCAATGGGAAGCTTGAGTTGTTTACCAAAAAAGAATTTAGTCTTTTTGATTTTAATTCGATTCTTCCACGTTTTCAGTAGAGGTTGCCATTATTATTAGTCAAAACATCAAAAATGGAATGCAATAAGGTTATTTCTCTAGTAGTAGAATCGATAATTATTTTTGATTTTAAGACGATTCCTCCATGTCTTCAGCAATGGTTACCAATAATAACCGAAACGTCAAAAATCCAATGTAGAATTATTATTCCTCAAGTATTAGATGAGAATCGATTGCTATTTCTGATTTTAAGTCGCTTCCTCCAATTTTTTTTTAATTAAAAAAAAAAAAATAATTAACGCAACATACTAGTTCATACAAAGCACAGTCGAATCTAGTGAATATTATGATTTTCAACAAATAATAAATATCCTTAAATTTACATTTAAATTCAATATTAATTATCCTTAAAGTAATTATATCTTTTTTTGATAATCTTCTTTCTTCTTCTTTCTTTATCCAACGCCCGTCCGTGGCTGGTCGGCCATTAGACGCCGTGCTGCCCAATAAAGCCTTGCCCGTCCCTCTAAGTCGTCGTCGACCACCTCCAGGGCACCGCATCTCTTGAGATGATCAGCCGTTCCCTCCTCCTCTGTACATAAGGGGCAGAGAGGAGAGTCAGCAAGACCAATGCGGTGCAGATGGCTCTGGAGGTAATCATGGCCGGTAGCCATTCTAAAGGTGGCAACCGCGACTTCCCTTGGCAGGTTGTTGGGGATGGGGTTGGATTTGACTATCGGTTCCCATCTTTTGCCAACAGCGGCTGCCTCCCAGTCAGCCCTAATCGCCCCTCTAATAGTTGCAGTGATGATACCGCAGATAGTTTGGTAAGCAACAGCTCGGTCCTCCTGTGGAAGGAGGCACCCAGCTTTAGCGAGCTGGTCAGCTCGATCGTTGCCATAAATGTCGCAGTGTCCTGGGATCCACTGAAGGCGGACATCTGCCCTTTCTTGGAGCCGAAGGAGACGCTTCTGGCACTGTGAGACAATTTCGTTTTCTTGTAGAGAGGGGGATGAGATGGCCTGTAGTGCAGCCGTCGAGTCCGACAACACCACAATATTCCCCAGCCGGGGAAGGGCTAGCAGCCTCTCCGCAGCCTCACCGATAGCGGCCACCTCACCGTCAAAATTAGTTCCAAGTCTCCCCACCGGGACAGAGCCCTGAAGGAAGGTTGTATAAAAGCCCGCCCCGCATTTATCACCAATGGCTGACCCATCGGTGTAGACATGGGTCCACTCCGTCTGCGGATAGTCGGAAGCAAGCATTTCCAGAGCTGCGGCCTTCAGTAGGTGAGGGGAAACATCTGCCTTGCGGTCCTCAATGCCTGGCAGAAGCAGGCAAACCGGCAGGTCAGGTCCATCTCGAGGGGGTTCAGGTCTTCGGAACAACAGACGTTCTCCTGTGTTTATCTGGTATTTTTGCTGGAGTTCTAGCGCTCTAGTCAACGGCGTAGTTTGAGTTTTGAGTCGTCCATTGGCAGTGCGGTATCTCTCCCAGAATTTGTCACCGACTCTGTGAGATCTTTCGAAGAACCTCAATAAGGCCCCGTCCCGCCTAGCCTCAAGCGGCTCGGTCTGCGTCTGACTTTCAAGAGCCGTGATGGGAGTCGAGACAGCCGCACCGCAGACCAGGCGCAGGGCGTTGTTCTGCACCACAGTGAGTCTCTTTTTGTTAGTGTCGCTGGTGGTGGCGAAGGCTTCGCAGCCGTATTCCATAACTGGGCGGACATAGGTCTTGTATGTGCAGGCCAGGACATCCTGAGTAGCACCCCACTTGGTGCCTGTAAGCCTCCTCAAGATGCATAGCCTTTTGGTAGCCCTGTCAGCAGCGCTCTCGACGTGCTGGGACCAGCCCAGTCTTTTGTCCAAGGTCATGCCAAGGTATTTGGTTGATTGGAGAAGTTCAACGGGTGACTGATCATATGTTAATTTGATAATAACTGAATATTGACTACTAAAAAATGTTTTACCTTGAAATATTTTTTCTAGTTTCTAAAAATTTTAGGGTTTGGAGTAAAATGAAATTTTATTGAAAATTCTCTTTGTGAATGGGTGAGAGGGCGGGAAATGTGCCATCTGCCCTGGACAGCAGAAACATACCCTACGCCACTGCTCATTTAAACTCTGAAGGAGGAGAGATCCTTCGAAACTTCGGTTTTTAAGAGGATGAAAATGAATTTCCAAAAAATAAATCATCAGAATTATATTTTAATATAATAATCAGAATTATATTTTTCATTATCCTTAGGCTGCCTTCTGTCATTTCTCCATAAAAATTTATTATTATATAAACAATTACATTTTAACAAATATTTAATAATAAGGGGCCCTGCAATAAGATCCACCCCTGGACTTTCGCCTGAAGTGGAATAATAATTCTACATTGGATTTTTGACGTTTCGGTTTTTATTGGTAACCATTGCTGAAGACATGGAGGAATCGTCTTAAAATCAGAAATAATGATCGATTCTACTATTGGCTGGTTGCCAAACCTACGGATGTTTTTATATATATAATCGTATATTTAAATTATTTATTTATTTATTATAGTAAATATTCTCACATTTAAATATATTAAAAGATATTACACTAGGGTATAGTGAATGGACTTGATGGAATAACGTAATCCCGATGACGAGAGACTGTCTCAATCTCACCATAAAACAGATTTATAAAAGAAAATTTTAGCGATTTAATCTAATGTGAAGCCACATTTAATCATTCTAATATAAGAAAATAGCATTTAAATTAAGAATTTTGTAGTTTAAATCAAATGTTATGAAAACATTCAGTTTCTTCACTGGGGCAGCCAGTCGACTAGAAATGTCAAAAGGGTTTAATTTTTTCCACATCACATATTCAATTAAATCT
Organism: Forficula auricularia; assembly: GCA_024734495.1. Lineage (NCBI taxonomy): Eukaryota > Metazoa > Arthropoda > Insecta > Dermaptera > Forficulidae > Forficula > Forficula auricularia. The sequence continues at coordinate 634,916 of JALMQS010000818.1, read as the reverse complement.
ATTGAAATTTCATATCTATGAAATATTTTCTTTTATCTTTTATATCAAATAGTTTTTATTAGAATATTTTCATTTTAAAGGGTAGTTTATTTGACGTCTAATTTGAAAAAAACGCCTAATCACTACCTTGAAATAATTGTTAAAAAACAATATAAAATTAATAAATATTATAAAACAAACGATTATTAATAATTATATTCAATTTTGAACGAAATTTATTGATTAGTTTTTAAGAAAATGATAAAAACCTAGAAAACCGTAACAAATGACTCGCTGATGCCGGGTGACTTGCGACCCAGCCTCTGGATATAACAGACCAAATTAATTATAAATTAGAAGGAAATCGAGCTTATTTTATCGATTTCATCTATCTGAAGGTTCAGAGTATGTCTATTATATAAGAAAATAGCATTTTGATTAAGAATTTTGTAGTTTAATTGAAATTGTATGAAAAGATTCAATTTCTTCTCTCCGGGAGCAAATCAACTAAAAATGGCCAAGAGTTTTATTTTTTTTCTCATTATTTATTAATTCAAATGTATTGAAATTTCATATCTCTGTGTTATTTTCATTTATTTTTTATATCAATTAATTATTATTAGGAAATTTGCATTTTAAATGGTAGTTTATTTGAAGTCTAATTAGAAAAAACGCTAATAACTCCGTTGAAAGTTTTTAAAAAATATGACATTAATAGATATTATAAAACAATGAATTATGAATCATGTAATAGTATTTTGAACGTAATCGATTGGGTACTTTTCGAGAAAATCGTCAAAAACCATCTGAACTGTCAAAAAACGATGTTTTTGAAAGCACAAGATGAGTTTTAAAAAAGTTTAAAAAGTCATATGAAACGAAACATTAACTTGTGACATGGAGGTGAATTTTAAAATGTTTCTAAAATGGCCTTTCATAGACGGTTTTCGGGGTTTTTGACGATTTTCTCGAAAAGTTCCCAATCGATTTCGTTCAAAATAGTATCAAATGATTCATAATTAATTGTTTTATAATATCTGTTAATTTTATATTTTTAAAAAATATTTCAACGGACTTATTAGCGTTTTTTCAAATTGGACTTCAAATAAACTACCCTTTAAAATGAAAATTTCCTAATAATTATTATTTGATATAGAAAATAAATGAAAATAACGCAGAGATATGAAATTTAAATAGATTTGGATAAATATCTAATGAGAAAAAAAATAAAACTGTTGGCCAATTTTTAGTTGATTCCCTCCCGGATAGAAGAAATAGAATCTTTTCATAGAATTTCTTTTAAACTACAAAATTCTTAATCAAAATGCTATTTTCTTATATAAAAGACATACTGTGAACCTTCAGAAAGATGAAATCGATAAAATAAGATCGATTTCTTTCTATTTATAGTTATTTTGGTCTGTTATATCCCGATGATGTCTCGCCATCAGACACCTTATTTGTCATTGATTCAAGTCCATCCACTCTACAATATTGGAATATTTTTTAACGCCCAAATTATCGATCTTAGATATTTTACTTATATTAACTTTTCTGTTGGAAATTAAATCTTGTTTAATAAAGATGACAATATAAATTTATGTGACTCAAAGGGTTAGGCAGTGATGGTGAAATTTATGTGGAAAGTTAGATAAATCCTGCTCTAGAAGCTTACATATTCAAAAACTCTAATAAGAAACATTTTGATATTTTAATTTATTAAAATTAAGTTCATTATCTATAATTCGCTCCGATGACTATTTAAATATCTAGAGACGATTCTTCTTCTTCTTCAAGTGCCATATTCGATTCCGAGACTCGACAATTACTGTGGAGAATATTTTCTCAATTGAATATTTCCAGAGGAAATTTCTCACGTGGGTGGTTTCCCATTGCCTTCCCTGAAAGAATCAGATTATATCCGTTCAAATATTTGGAGCGAATCGGACTTAAACCCAGGCAGCTTGATTAGAAGGCATATAGAGAGGATTAAACATTCAAATTAAATATAAAATTACTTTACAAAAATAAAAGCGGTTTTGAATAAACGGTGCTCTTTATGATATGATGTGAAAAATTTTTTCAAATTAAATATAAGATTACTTTACAAAAATAAAAGTGGTTTTGGATAAACGGTATCATAAGGAGTTATGATATCATGTGAAATTTTTTTGATATCCGTGTCATCAACCAAATTCCATATTTTTTGATTCAAAAAATTACCTGGTCAATTCATTGGGCTTGAATTTTTATATTGAAAAACATTTACATTTACTCTTAACTATAGATTTTAGAAATTTCTCTCATATTAACTTTTCTGATTGAAATATACTGTAGTAGGTACTTTAATTATAGGAATTTGTGTACCTCAAAGGGTTAGGCTGGGTTCAATTTAAGTGAAAAATTAGATAAATACTCACTAAAAAACTGTTGCCCCACTTACAAAAATAGAAACTCCTTTATTGTGAATCATTACTTAAGTATATTTCTAATTAAATTATTTCGTCAATTTCGAAATTTGTCAATTCTACTAAAAAGTTAGTTGATCTACAATATGAACGGATTACCGAAATTGAAAACTTGTGGTGATATTCAGCTGGCCGGCTGCCGCCCCTAGAAAAACTCCCTAACTACGCCAATGGTCGCGACCACCCCATTTTGAGTCACGTAACTAAATTTAAAACACAATGACAATGAAAATATTTTATTAGGCAGCGACAAAATTTTTTTAAAAATTAAAAATAAATGAATAAATAAAAAAATGTTACTAGTTTTTTGTAAGTGATACATTTGTGGCATTCCACGCCGAATCGGACGGTTTGAAAAATTTTGATTTCTTTCATTTTTTGACATTTTCTAGTATCCATCAAAAAACTCTTCCTGGTAAATTTTGAAATTCTTTTGATCACCGGTTTAAAAGATATCGAATTTCGGGTTTTCGCTCATAACTACTTCAAAAATGGTCCAAATTCAAAAAAAATTTCAAAATTTACCAAGAAGAGTTTTTGATGGATAGTAAAAAATGTCAAAAAATGAAAGAAATCAAAAATTAAAATTTTTCAAATCGTCCGATTTGGCGTGGAATGCCACAAATGTAAATGACAGATGTATTTAATGACATCTCAATATTGTTAAACATTGCCAAACTAAATGAAAACGTTGGGCTCATAGGTAAATTTGACGCAAACAGACAGACAGACAAAATTACAAGTTGAAAAACCTTGTAAATATTTTTTAAAATCTAAGTTTAGATTTTTTGTACTAATAATTACGAGTATGTTACTTAATGATGGGGGGGGGGGGGAGGATACTTAAAATATTTTACGATTTTAAGGGGCCCGCTTATATACTTTCGAATTTTAAAGCGGCCGCGACTAATAAAAGGTTAAGAACCACTGATATAGAGGACATAGGCGAAATTTCGTACTAATCGATCAAATGGTTTAGGACTTATATTGATAATTTTACTTTTGAAGCACCTCAATTTTAGTCACCGAAAAAATAATTACTCTCTTTTTTATTTTAGGGGCGTTTTATAGTAGTTCCCATTTTCTGTTTTTTCTTTTTTTTTCAAGTTTAAAAATTTTATGATTTAAATTTTTTAAACCCCCCCCCCTCCTCTTAATATTTGGTTCGATTTCAACTAAAATCTAATCAGTTCTTAATCTCAATGTACAAAAACTACATGTGAAATTTCATTTTGATATTCAAAATACTTTTAGAGCTAGAGTGTAGGTACACAAAATTTGAAACATGGTTCTTTTCATCAAACTCGGCGGGGTGGGGGGGTGGGAGTGTCATGGAGCTAGGGTTTAGTAGGCTCGCCCGTATAATAGATATGTTTAAAAAAAATTCTTTACCATAAAATATAGTAAATTTCTTTATGATTTACTAGTAAAAATGTTGATTTTTCTATATAACTATACCTCTATATATAATCTGGGGTAACAAAAATTTTCTCAATCAAAATTGGTTCGCGAATGAAAAAAGTTTTAGAAACGCTGCTTTAGGGAAACGGATTTTTACTTCTATTAGCCTAGTATTAGATTCAAGGGAAAATTTTCATTTTTTCTTTTTTGCCCACTCTATTGAAAAATAGAAAAATCATTTTGTCTCTGTGTCTGGATTCAGATACCCACGATAATTTAATATCGAAAAGTCAGGAGAAAGTTCTTTCTTGTGCTAAAATGATTGTATTTCTAATGCAGAGAGCTAATTAGATTTTGGGCTTTCTAGCATTAAGTAAAACTTCTGGTTCAAAAATAAAGAAAACATCATTTTTGTAATGATTTTATTCAGATATTAAATCAATATTATAATATAGGCATAAATGAACAATTTATTTTATATTTAAATTTATAATTATTTAATTATAAAGGCGTCTCTAACGTAAATAAGTTTTTACTTTTTATTATTTAATAAATGGGCGAATTAGCGATTGTTTCTTTAGAATCTGATCAAAGAAAAGTACTAAAAATAATAGAAATAGAATTATCTCTATTCTTTTTGAGCTAAGGCATTGCAAAGATGTCAAAAAGTCCAAACCTTTTTCAAAGTATTAGATAATTTGTTAATTTCTAAAATTTTTATAGATTTTTCACTCTAGGTAAGAAAATGTTAAATCAAATTGAAAATAAGATTTAGATATTTACCATCAAATGATTAATTCACCGAAACTGCAAACAGCACACCGGGTCTTGAAAAAGTTTCACTTTTCCTCCAATTTAAAGTTTGATAGATAGATAAATTATACATACAGTCGAAAACAAGTGGTGGAACTACAATACTGCAAAACCCCGCAACGCTACTCAAATTATTCGGATTTATTATTTGTTAATTATACTAAAATTGTCCCTATTTAAATTAGAATAATAATACACTGACAAGATATACAGTTATAGTCTAGAAAAATAATAAAGTGCTGTGCCTTTTCTAGAAGAGACTGGGGTAAATAAATTCTCACTTTTTGAATTATTTAATAAATGTGCGATTGAGAGATTCCTGGTTGGGGGCTGGTTGCCAAACCTACGGATGCATCCGCATCCGCAATAATCAATGCGGATGCTCATGCGGATGCGAATTTAATACAAGTTGCGACAAGAAAGAAATTGGGCGTTGTTTCTGAATTGCATCTAGGGTAGCAAGAGAATATATAGATGCTTCTCTCCATAGATGAGAGCCGTATTCGAGACAGGGGCGGATTTGGGCCTTGTAGATCATACGTATTGTTAAAAATAAATAATATAGTATAACTTATTATAATTTTCATTTTTATTTATTAACGGTATAAAATTATTACTAATAGTACAGAAACATTATATTTTTTTATTTCTACGAATTTTTGCATGAAAAAAGAAAATTTTTAATGTCAATTCAAAAATTTTTAATGTCCTATATTTTTTGAAGTAATGCATTTCTTAATTTTTTTAAATATTTTTGTAAGTAAGTTGTATTTTTTCAGTTGAAAAATTATTTTCTATATATTTCTCTAGCAGGATAAGTGTTTTAATGCGTTCAAACGCAAGATTTTGAAAAAAAAAATAGTTTTTATTTTTTTTCATAATGTTCCACAACTTCAAAAAAAATGAAAAAATTCTTGAGTGTAAAGAAGTAAAGAAGACATTTTCTGACCAAGTTTAGTGTTAGACACTTTTAAATAACACGGTAAAAAAATGATTATAGTTTTATTTCTGTTCTTAAAAATCGGCTTTCCACCTGAGATTCATAATGAAAGTGTGTTTTCATCCCTTTTACTCCTAAGAATTGAAAAAAATCACCATTCATTAATTTTGGATTTAACTATAAAAAAAAAAAAATCGAAAAATTTGGTTGAGTTTGGTCGAAAGGGCTAGAATTTTACATTTTTGACCCCCCCTCCCTTTTTTCGTCTGATATAATGTTTAAAACACATTTTTTAAAAAATTATTTTTATGTTCTTTTCAAAAATATATTCAGTTTTTTCTAGTTAAATTTTTTCATTTTTTATACCTCTTCAAAATGTGTAGATCTTTATGCCCCATTATGTATTATTAAATTTTTTAACATTTTTTAAATGTTTTAAAATTTTCTTTAGTTTAAGAGAAAGTGAATCAAAAATAGGCTAAATGAAATGCAAAAATCACACTGAAAGAAATAGTCATTTGCTGTTGTTTGCTATTTTAAAATAAGACTCGAAATATTCTTCGGTGTATGTGACTTGGCTAATAATTTTGATAATTAAAAACAAAAACTATTTACCTTATGAAAATGACTCACTATGTGAAATTGATAGTGACCAAAAAGAGGGGAGGGGCAGATTAGAAAGATAGACCTTCGCCTGTGTGTTCCTAGCTTATGCAATGCATTCAAATCCGAAAGCTCTGAATTGCGGGTTGCATCCTTAGGGGTTAAATATTAAAACCTTATATTTTTGAATATCACTAAAATAAAAAAAATCAATAAATAAAAAATAGAAAAAGAATAATTTTGATTGTTAAAACTATTTTTAATTATGGTTATAATAATACAAATACGTATATTTCTTATTAATTTTAATTATAAAGTTTCACTATTTCAAGACTCGGTACGCTGTTTGAAATTTCGGTGAATTAATAATTATTTTAAGGGCCGCACTCTCATAGAAATAGGATAATTCAATGCTAGGGTAGACCCTGGAGTTAGCTCACGAAATGTGTTTCATAAAAAAAAGAGAGGGTGTTCTCCAGCTTAACCCCCCTATGTTTTACTCTCCGAAATTGATGGGTTAATCTTTTTATCCCACTGGGGATAACCCTGTGTTTATTTACATTAGAAAAACATTTTATAGGTTAGAGTTTCAAATCAAAATAATCCAAAACAAATTGTTATATTATTTATTTTCATAATATTATTTTTTTTTTTATATAATATTAAATATAGCGAAATATACCACATGTACATAGAATTTAAATTTATGTTAAATACGGAACTAGAATAAAACAAAGAAATTTATTTTTGTAGGGGGCGGGGTTTCGCCCCATTGGCTCATAGGGGGCTAAAACACACGTATTTATTGTTTAAAATATATTTATTTACAAAAAGGGGGTTATACATATTCGTGTCTAGGGGGTCATCGTGAAAACATCTTAATACACATCATCTTAACACTATCATCGTACAACTGCTATCAACTGCAAGCTAACACATCGACAAACATGTCAACTTAGGCGGCACACGCTTTCAACTCCTAACAGCTGTTATCAACTGCAACTCCCAGTTGCAACTAACATTCACACATGCATATGAGTGCATGGGGATGCACTGTTAGCCGAACAGCCCATGGAAACAAGTTGTCATTGTATTAGAGTATTTGTGCCAGAAAGCCCTGAGCTGGGCTTTAACGGGACACAATAGCTCGCTAAAAAGAAAGAATGCAGCCCTCACAAGAGTTAGATAGCACACATTTGGCAAACATATGTTCTTAAACAGAAACTAAGAAAACTAATTTAAATAATCTCCTACATTATATATATATTTTTTAAAAATAACTAAATATTTGATAAATTAAATAAATAAATAAATTTAAAAAAATTTCTAAACTAAAATCGAAATTTCTAATAAAATAGTTTCATAATTAAAAAGAGATATTATTAATTGCTAAGGGCCCAAAATTAAGAGGGAGGTCTTTTGTAAATAATTATAAATTATTTTATTAAATATTAAATATAAAAATGGGGCCAGGTGTATGATAAAGTCATATGGATGGTCCCATCAGTTTATTTTGAATCAATTTTAATTATACGGTACTGAAGAAGGAGGAAAAATCCTCCGAAACGTCGGTTTGAAAGGAAAGGAGGAAGGATTCCAATAAATTACACCTTATTTGATATGTGTATTTTTTTCTTTCCTCACTACCCCTGGGCTGGCTTCCATTACATTCAATTACGGTAGGTATATTGTTTAAAGGTAATTATCTAATATCAAAATCTTAAATAATACTTTCAAAATAACCTTAACATCAATTTTATATTATTTTTTATTTAATTATTCTACAGATAAATTTGTTTTGGAAAAATATTTTTTTTTTATAAAAATTACTAAAATGCAGGGAATTTTGCCGTTGCCAACCTATTTTTAACCGACTTCAAAAAAGGAGGAGGTTCTCTATTCGACTGATTTTTTTTTTGTGCCTATGTTACCTCATATCTCCGCCAATTGTCAACCGATTTTTGAAATTTTTTTTTGCATTGAGTCCAGTCTAGCTTCCGATTGGTCCCATTTTTTTCGTTTTTTTTTCATAGGTATTAGACCTTTTTTATTAGGTTTGTTTAGACCTAACCTCTTTGTTTATGAACCGATTTCGATTGTTCTTTTTTTATCCGAAAGGGGTGTCTTAGGGATGGTGTCATATTAATTTGGTCAAGTTCTGATGATATGATCACTATTAATAACATCACTAAAAAGTAAGCCGCGGATAATTTTTTTTTATGAAACCAGCCCTAAATTATAAATATCTAAAGCTGATATTCATTTCGATTTAATATTTTCTTGCCTAGAGTCAAAAGGCCGTTCCTAGAATAATATAAATTAATCTGTACTAGTCTGAAACAGGTCTGAACTTGTATTTGGCAACTTTGCAATGTGTTTTGGGTCATTCAATGCATGTTTTCTTTTTGTATCTTGTTGTTTTAGTATTGTTTTTTTTTCACATTTACACAGATTGAACACTTTCAATGTACCTTTGCATTCACTTACAAAGGATATTTTTTTCTAAAATAAGAAGAAATTATAAAATCTCCCCAAAAGGTTTTCGAAGAATAAAAGGCAGATTTTCACTTTTGAATGTGAAACATTAATATATCGAAATTTCCGAAAAAATAATGACAATTTTGGCATATTTTAAACCATTTTTTAACCGACTTCAAAAAAGGAGGAGGTTCTCTATTCGATTGAATTTTTTTTTTTTTTTTTTTTTTTTTTTTTGTGCCTATGTTACCTCATATCTCCGCCAATTGTCAACCGATTTTGAAAATTTTTTTTGCATTAGGTCCAGTCTAGCTTCCGATTGGTCCCATTTTTTTTTCGATTTTTTTCATAGGTATTAGACCTTTTTTATTAGGTTGTTTAGGTTTGTTTAGACCTAACCTCTTTGTTTATGAACCGATTTCGATGGTTCTTTTTTTATCCGAAAGGGGGTGTCTTAGGGATGGTGTCATATTAATTTGGTCAAGTTCTGATGATATAATCACTATTAATAACATCACTAAAAAAGAAAAATAAAAATTTTTAAAGAAAAAAATAAAAACCGACTTCAAAAAATTAAGTGCAACAAATATAAAAATACACTAAAAGGTATAAAATAATTATTATCTTATTTAGTTACAACTAAACGACGAAATATTAACACGAAATTACTTTTTGAAGTTGGTGCCAAACATATACCTTTTATGAATCGCACTCGACGGATCTTACTTAGTACGTTTGGCGGGTACGCTCGCTTATAGGTATAGTTTGTTTGGCACCGACTTTAAAAAGTAATTTCGTGTTAATATTTCGTCGTTTAGTTGTAACTAAATAAGATAATAATTATTTTATACCTTTTAGTGTATTTTTATATTTGTTGCACTTAATTTTTGAAGTTGGTTTTATTTTTTCTTAAAAATTTTTTATTAGATTTAAATATCTTAACTGCAAACTTTTTAAGTGAATGTATGGCACTGCAATCATACATTGAACTGAAAGAAATATTTAATAATGTTTCTTTATTAGAATTTCAGAAAAATTATCTACCCAGAAACAAATATCCCTCCTGGCTTCACAATAATTATTAACTTTTTAGAAATATGAATTTACATATACCTACCTAAAGCTATTTTTAACCGACTTCAAAAAAGGAGGAGGTTCTCTATTCGACTGAATTTTTTTTGAAATTTTTTTTTGCATTGGGTCCAGTCTAGCTTCCGATTGGTCCCATTTTTTTCGTTTTTTTTTCATAGGTATTAGACCTTTTTTATTAGGTTTGTTTAGACCTAACCTCTTTGTTTATGAACCGATTTCGATGGTTCTTTTTTATCCGAAAGGGGTGTCTTAGGGATGGTGTCATATTAATTTGGCCAAGTTCTGATGATATGATCACTATTAATAACATCACTAAAAAAGAGAAAAATAAAAATAATTTTTAAGAAAAAAATAAAAACCGACTTCAAAAAATTAAATATAACAAATAAAATACACTAAAAGGTATAAAATAATTATTATCCTATTTAGTTACAACTAAACGACGAAATATTAACATGAAATTACTTTTTGAAGTCGGTGCCAAACAAACTATACCTATAAGCGAGCATACCCTCCAAACGTACTAAGTAAGATCCGTCGAGTGCGATTCATAAAAGGTATATGTTTGGCACCAACTTCAAAAAGTAATTTCATGTTAATATGTTAATATTTCGTCGTTTAGTTGTAGCTAAATAAGATAATAATATTTTATACCTTTAGTGTAGTTTTATTTGTTGCATTTAATTTTTTGAAGTCGGTTTTTATTTTTTTCTTAAAAATTATCGAGAATAAAATTCACTAAAAACAAAATTATAAGCTTAACTATCAGGTGTCAAAAATAACCAAGTTTAGAATAAGTACAAATTATTTTCATCTCCTATTTTCATTTTTTTAAATATTTATTATTTCAGTTATTAAAAATAATTAATCTAGACAAATGACTAAAAAGTGCGTGGATAGAATGCTCTCTTTTTCTTTATAGCAGCTAAGGCAAGGATTCAAATACAGCTTCAGACCTGCAACGAAGGCAAGGATTCTAAATACAAGCCCAGACCTGTTTTAGACTAGTAGAAGTTAATTTCTTAATTTCTATTAGTCTAGGAATGGCCTGCTTGACTATTGCACTTGGACTAATTGGATACTCGTTATTATAGGTATAAAGCGGAGAAAATTCAATTAATTCAATAATTTGGAAATATTAAGAAATAATTAAACTCGATTTAATTCCAAAAGACTTCAAATTGCCAATAGAAGTAGATAAATTATTTAAAAACAAAATCCTGAAGGAAAAGATCTCAAAGCTTATTATGCTATGATATTTTTGCTTTTTTCTTGATGGATATCATTATTCTACATTTATAGCTATATTTTTTGATTAACAAATATCATAGGAATTGGTCAATTTTATATGCCGACCGAGGCATTTGTTTTCCTTCAAATCCGGCCCGTGTAAGCCAAAAAGTTGGACACTCCTGCTCTATAACGATGATGAAAATATTGTTTATTAAATAATGAAAGCCTACATACTGGAATGCGACCATAGTCGTATTGACGAGAGCAATGTTGTAGATAGTGTAGGAAATAAGCCTCGCTTCGTTGTAGAGGGACTCGGCGTGACGTAAGTTGTAGCAAACACGAATGTCCCATGCAAGAAAAGTAATTCCCCTAAAAAAATATGTACGACAAGAAGCTTAGATGTGATATTGAAAACGGAAGGAGAAAGGGAAGGAATTTATTATCAATAGTTGGGAATATTAATAATTACCGGTTAATGTGATAAATGGGCTACTTTAATGAAAATTGGTTTTTATCTAAAAGCTAAAAAAGTATATCCTTTACTACACATAAGAGCCAACTAATTAAAAAAAAATATTTCTAGCCTAATTTAGCATTTAAAATTGGGTCATGGCATTTGAACACTCCCTCGGTCGGTGTGGATCTCAGAATAATATATCTGTTATACGTTATAGGTACTTAATTGTCTATTTAGCCGATACCTAATTTCTTATTATAAAAATTAATAAAAATGTTCTACGGATATGATATTTGTAACATAATAAGTATATGGCTTTTTGTATCCACTCAGGAGCATACGTTAGTATGATCGAACTGCCGGCCAATCAGAAGGCGTAGCTCAGTAGCGACTTTTTTAAAATCAAATAAATATGATTCTATTAATATTTTAACTTGAAATTTTCGAGTAAAAGTCGGAATATCAAGATTTATAATATATATATTTTAATCCTATATACATATATTTAACTTGTAATTGGTCATAATCTTTCCTTCTAATATTATTATTATTTTTTTGTGATGGTGCAGCATCTTTCAATTCGAAATAAATTTAAAAAAAATTCAATCTAGTGAGCTTATTCGGCGGGAGGATCTGTGGGCTAGTTGGAAAACCGCTCTTCGCGTAAAGAAGAGCCCAGTCGGATGCTCAATTTATTTTTCCTTTTCAAAAAAACATCAAAAAATAATAAAATAATTTTCTAAATGTAGAATTAACATAAGAAATTATTGATCATATTATTTAACTTTCGCAGTTCAAATTGCTTTAAAAAAATTTCAATTAAATTAAATAATGAAATGAATTCGAAATAAAATACTATTACCATAGTCATTATATGTGATGGTGCAAGGAAAAAGGCCCCTTATCTTCACTCTGTTCAAAATCAAGCTAATGGCATCACCTGTTTCTATAGAGAAAACTTAACAAAACGCTTTTTGTCCTGCCCAAAAATTCTAAAAATTTACTGAGTAATGAATTTTGGAATATATAGAAGTAAAAACGTAGTTTCGAGATATAGCCGTTTAAATTTTGACAATTTTTAAGCAGACAAAAATAGGGGATTTCTTCCATTTTTATCCTCGCTATTATTCTAATTCCGACTGAAAATTTGCTGCTAAATTCAAATAAAAAATTATACCCACATTTAATTCAGATATTTGCCAGTCCTGAAAAAACTGTTTGGTGAAGATAAGGCCCATTTTCCCTTGCAGCATCACATATTGCCAAGCCACCGGAACATAATCAACCCCCCCCACCCCCCAAAAAAATAATAATAATAATCGCTGTTAAAAAATAAGAATGAAAATTAATATAAAAACAGATTAATTCTATAGTTAATGTTCAAAGGAACGGTTCTCAAAAAATCACACAAGTTAGCAACATATGGCGCGGCTTGATCTGGTGCAGTGGTCTATCTACAGGCAGTGGCGTAGCTAATATTACTATGTACTTAAGAGAATTAAATAACTCTCTTTTGATTAAATTCTACATAACAGAGATAGCCATGACCAGCCTGAGTTTCTCTTGAGGCACATCTGGCATATATGTAGGCTTACCATTCATCTCGGTTTGACCGGGACTGTCCCGGTTAGTTTGTAATTTTGTCCCGGTTATTTGGAAAACATTATTAAATGCTGCCTCGGCAAAGTTAATTGTGAACTAAATTTTAGTGGCTTTCTCGACGCGATTAAAAATACAAAGAAATAGAAGAAAAAGTAAAAACTTTTTCAAGACTCGGTTCGCGTGCTAGTTAAAGCCAACCGCAACAAGTAATTTTTTTTTCTGTTTTGTACATTTTTGACTGAATTTTAATCAAGTCCAATTGAATATTCTCTCTCTATAACGAGTAGGTATCGTTTTGGTCAGAGTGCAAAAGGCCATTTCTATAATAATATCTTTAGAAATTAAGAAATTAATCTCTAATAGTCTGAAACAGGTCTATTCTTGTAAGTGGATGCCACTTATAAGTCCAGACCTGTTTCAGGCATCCTTGTAATACCCTTAGCTCTAAAGAAAGAGAGATAATTCCATCCGCGCCCTTTGTAGTTATTTTCACTCAAATGAAAGAATCGCTCACCCGCACATTAAATAATAAAAAAGTGAAAACTTTTTCAAGACTCGGTACACTAGAGCTGCCCTAGTAATTATTAATAAATTTAAATATAAATTGTTCATTTATGGCTATACTATAACATCCTCTTAAAATCTCAATAGAATAATTCAAAAAATAATATTTTCTGCCTTTTGAACGAGATATTCCAAAATCTAATCAGTACTATGTATTTTGATACAAACCAACTTTTTAACTTTCCGTTCTTGGGCTATCTTGGGTATCGGAATTCAGACACACAAAGAGAAAAAATCATAGTCGAAAAATATTTTTCTCCGCGTTTCAGACATTTTAAAGCACAATGAGCAAATATTTATTTTTATGCGTGATTTAATACTATAGGGCCACCTGGGAGGAGAGTAATTTTTAATCTGAGTTCATTCTAGTGGTATATATTAATAGTTTAGCTCAGTTAAGAGTAATTAAAAATCATTAATACTTAATTGTTTATTTTCGTTAACCATTTCATAAAAAAAATACTTAACTTTTTGAATCATAAATACTTTGCTGAATATAATTCTCTCTTTGTAAAATCTTATGGAAGCTCTTCAGTTTTTTACTTCGAATAAACTCTAAATTTTCCAATCCAGATCAAAAAATTTTTGAAAATTTTGAAAAATAATACTATATATAAGAGACTAGATTAATTTGTAACAACGCTCTGAGAATGCTGCAGACAGGGAGCGCTGATGCCGTCGGTATATTTGCGGCAAATTTGAAATATAATTGTAATTGAAATTTGAAATGAAAGAATCCAATTGATTTTAAATTAAGAAACATTGAATATATTGATAATTATTCCTCCCCCCCCCCTCACCACTCAAAAATTAAATATTCAATTCGCTTTTCTTTGCGCACAGAAAAATACATTAATCTATTTGATTTATATTTTATATATTATTTGTTTATATTTTTAATAATTTGCCACTTTTTTATAGTTTTTTAAAAATCTAAATTTTGTTATTCTTATTTTTTAGATTTTTACAAAATTGAACGACTTAAGACACGCATGACCGAGTTTCTCATGGCAATACTGGATGTAGCAGCCTGTCATACAAACAACACCTGATCTCTTTTAAATATTTGGAGCCTTATATCGATTATCGATTCCAAATTTTAAAAAAATGATATAATTTAATTCTCCTCCTCACACGATCCCACTTATTTAAATAAATCTATTTCCACACAACAAATATCACAATGGCTGTAGATTATAGAGAAAAAAAATAATTTTTAAGAAAAAAAAATAAAAAACCGACTTCAAAAAATTAAATGCAACAAATAAAATACACTAAAAGGTAAAAATAATTATTATCTTATTGAGTTACAACTAAACGACGAAATATTAACGTGAAATTACTTTTTGAAGCCGGCGCCAAAAACAAACTATACCTATAAGCGAGCATACCCTCCAAACGTACTAAGTAAGATCCGTTGAGTGCGATTCATAAAAGGTATATGTTTGGCACCAAGTTCAAAAAGTAATTTCATGTTAATATTTCGTCGTTTAGTTGTAACTAAATAAGATAATAATTATTTTATACCTTTTTAACCGACTTCAAAAAAGGAGGAGGTTCTCTATTCGATTGAATTTTTTTTTTTTTTTTTTTTTTTTTTTGTGCCTATGTTACCTCATATCTCCGCCAATTGTCAACCGATTTTGAAAATTTTTTTGCATTGGGTCCAGTTTAGCTTCCGATTGGTCCCATTTTTTTTTCGATTTTTTTTCATAGGTATTAGACCTTTTTTATTAGGTTTGTTTAGGTTTGTTTAGACCCTAACCTCTTGTTTATGAACCGATTTCGATGGTTCTTTTTTATCGAAAGGGGGTGTCTTAGGGATGGTGTCATATTAATTTGGTCAAGTCTTCTGATGATATAATCACTA
Organism: Forficula auricularia; assembly: GCA_024734495.1. NCBI lineage: Eukaryota > Metazoa > Arthropoda > Insecta > Dermaptera > Forficulidae > Forficula > Forficula auricularia. The sequence continues at coordinate 619,413 of JALMQS010000818.1, read as the reverse complement.
TTAATAACATCACTAAAAAGAGAAAATAAAAAATTTTTAAGAAAAAAATAAAAACCGACTTCAAAAAATTAAGTGCAACAAATATAAAAATACACTAAAAGGTATAAAATAATTATTATCTTATTTAGTTACAACTAAACGACGAAATATTAACACGAAATTACTTTTTGAAGTTGGTGCCAAACAAACTATACCTATTATGAATCGCACTCGACGGATCGTACTAAGTACGATCCGGCGAGTGCGCTTCATAAAAGGTATAGTTTGTTTGGCACCGACTTTAAAAAGTAATTTCATGTTAATATTTCGTCGTTTAGTTGTAACTAAATAAGATAATAATTATTTTATACCTTTTAGTGTATTTTTATATTTGTTGCACTTAATTTTTTGAAGTCGGTTTTTATTTTTTCTTTAAAATTATTTTTATTTTTCTTTTAGTGATGTTATTAATAGTGATCATATCATCAGAACTTGATCAAATTAATATGGCACCATCCCCAAGACACCCCTATCGGATAAAAAAAGAACCATCGAAATCGGCTCATAAACAAAGAGGTTAGGTCTAAACAAACCTAATAAAAAAGGTCTAATACCTATGAAAAAAAACGAAAAAAAATGGGACCAATCGGAAGCTAGACTGGACCCAATGCAAAAAAATTTTCAAAATCGGTTGAGAATTGGCGGAGATATGAGGTAACATAGGCACAAAAAAAAAAAAAAAAAAAAAATTCAATCGGATAGAGAACCTCCTCCTTTTTTGAAGTCGGTTAAAAATACTTCCAGATTCATATCTAGAGCCTCATTTCATTTCTGTAGCTGTGTCGGGATGAAAATGAGGCGAAACTTTTAAGAGACTATGTATTTTCGGGAGTTTACAGGTATACATTTGGATTGTGGTGTTTTAAGAGGAATAAAATTTTTGGACCGAGACGCCGCCCCCAGGGCACCAGTCCGGAGGGCCGAGCTTCGAGGGCGTGCCGAAGCACGCACGAAAAGCTCGAAAATAAATAATTAGTTCTAAAAAGAACAGGTTGGTTATAAAGTGCTTTTTAAAAGAATAAATAATATATATATATATATATTTATATAAATAATAATCTTTTAAAAGAACTAGTTATATCTCGTCACTTTTACACTTAGTCTAAATTAATCTAGTAAATTAATGTTAAAATAATGAACACATCTTACCTCTGTGAAGATTCGACGAGAGTTTGCCCCAAAATTTTTTATACTGGTTTCTTATTCGGATAGGGGCGAAAGAGTTTTTTCATTATTGTAGTCGAATTGGAGCCTGTCCTGACTAGACCTCGACTAAATGACCCCCTCTGACTTGAAATCCTGACCCCCCTTTGATTATATGTTTGGTGGACCGCTCTTTAAGTCAGTAAATGGTGTTTAATCAAAGAAAAAGTAATACATTTTTTTGTTGATTTGTGAGTGTACGTCGTACAGTCGCATTTTTACACCTTCGGAAATATCTCGTTGCCGTTCCGTCGTTGTTGCTTTGATAATGGTTCAAGCTAGAATATATTTTGTGTTGTTCAACCCTATAAATAAAATTGTAAAAAATATTTTTTTATGCGCACCCAGGAAAAAAATATCGCTTAATTCAAATAATTTTGGTCAGAGTATCGATCCAACGCCCTTAGAGCAATTTTGCCCCTCCCGCCCCAAAAGTCTGGCTAAGCCACTGTCTACAGGCAGAAGAAAAGATCCAATATGCACTATATAAAAGTAAAAAGGGGGAGGGTTAAAAATGAAAATTCTAGCCCTTTTGACCAAACTCAATCAAATTTTGTATACATATTCTGTGGACCCCCAGAAGGCTAGAAATGCAAAAACTAACCGAATTTTGTATACATGGTTTGGTGGAAAGTGCTAGAATTTTCATTTTTTTGGGAGGGGGTCAAAAATGAATGTTTTTTATAATTTTGTGTTTAATAAAACCAAACTATGTATACAAAATTTGGTTGAGTTTGGTCAAAAGGGCTAGAATTTTTATTTTTGATCCCCCCCCCCCTTTTTTTGTCTGATTATTTTTAAAACATATTAAAAAAAAATTTCATGTTCGTTTTCAAAAATGTATTTAGTTTTTTATAGTCAAATTTTTTCATTTTTTTTATACATCTTCAAATATGATAGATCTTTATGCCCCACCCTGTAGTTGAGTTTAATTTGTAAAAAAAATTCTACAATTATTAAATTATAGGGTATAAAAGTGATAGTGTGACGTCACAATACAAGGGGGGGGGCAATGAAAATATGACAGAATATGACACAGGAAAATCGTGTGACTTAATTTATGGACTGCCCCTAATGCCTAGTTTGATTTGAAGTGTCACTCAAAAATGTCGCTTGAAGAAAGCATTGCTGTTCCTGTGGCCGCTTTTTAACCGACCTCAAAAAAGGGAGGAGGTTCTCTATTCGACTGAATTTTTTTTTTTTTTTTTTTTTGTGCCTATGTTACCTCATATCTCCGCCAATTGTCAACCGATTTTGAAAATTTTTTTTGCATTGGGTCCAGTCTAGCTTCCGATTGGTCCCATTTTTTTTCGATTTTTTTCATAGGTATTAGACCTTTTTTATTAGGTTTGTTTAGACCTAACCTCTTTGTTTATGAACCGATTTCGATGGTTCTTTTTTTATCCGAAAGGGGGTGTCTTATGGATGGTGTCATATTAATTTGGTCAAGTTCTGATGATATGATCACTATTAATAACATCACTAAAAAGAGAAAAATAAAAATTTTTAAGAAAAAAATAAAAACCGACTTCAAAAAATTAAATGCAACAAATAAAATACACTAAAAGGTATAAAATAATTATTATCTTATTTAGTTACAACTAAACGACGAAATATTAACACGAAATTACTTTTTGAATTCGGTACCAAACAAACTATACCTATAAGCGAGCATATCCTCCAAACGTACTAAGTAAGATCCGTCGAGTGCGATTCATAAAAGGTATATGTTTGGCACCGACTTCAAAAAGTAATTTCGTGTTAATATTTCGTCGTTTAGTTGTAACTAAATAAGATAATAATTATTTTATACCGTTTAGTGTATTTATTTGTTGCATTTAATTTTGAAGTCGGTTTTTATTTTTTCTTAAAAATTTTTTTGTGTTATTTAGCATAGTGGATACCATTTACTAAACCAATAAAAAGAACAAAAGACGCTGGTGATGTCATATCATTCAATAAGAGCAGGTCGATGTAAGTTATTGACACGATAGTGAATTGAAAATAAGTCATTCGTCAGAGACTCATACTATTTTAGTAATTAACACTTTTTACTTTCACATATATATTCTCAATATCATGTAATGTGTAATGATATAGGATATAATGTGAAGTATTGCGATCGCCTGCCGAGAACTTGATTCTTTGAGAGCTTCTATCTAAGAGATGAAAAAAGTTAATTTCACTTTGTAACTTCTAGGTGGAAGGAATCGATGCCTTTAATAGTTTGAAAACGGATTTAGAACTTATTCTTAATTAGATGTGACAAATCAGAGGGAAAAAAGGAACAATTAAACATCGTATTAAAACATATGAATGTTTTAATTGTTCCCGAGGGTGAACCGCGATTGGAATTAGATGACACCGTCTTTGGAATTGTTTGGACTTACTTTGGAATTCATTAAATAATCTATTGTCTTCTACTTGGAAATGAAAGTGGAAGTGGAAGTAGGTGTACAAAATTTTAGGTCGCAGTTCACCCCTCGATTGTTCTTTTTTCCTCTGATTTGTCACATCTCATTCTTCTGATAATGGAACTGAATAACAATAACCTTATTGTTAATACTTATTATAAGTAATTACAGTACATCCTACGGCCAAAACTAAAAAATATAAATACTTAAGTTCAAAATCCTGAATAAAAAAAACAAAACTAAAAATTAAAATAATAATAATATATTTAAAAATTCTGTCTCTTATTTCTCCTCTATTTAGTCATTTCCCCTTTATTGTAAAATAAAAATTCAAACAAATGCGTCGCTAAAGAAGTTTCACTTCAAAAGTGAAAAATTAGTTAGCATGCCCTTAATAATTCGCAAGTTCGTAGTAAAAGGGGGGGGGGGGCAATGAAAAAATTGTACTATGTGTTGCTTTGGTTTATTTTTATATAGGAAACCCAAATTTCTTTGAATTAAAAATTTTTCAGTTTACCACTTTATAGCTTAATCTCAGTTTAAAAGTAGGTACGCTATGATATAGCCACCCCTCTCGTCGGGCCTGTTTCTAATTGAATCTTTTTTAGTACAAATATTTTTCATATAAAGAAATTTGAGTTTTCAATATAAATAAATTTTAAATTTCATGCGCTCTGTACTGTACAGGGTTTGGATATACGCTACGATGCGAAACCATAAACGAACCCCCGATTGATTCAGAATATCGTGCGGATCGCGATCTCTGTATTATACAGGGATTTAGATATATGCTCAGTTCCTCAATGCTGGGACAAAAGTGCTACAATTTTTCAATTTATAAAATATTTTATTATTTAACAAATAAATAAATCCCTAACTTAATATGCTTATTGTTACCTAATTTTGCTATTTTATATTTTTATTTATAATAAGTAATAGATTTTAATAGAACAAAAATGTATGTAACATTGGTAGTGCCGGGCCCCTTTCGGGCCTTGTCACGTGAGTAACTACTCCCCCTGTCCCCCCTATGGACCAAACTCAACCAAATTTTGTATATATATTCTATAGGCCCCCAGAGGACTTGAGAATCAAAAAAAAACAACCACCCAAAATGGGGAAGAGTTAAAAATGAAAATAGACCTTTCGGACCAAAGCTCAACCAAATTTTCGTATACATATTCTGTGGGCCTCTAGAGAGCTAGAACTTTTTTTTTCTTTTTTTTTCTTTTATTGGCCTCGGGAACATAGATGCCCATTTAGCCAGCCGATCGTATTCGTTCATATTTCCATGAATTCGCCAGCCCTCAAATGCTGATCCCTAAGGCGGCCCGCTCGGGGCACAGTGAGGCAAGCAGAGCATCCCAAACCGATCCCTCCGCAACCAGCCAGAGGATATCACGAATGGCCGACGAATATAGAGCAATAAAAGAACTTACTTGTTCATAAGTCCCTTCAATGAGGGGATAAAAAGGAAGACTTGTTTTAACAAGTTACCTAGTCTAACACCACTAGAAAAATTAATATATTATAGCAAAAATTGACTATGCGATGCAATATTAAAACAATAATTTTTTTATAAGCTATATATCTAGATAAAAATGCTAATAAATAATAAAGCTAGAGCTATATCGTGGGGGATGACCGGAGGCTCGGGAGAAGGTCCAGAGAGGCTTAGGGCCGGTTGTATGTCGGTTGGTAAACTCTTTTTAAACGTTGGCAAAGGGTAAAACCTCAAAATTGATCTTGTGCCGGCTGGGATGACCAATCAGATGACAGACACTTTCATCTGATTGGCCATCCCAGTCCCTCCATTTACCATCTACCCTTTGTTACTTTTAAAAAGCATTTACTTTGCGACATACAACCGGCCCTTAGTGTGCTGGAGAGTGATCGAGAGCGGGGGAGAAGTTACTGAGAGGGTTGTGGTGGAGAGTGATCAGATGCGGGAGAGGGGGTCGGGTTTGGGGACATGATCGGTGGAGTGAAGAGAGGTTGGAGGGTGAGGTGGGTAGAGGGTTTAGGAAGCGGGGAAGAGGTCCAGGGGGCGTGATTTACTTTTTTCTCTGATTCCAAAAATTTCTTCTCAAACGGTTTATTGAAATATAAAGACAAATACCAGTCAATCAATTTTTTTCTTTTTCTTCTTAATATCTATATAAGCGAACTGAATTTTCTTATGCAATCATGTAAAAATAAATTGGTATCGACTTGTATAATATACAACAAATTAATCGCATCAATACGCAGGTGGATTCCTTGTAGTCGATGTGGAAGGGGAAGACAGTCGTCGGAGAACATTTCTGCTCCGACCGTCGAGGCTTCTGGTTATACCATGAATACAGTGGCAGAGCTCCTTCAACTTCCACAAGATTATTATTATCCCTTGAAATTGATTGTTGATCCAAGCCAGCTATTTCATCTTTTAAGGTAAAAACTATTTGGATTTTTTAAATTTTGAAAAAATATTTCAGAATTAATTTTAATTTAGATTTAATTTTTTATAATTTCATTAATTAATGAATTCTAGTCTTAAATAGAATTATTATTATCATTTCCGTCGATAATTTGTATTAATTTGAAAGTTTATAATAGGAAAATAAGGACAAGTTTTTATGTGTGACTTTTTTATTTATCAGCCAACGTCCTTCGACTTTACCGACTTCTTCAGGGCTTCAAATAGTCATGCCATACATTCGTCAAAATTTTATTGTTATCTTCTTTACCATTGAAGACCATCAGAAAGACAAATTTCAAAAAATATTTGGCACATTCACATAAACAATTTTTTTTAACCGACTTCAAAAAAGAGGAGGTTCTCAATTCGACTGATTTTTTTTTTTTGTCTATGTTACTCTTCGATTTCTTCGGCAATTGTGAACCGATTTTGATGATTTTTTTGCATTGTGTTCAGTATAGTTTCCGATTGGTAAAAAACAAAATTCATTGGTATTGGACTTTTTTGTTATGTATGTGAACCATAACTTCTTTGTTTATGAACCTGTTTATTTTTTGTTTATGTTTATTTGTTTTGTTTATATATTATTTATATAATTATCAAATTATTTTATAGCTTTTAGTGCATTTTATTTGATTTTTGAGTTCTTATTATTTTTTTTGTTGGATTTTATTTAATTTTATTTTTTGAAGTCGGTTTTATTTTCTAAAATTATTATCAATTCTAATAGATATAAGAGTACTTAAAAAGAATAAATACGCTATTTATGTTCTTTTGTATATTAACAATTACATTAGCTATAAAACAGAAATAACATAAATAGAATGAGGCAACACTTTTTAAAACTAGAATAGAATATTTTTTCTTTTGATCCTTACATATGGAAATCTCAAATTTAAATAAAATATAAAAGTAATAAAAAATCACAAATAAAAACTTGTCATTATTTTCCTATTATAAACTTAAATAGAATTTGAACAAATTTTAATTTCCATTTTTTTTTCTATTTAATTTTTTCTAATTTAAATATTTTTTTTTTAATTAAAAAATATTTTATATCCCACAATATTTGCATATTGAATTTTCGTGCTTGAACATGCACTAGAAATAATTACTTTTTTTATGATATTGAATCAATAAGGTGCAACACCTATAAGCTATAGATTACTTTTGAACCTTGAAAAATTAAAAAAAACGATGAAGACTTTGCCGGCGCCTTTTTTTCGGTGTCCCAAGCGACCGTTTGCTTCGCTTGCCCCTTAATCCGGCCCTGAGCCCAATTTCAATCAAATACTTAAATTAAGATTCTGAAGAAACTCTTAAATTTAGTTTATTTTCTCCTTATGAACGATAAATAAGAATGTGTGAACATGTAACTGGATCAAAGATGGCGGCTGCGAATACTTGCCTTTATAGAGCTCTAATTAAAGGGAAGACAACCTCTTTGATTTCTCCTTAAAAATAAAATATTATTAAATTAGAGAATAAAGAAAAAATGTATTATAGGCAAAAGGATCTACCGGGATTCAAGCCCGCAATTTCTGCTTGACATGGAAATTCTTCGAATCTGAATTATAGATTTAGTTTAATAATATTTTATTTTAATTAATTTTTAATTAATTTATTTTAATACTAACTGAAACGCGTTAGTTAATTAAAAATGTCTCATCTTGATTGAACTAATCTTTGACTAATTAATATCATTATTATTAATTACATCAATAATGCGTATATAAATCGTGAATTATTAAAAGAGAATGTAGTAATTTGGGCACGTGAGTATTAAATTCAAAAAATATTTTTATTTTACAGTTTTCTAAAGAACCACAGAGCCCCAAGTCTTTTAATAATAACAATTACATTTTTGTAATAAATTTGCTTTAAATTTAATCACCAATTTTTTTTTAAGATTATTGATTAAACTCCATTGTTGATTAATTGTGAATTTTCGACGATACTCCTTATTCTTCAGTAAAAACACTAAAAGGGAAAAATTCCTCACAATTATGTACCGAGGTAGCTTTATATCAAATCCTATAATAATATAATAGAACCTATAGATATTTATATATATATATATATTAAACATATTTTCACAATTATTCATTCCTATTATTTCGTTTAATGACTTGTCATTCGATTTCTATTGAAAGAAATGTTTATATAAGTAAGAGATATTTGAATTATAATATTAACAAACGTCAACACTAACATTAATTGTTTCTTTTATAGAGTTGTTTCTATTATTCTTTTGATAAAGATTTTTTATCTTTTTTTAAGAAATCTGTGGGTTAATAAGAGAATTATATATTATTTGTATTTGAGAAGTAAATTCGGAACTGGAAGCATGTGTACGCACTCGCACCGAATGTTCAAAAGTGGAAAGGTCTTGAAGGACAGATGGGTCGTGGTAAGTAACTACTATCATTATTTCATTTAAATTAATATTATTTAAGGACGTAGGGTGCCAGCGACTCAATTTGTTCAGTGGCACAAATTATTTTAATATTATTGTAAAAATATAGATTTAGATTTTAGTAATAAACTAGCTGCAAGGCCCGCCTTCGGTGGGCTAGCCAAGGGGCTTCGCCCCCTGGACCTCCCGTCACTTGAACACTCCCTCTCCTCCATCTTCAACCACTCGCCATCCCACGGACCCTCTCCCCAACCTCGGAACTTCTCCCCCACATCTGATCACCTTCCACCCGTGGACCCCGAATGCCCTGAACCCCACATTCCCCTGGACTCCAACCCCAACCCCTGAATTAGGTATATTGTCAGGAAGAGAAATCCTTCGTTTAGTAGAAGCTTGCATTGTTTTAAAATTGCATGTAATATTTAATGTGGAACTTGCGGATTTTAATAAAAAAAAAAAAAACCCAACCCCTGGGTGGACATACATAGGTAGGTAGGTAGGTAGGTATAAATAAACAGAGACAGGCACAAATGCCCTTTAGTAGTATGTGATATCTTTATCTATATGCATATATAATAAAAAAATAAAAATATTTATTGAATGCTCTGGGGATGTTCTCTTCCTGAAGCAAAAAATATAATACAAAAATAGAATTAAATTGAAAGTAATGGAAGGCAGCCCAGGGGTAGTGAAGAAAGAAAAAATTAATACATATCCAAATAGGGTGTAATTTATTGGATTCCTTCGTCCTTTCCTTTCAAACCGACGTTTCGGGGATTCTTCCCTCCTTCTTCATGGATTTAAAGGGTCAATGAAGGAAACAAATAAAATGCTTCCTTCCTCTCTCCACAGTAATGTTTACAAATTTCTTCTTCCTATAGCAGAAGCATGAGAAAAACAAATTTCATTTGTTTCCTTCATTGACCCTTGAAACCCTGAAGAAGGAGGGAATAATCCTCCGAAACGTCGGTTTTGAAAGGAATGGAGGAAGGAATCCAATAAATTACACCCTATTTGGATATGTGTTAATTTTTTATTTTCTCAGTACCTCTGGGCGGACTTCATTACTTTCAATTAAAAAGTTCTACCTGTCCATCTCTGTCCAGAGAAAATTTCGTGAAAATAAATAGAATTAAATATAATAAAACAAAATAAAATAAGCTGATGTGTTCTGATGTTTCCATCCACTGAATTTACCATACAACCTGGCCACTCCTTATATTTAATATTTAATAAAATTATTTAGAGTTAGTTTTTGCATTTTAAGACTCCTGGGGGCCCACTGATTATGTAAACAAAATTTGGTTGAGTTTGGTACAAGAGCCTAGATTTTCATTTTTTGACCACTCACCCCATTTTGGGCTGTTAATTTTTGCATTTTTAGACTTCTGAGGTCCACTGATTATGTATACAAAATTTGGTTGAGTTTGGTAAAAGGACAAGATTCTCATTTTTTGACCCCCCCTATTTTGGGCGGTTAGTTTTTGCATTTTTAGACTCCTGGGGTCCACTGATTATGTAAACAAAATTTGGTTGTGTTTGCTCAAATGGCCCAGATTTTTTAATTTTTAACCACCCTTAATTTTGGGTCGATATGTTCCAAAAATCTAATCAGCTCTTAATCTCAATGGACCAAAACTACGTGTGAAATTTGGTTTCGATTTTCAAACTAGTTTTTGAACTAGCTCGTCCACAAAAATTTGATAACGCACAGCCTAACGGACAACCAGACAACCAGACGGACAGACTAACAGACATTTTGACAAAACAATTATAATCTCGAAAAATATAATTTTTTCGATGTTCACTTATTAGAGCTTTTTTTGTAGAGCGAAATGCCATGGTTTCGCTCAATTTTTTTAATCATCCCTTTTTGAGATATTTCGAAAAAAAGAAGAAAAAAAAACACTTATTTCATGCACGATTACAATACTTGACCATACCCTGTATGGTAAAGTAAAATTAAAATTGAACCAATGGTAGTAGTGAGGTGAAAACACGGAAGATAAATTTGCTAAGTATGTTAGTATGTATATAGAGGTGCCTCGAAGAAACTTTAACCCTTAGGCCCGGTTGTATGTCGCAAAGTAAATGCTTTTTACCACTAACCAAGGTAGATGGTAAATGGAGCCACTGGGATGGCCAATCAGATGACAGCCACTGAATGTGCCTGTCATCTGATTGGCCATCCCAGAGGTGTTTAGAAAGTTTTCGTTGATTTTGGGGAAATATTAATATTTTTTTTCTTTTTAAAAATTAATATAATTACTTATTGATCACTAATGTCTCTTATGTAGTGTTTAGAAAGCTTTCGTCAAAAGTGGAATCCAGCTACTCAGAGAACAGACAAAAAAAATCATGGATGAAAAAGATTTTTCTATAAGTTCCAAAAAAAAAAAAAAAAAAAATAGAACTGTCACACTTTCCAAAAAACATGGGCGGATAACTGTAGAAATTGTAGAAATATCAGTTTAAATTCTCATCATAGCTAGAATTTTTCCGAGCTCCATTCAAGTATAATATTTCAATTTTTAATGTGAAACAAGTGACCAAGAATCCTTTACTCATAGTAAATGAATATTACATATAATTAATTTGACGAGCCGAGTAATACAATACAGGTGAAAGCATTGGACCCGGGGGATAATTATGTGTACTGGAACCCTCGATTCAGGAGATAGAAGAAGCAATTAAAAAGTTAAAAAAGGGAAAATCAGCAGGAAAAAAGGGAAAATCAGCAGGAAAGGACGAAATAGCAGCAGAATTATTGAAGAGTGGGGGTAAAGAGCTGTGCAAGATGATACACGTATTATTATTAAAAGTCTGGAAGGAAGAGAAAATTCCGGCAGAATGGCATGACGCTATTATTGTTCCTATACACAAAAAAGGAAATATAAAAAGGTGTGAAAACTTCAGAGGAATATCAATCTTACCAACAGCTTATAAGATATTAAGTTATATCTTACTAAAACGTCTGACTCCGTTTGCTGAAGAATGCCTTGGGGATTACCAATGCGGCTTTCGTAAAGGAAGATCTACAACTGACCAAGTATTTAATATAAGACAAATAATGGAAAAACGATGGGAATTTGCGCTCGATACTTTCCACCTTTTCATCGATTTCAAGCAGGCATATGATAGCGTGCATAGGGAGAGCCTGTGGAATATTATGAACGAGTTTGGATTCCCTCATAAACTAATAAAGTTGGTCAGGGCCTGTGTGGAAAACTCAAGAGCCTATATTAAGGTAGAGGATAGGTATTCGGAGCCATTTAGCATCAAAACAGGACTACGACAAGGAGATGCAATATCACCCCTGCTTTTCAACCTTATTCTGGAAAAAGTTATAAGAATTTTAGATGAAGGGAGAGAAGGAATACCACTGAATGGTCTGCATAAAGTATTTGCATATGCGGATGATATTGCGATTGTAGCGAATAGAGAAGAAGGTTTGGTGGACATGCATGATAAAATCAAATACATGGGCCTAAGAGTTGGTCTTAAAATAAATGCTGAAAAGACCAAAGCAATGAAAGTATCAAGACATAGCAACAACGACAACAATAGCTTGAGATGTGAGGATGCCAGATACGAGTATGCTGATGATTTTGCTTATTTAGGGACTCTTATAACAACAAAGAATGAAGTAGGCAAGGAAATTCAGACTCGAATAATGAAAGGAAACCGTTGTGCGGCAGCCTTAAATAGCCTGCTCAAAAATAAAAACCTCTCAAGAAAACTTAAAATTAAAATCTACAACGCCATTATTCGACCGGTGGTGCTCTATGGGTGTGAGACATGGACCATGACCCTATCTGATCAGAAAAATCTAATGTCCTTCGAAAACAAGATCTTGAAGAGAATAAGTGGAATGATTAGAGATAGTGTTACCGGCGAATGGAGGTTTAGAAGTGCAAGGGAAGTGAGAGAATTAACAGGGCAGCCTTACATCACGAGCTGTATAAGATCACGAAGGCTAGCTTGGGTGGGACATGTGGTGCGTGCTGATGAAGATCGAGCTATCAGCAGGATCTACGAAGCAAAACCGATAGGAAGAAGACCACCAGGTAGACCACGGCAAAGATGGATGGACAATATAACCAGAGATCTTGAAGAGTTGGGTGCTCAAGGAAATTGGAACTCTATAGCAAGGGATAGGACAAAATGGCGAGGCATTATAGAGGAGGCTAAAACATTGGAAATGTTGTTCGGCCACAGGAAGTAAGTAAGTACATATAATTAATTAAATTAATTGAACCGCGTAAATTTGAATAATTTCCATGATTCAGCCTGCGAATTTTTTGCAGTTCATAAATCATTTCATTATTTTTGTTTTGAAAAGGAAATATAATATTTATTTACTCTTATCTTTTTCAATTTTTATTTTGGTTTTTTCACCCTCATTTAACCATAAGTTGTGAAGCAAGAAAGCCCAAAATATAATGGTTCTCTAATTTGAAAATACAAACATTTTGAAACCAGAACGAAATTTATATGACTTTCCCTTCTTGAGTTATCGTGTATATTGAAATCTAATCAGAGATTAAGTAAGAAAAATATAATTTTTCGATGTTCACTTATTAGAGACTTTTTTCTAGAGAGAAATGTCATGGTTCGCTCAATTTTTAATCAAAATAGTTCAGCCGTTTTTTAGATATTTTGAAAAAAAGAAGGAAAAAAAACTCTTTTTTCATGCACGATTACAATACATGACCATACCCTGTATGGTAAAGTAAAAAATAAAATAAATTTGAACCATACAACAATATAAAAAATACAAATACATAGGTACATAGCACAACATAACTTAATACTCATATGCTGCACATTAGAGACATCCCAAGCATTCTCCGCCAATCATTACAATTAACAATACAAATAAACCCTCCCACCTTCAATCCACCAATCAACTCACCACCACACAATCTCACTCAGATCTCTGCTTTGTCAGTATAAGGTTGTAAAATTTACTCTTGAATGTTCCAATCGATCTGGAATCCCTGACATCACTGGATATGGAATTCCACAGTCTTGCGGAGTATACTACAATATAGATATAAGTATATATAAATTTACTACAAAGCCCATCTGTCTGATTCTTATATATATATATATATATACTACAAAATGGAAGATGAATTTTGTTCAGATATTCAATAATAAATTTTATTTAGAATGTTTATATGTTAACGTTAGATAAATGCGAAAGTTAAAACTTTTTATCGGGCCACTGCCCTATTTTGGTGCAATTGGGACCAGACTCGTTTTGATACTGAACCAAGAGTTGAAAAAAGATACAGGACCCAGCCGGGTATGATCCGACATCTTCTGCGTTAAGCCCGCAAATGCCTTTTCCATTTAATCGATATAAAAGCGAATAAAATGTTTTAACATTCGCGTTCATCTAACGTTAACATATAAACATTCTAAATAAAATTTATTATTGAATATCTGAACAAAATTCATCTGTTTCGATTCCCCAAAGAATCAGACAGATGGGCTTTGTAGTAAATTTATAAGAACCATACTATTAGGAAAATAGGAGAAAGCGCGCCTGAACTAAAGAGTTGAATATATATATATATAATTTGATTATAGGATCTGGTCAGGGGATCCATCGCTTAAATGGAAAAGGCATTTGCGGGCTTAACGCAGAAGATGTCGGATCATACCCGGCTGGGTCCTGTATCTTTTTTCAACTCTTGGTTCAGTATCAAAACGAGTCTGGTCCCAATTGCACCAAAATAGGGCAGTGGCCGGATAAAAAGTTTTAACTTTCGCGTTCATCTAACGTTAACATATATATATATATATATATATATATATATATATATATATATATATATAGAGAGAGAGAGAGAGAGAGAGCTTTGTCGAATAGTCTTGGGAAGAGAAGAGGTCAGATGATGGGGCGCACGCAGAGACACGAGGGATTGCTTAGGGATATCTTGGAGGAGGAAGTGGGAAAGAAAAGGGGAAGATTAGGATATTTCTATACCAAATAATTTGAGATATGGGATGTGAGTAATTTAGAGAGGCCAAAGAGCTGGTGTAGAGCCGAGTGGAGACGGGTGGTTGTGTCAAACCAGTCTTAGGACGGTGAACTCAGTTATGATGATTTTATATACCTACATATATCCCCCTAGCTTCTAGACTCCCCCTCCCAGTTTCATTAAAAGTACTTCCCCTCCCCCATTTTAGTAAGTTCTAAAGAATTAGAAGAGATTTTTATTTCCTTTTGTTGAAGTTATAAAACTTGACAGCTTCTATTTTTAATATCACATACTGCTAAAAAGGGCATTTTGTGCCTGGCTCTGTTTGTAACTACCTAGCTACCTACCGTCCCCCAGGGGCCCCGAAGGCGGAGCCGCGCACCTAGTATAATACTAAAATGCAACAATTTTTTACCCCCCCCCCCCCCCCCCCCCCAAGAAATTTCAACGATCGCATTAACTCTGCGTCTTAACCCCCCTCCCTCCCAGACGCCAATAAAGTTTAGTTCCCAGGGCGCTAGTTATGTCTCGCACTGTCTTTAGTGCTTGCTTTCTACGACCCTTAGACAATGCAACTTTTTTCATTTTTAATTGAAAATTTTCCATTGACAAATGGAGAAATTCTCCCGAACCGCGAACTTACCTACATCCAATCAGATATTGGAACCCACCAGAAAACGATACAAGAATTGATGATAAAGGTTAAACTTTCGAAACTATAGCCTTTAACAAATAAATTATTTATATATATATATATACACATGTTCATAAAAGTAATATACATATATATAAATCATCAAGCAGATGATATTCTCATTGATTTCTCTATATGAATCAATAACTTTGCTACTCTCGGCAAAATAAACTCTTTTCGATTAAATTTAATCTGCGACCTTTGAAAAAAAGCAACTCTTCAAACTTCAAAAACGTTCATTAGACTAAAAATATATTCAAAAAATACCCTCTTTTTAGAAATATTTGTTGGAGTTCTGGAGGATTTGGCCAAGTATACAAAGGCTATGATAAGTATACCAACATGAATGTTGCAATTAAAGTGGAGCACTTTGACGACGTCCGAACCTCAACTTTCTTCCTTGGGAACGGAAGTCCTTGATTGTCTTCAAGGTTAATTTCTTTTGATACAGTTTGTATATATATATAATTCTCTCAAAATATCTCTCTCAGAGATTTCGGTTCTCAATAAATCTTCAGTTAAAAGAACAAAGCAATAAAGGGCTTGAAAAATATCATGAGTTGTAAGACGGGAAGGAGTCTGGTCTTTATTTATTTCTTCAACCTGTAGCTGCCTGATCACATATAAATTAAATTAGGCATCTTGTTCCATCTCGCAACATGCATGGTTATTGCTGATAGCTACATTTTACCGAAAATTATCTTGGATTTGTGCCCTTCTTCCAGCTGGTGATTCGATTTGTGTTAATAAAAATCGAAAAAAAAATTTAATTAGAAATTATTTGAATCCTTTCTTCGTTAATAGCTCCAAAAATTTTTGTTTTTTAACCTTGAAATTTGTGAAATTTTTTTTTTTTAAATTGAAGGTATCCCATCGAAGAAAATCCAATTTTTTGAGTAAAAAAGCCAAAAAAAAAGAATTACATTTTTTTTTCGGAAATTTTTGAAATTTTTTTCAAAAATTACATAAAAAAAGACACCCTATTAAGTTTGATTCTTGTCAAAGCTATGAATATTTTAATAACAATTTGATCTATTTTTTTCAAAAATCGAAATTTCAAGTTATATAGGCCAGTCAAAATCGACAATAAATTCGCAAAACATGATGTATCTCTGATTTTTTAGTATGTTGTTTGGACCCATTAGGGGTATGTATGCCCAAGTTTGCAATTCTCAAAAAGTTGTGGAAAAATTTTTACACACGAAAAACCGCGAAATTTTCGGACTTTTTTCAGATTCTGCTCTATATCTCCTAATCCATGCATTTTTCGTCGAAAGCTATTCTATACGTTTTTTAAGAACAATAAATTTGTGAGAAATTAAGCTTAACCGGAGCTCTCTAGGTCAATTGGTTACCGAATTATGGCACTTTGAAAATAGGCCAAATTTTCGAAAAATTGAAAATTTTAGTTTTAGACCCTCTTTGGACAGAAATTGCATCGAAACCATTGATCCTACAAGTAAAACTTATAGAATATAATTTGTAGGCAATTTAATTAGCTTTAAATTAAGTGCAGTGCGGGGTCTGTAAGTCTCGTAGTTCTCTCAAAATCTAAAAAAAATGATATAAGGTAAAATCGCATTTTTCCAGAAATGTTCCATAACCTTTCCTATCTTTTGTTTTTTGGTTCGGGAATGAAAAAAGCATGTAATCATTTAAAAAAGGTGAAATGTATTTTAATATAAACATAAGTAATAAACATAAGTAATCAAAAGTACAGTAACTTAATCAATATATTTTTTTTTTTTTGAACAAAATATTTTATAAGAACTTAATTTTTTTGAAAAAATTATTTTTTGAGTTTCTTTTGAATGAAAAAAGATGGTCATTATTTCAAAATAACACATCAACAGTCCCGGTCAGCAAGTTGACGCCGGGGTTCGTCTCCTTGGGAGACGAAACCCTCCTCAAAGTAATTATAAAAAAATATTCATTGAAGGAGACAACAAAAGAGTGTGTCTTGCGCTGGAATTATAAATTTTTATTTATAACGAGACAAGGCTTTGCCCTTCTTCGCCAGTCTATTACAATGGATTCACAGGAATTAATTTATGCAACGAAAGGTTAAACTCTTTCATGTGGTTCTTTTTCCTTTTAACCTTTCATTCATAAATTAATTCCTATGAATCCATTGTAATAGACTGATGAAGAGGGCAAAGCCCTCGGAACTTATAGTCTCGTTATAAATAAAGATTATAATTCCAGCAGAAGACACACTCTTTTGTTGTTTCCTTCAATATATATAAAATTCTGCTACTTTCGGCAAAAAAACTTTCAATTCTAAAAAATATTCAAACAACACCTATGAATCTAATTTAAATTCCAAAATTCTTTATTAAAAATATTTTATTTACCAATTTAAATATTTACATGATTATTTACAATATTTAGCATCGAGCAACACTCCCTTCCCATGTCCATGTTTATAATAGAGTCATTTTTTATTTTACCAATTTTAGATTGATAATAGTGGGAAAATTGAGTAAAAACCCACGATTTGAAATCAATTAATCAATCAATCAAATTAGACACATAGTCAAACACGTCGCCTTTTTTTGATGGCCCTGGGCCGTCACTTTCGTTGCTCTCTTCAATAGGTAGGCCTTCCGCTATTTGTGGGTCGTCGTCTCCGTCCCCTATAGGTAGGTACTCCAGTATTGGTGGATCGTCAGGGTTATCTCCAGGCTCGTCATCGTCGTCCTCTTCAATGATGATAAGGGCAGCGTTCTGGCACGTTTCCCCAGAGAAGGTAGAACACATCACAGAACATCTCAGCCCTGCTTTCAGGCAAGTGCAGCCACCTCTGCACCCCTTCTTGCATTTGCAAGAGAGGAGTTTTAGGAGCTCTGCGGGGGCAGGAGGTTGCCGACTTGCAATGGGAATGAGTCCAGCCGAGGTCAATTTCCAACCCCAGTCGGTGGCCTCTTTCTCCACCCCCAACCACTTTTGCACCTGGTGGTATGTGCGGTAGTGGTGATACGACGCAGCCTCTGTGGTTGGGGGCAAACGGGCCAGATTCGCTTTGGCGTTGGCTGCTGTCTTCACAAAAGCACGGAAGCGTACATCGTTGAGGGTGTCTGTCGTTTCGTCTCCTCCGTATAGGGCAACTAGGCATTTGTCACCGGCTGCTGCGACTTGTTGGTGTGTGGCATCTGTCTGGAGAAAAACTCTTGCTTGGTCCACTAGGGCTTGATTTTGTCTGAAGAGACCCCACATTTTCATCTTCCCCTGCCAGAAGAGGGCAGAGGTGGTGTCGCACCCAGTAAATGCGTGGATGAAAAGTTCAAATCCAGGTGGTAGCTCCACTTCCCCTTGATTGAATGAGCTGGTGGAGAATTGGATGGAACCCGCCTCACCTCTGTCACTCTTCTGGAAGTATACGTTTTTTTGAGTGGACCCTAGACCGCAGAGGAGCACAAGCAAATCCACATCCTCTCCAAAGATGATGACGTGGTCATTGGAGGTACTTTTTTGCAGAGCAGTCACGACGATATCGCGGTCTGCGTCTTCTTTTGATATTTTTGTCTCAATCCCCTCGAGAGCAAAAGCAGAACAGAGATGCTCGATGAGACGAACCTTGTTTTTGTCATTCGAGAGCATCTTCTCTTGGGGGACTGTGATGATGGTCGATGAGTCAAACACAATTTCCGCTGACGCTGCAGAATACCGTCGTGATCGCTCTGCAAATTTGGTGCTCTTTTGGGCGCCATCCTCAGGATACCCGTCGAAGACTACACACGCATTTCTCCCAAAGTGGTTAAATATATAGCTTATGTAGCTTGCTGTGATAGCCCGTACTGAATCATCCTCAAGGGCGAGGGCGCTTGCCACTTAACCATTTTTTGCTAGCTTGTTGACTAATAATATTGGTACCTACCTACAATTTATTCAACTTACATACCTCCTATATGATCATAACACGTTTTGCATGTTAAAATCTCACTTCATGCAACAAAAAGGGGTACATTTCTGGAAAAATGCGATTTTACCTTATATGATTTTTTTTAGATTTTGAGAGAACTACGAGACTTACAGACCCCGCACTGCACTTAATTTAAAGCTAATTAAATTGCCTACAAATTATATTCTATAAGTTTTACTTGTAGGATCAATGGTTTCGGTGCAATTTTGGTCCAAAGAGGGTCTAAAACTAAAATTTTCAATTTTTCGAAAATTTGGCCTATTTTCAAAGTGCCATAATTCGGTAACCAATTGACCTAGAGAGCTCCGGTTGAGCTTAATTTCTCACAAATTTATTGCTCTTAAGAAACGTATAGAATAGCTTTCGACGAAAAATGGATGGATTAGGAGATATAGAGCAGAATCTGAAAAAAGTCCGAAAATTTCGCGGTTTTTCGTGTGTAAAAATTTTTCCACAACTTTTTGAGAATTGCAAACTTGGGCATACATACCCCTAATGGGTCCAAACAACATACTAAAAAATCAGAGATACATCATGTTTTGCGAATTTAGCCATTTTTTGTGTCGATTTTGACTGGCCTAATGGGTTAAGATAGAAAGCTAAAAATCTACGTAGAAACTTCTTTCTACATATAGTAAGTATAATAACATATCAAAAAATCAAAAAAATCGAAGAGGGTCACCGACAAAACGTCGTTGAATTGACATGGAATGGCCCATGTTAACAATCGTTTGTTATATTGCAAGCTTGCAATAAAAACAAACGAACTTATTTATATCCACTCGGAGTAATTGAACCCATGAGAAATAGCAGGTAAAATATTATTAAATTTCTAATTAAAAGTCTGATGATGAAAGTCAAATCTTCGACACTAAATGAGCCCCTGTCCCATCTCAATTGACCCATCAATATTTTTTCTTTTTAAATAAAATTATGCTAATTCACGGTATATTTAATTTAAATATTTATTTTTATTATCATTTGGAACAACATTATAAACAATTTCAAACATTTTATTGTAAAATTTAAGTTAAAATTATTTTTTAATTGTTAAAAACAAGGCAAAAATCCAAAATCCAAAACCTTTACCAATGTGTGACGTCGCCTTTATTTTTAACTAGCTTCAATGCCCGCCTTCGGCGGGCCTTTTGCTACAGGGGGCTTCGCCCCCTGGACCCCCACGTGGCTGTTTTATTGATATAATATATATATATATATTATTTTATACACGTGTAAAGAGCACTTTCATATATCAACTCTTGTGAATTAATTGTAATAGATTGATGATGAGGACAAAGTATATCTCTTTATGAATGAATTTAAAAAATTTATTTTTCCAGCAGAAGACAATATTTTATTGTCCCCTTCAGCTACTCAATTATTCGGCAAAAAGAACCTTTCAACTTAAATTAAAATAAAGTTTTTGTCTTGTAAAAATTCAATAAATAAGGTAAAAATCGTCATTTGGGGAGAATTATTCTATTAAAAAATTAAAAATAATAAACTTTTAAAGTTTATTATTAGATTATAGAAAATTCAGGTTTAATTAGGCTCAAAATAGGTTTTTAATAATTTCAATGGGCTGAAATTTCCTAGATTTCAAAACAATATAAAAATGGGTTTTCAAATGATTTTGTTTTATTTAAAGAATTCTAAAGGCTAATTGAATTTTTTGGTTTTAATCTTTAAAATATATTTTTATAAAAATTCCAAAAGCTAATGAATTCCTTTCAGTTACTTTAGTTAGTATAGTTTCAATAATCCTTTATAATTAACTTTGAAATAAATAAATAATATTGAAATGAATGAATGAGATCGAATACAAAAGCCAAAAGGCTTAGTTCTTTTGAAATGGCTGAGGGTCTTAAATACAATAGAAAAAGGATGAGGCGAGATTCCCAAGGGTATTTTTAAGAAAAATTATTTTTAAATAACATTTCATTTTAAATTACATATTTTTTCATCTATATACCCAGGTAACACACAATATCCTCAGAATATTCTAAGAAGATTTAAATGTCCTTAGAATATCCTTAGAATATTCTTAGGATATTGTGGTTACCTGGGTATATAATCAAAAGCTTGGCTCGAACTTTTTTATTTTTAACCGACTTCAAAAAAGGAAGAGGTTTTCTATTCGACTGAAATTTTTTTTTTTGTGTCTATGTTACCTCATATCTCCGCCAATTGTGAACCGATTTTGAAAAAAAAATTCGCATTGGGTTCAGTCTACCTTTCGATTGGTCCCATTTTTTTTCATAGGTATTAGACCTTTTTTGTTAGGTTTGTTTAGGCCTAACTTCTTTGTTTATGAACCGATTTCGATGATCCTTTTTTTATTGGAAAGGGGGTATCTTAGGGATGGTGTCATATTAATTTGGTCAAGTTCTGAAGATATGATCACTATTAATAACATCACTAAAAAGAGGAAAATAAAAATAATTTTTAAGAAAAAATAAAACCAACTTCAAAAAATTAAATGCAACAAATAAAATACACTAAAAGGTATAAAATAATTATTATCTTATTTAGTTACAACTAAACGACGAAATATTAACATGAAATTACTTTTTGAAGTCGGTGACAAACATATACCTTTCATGAATCGCACTCGACGGATCTTACTTAGTACGTTTGGAGGATATGCTTGCTTATAGGTACAGTTTGTTTGGTACCGACTTCAAAAAGTAATTTCATGTTAATATTTCGTCGTTTAGTTGTAACTAAATAAGATAATAATTATTTTATACCTTTTAGTGTATTTTATTTGTTGCATTTAATTTTTTGAAGTCGGTTTTTATTTTTTTCTTTAAAAATTATTTTTTTGAAGTCGGTTAAAAAAGGTCTAATACCTATGAAAAAAAATATGACCAATCGGAAGCTAGACTGGACCCAATGCAAGAAAATTTTTCAAAATCGGTTCACAATTGGCTGAGATATGAGGTAACATAGGCACAAAAAAAAAAAAAAAAAAAAAAAAAATTCAGTCGAATAGAGAACCTCCTCCTTTTTTGAAGTCGGTTAAAAAATAGATAGTTTTTTAAATCTTTGTTGCAGTTTTTTTTTTGCTAGTTTAGTTCTTTTATTGTTTGGCAAGCTATGTTGGCTAACCTGAACTCTTTTTAGTTTTTCCTGAATTTTCCAATTTTCCGGGCAACTTTTCCAATTTTTTTTTACGTATTAACCTGAATTGGACTATTACGAACATTTAAAAAAAAACATTAGCCAAATCGGTCCAGCGCATTTGAGAGATCTGCGCTTACAAAGAAAAAGAAATTCATTTTTATTATATAGATTACGGCTTGAATTCTTTTGGGCAACGTACTTATTAAGTTTTGACACTCATCTGTGAAAGTATCCCAAATATTTTGAAGTTTCTGTTTTAATTCGACTATGTTTCTAGCTGGTTGTATTCGTAATAGCTTTTTCATTGTGTGCCAAAGAGTTTCTATTGGTGACAAGTCGGGACTGTTTGCCACCCACTCCAAAACTGGAACATTATGATCAGAAAGCCATTTTAAAGATTTTCTTGGTGTATGGCAGGCCGCCCCGTCTTGTTGGAACACAAAATTATTATTATTCTGCAATATATCTGCCATTGTTGGAAGTAACGATTTTTTTTTAAATCTCTAAATATTTATTGGTGTTTACAATTCCATCAATGAAGTGAAGTTTTCCAACACCTCTAGCAGACATTGAACCCGATAACATAACTGAAGCAGGAAATTTTACTTTCTTTTTAAAACAATCTGAATTGAAAGATTCATTTTTCTGACGAATAACTCTGCTTCGATTGTCCCCAACACAAACATCAAAACGAGACTCATCACTCCAATGGACACTATTCCATTCATCACTCGTCCAATTAATGTGACTTTTAGCTCATTTAAGCCGGTTTTTCTTTTGTTTCAATGTCAAGAGTGGCTTTTCTTTCGCCTAAAAAAATTTAGTAAAATTACAAAAAAATTTTGGAATATGTTGCAATAAAATTACCTTGAAAGTTTTAAAACCTAACTTAAGGGCTTCCTATGGCACGTAGATCTTGAAACACTTCGCCCCACAGCATCGCTCCAAAGAATA
The DNA here is from genome assembly GCA_024734495.1 of Forficula auricularia. Taxonomy (NCBI): domain Eukaryota; kingdom Metazoa; phylum Arthropoda; class Insecta; order Dermaptera; family Forficulidae; genus Forficula; species Forficula auricularia. The sequence continues at coordinate 596,194 of JALMQS010000818.1, read as the reverse complement.
GATAATTCACCATAGTTCGAACGCCTGTTTTTTCTAATAATCTTCTTCAATGCCCGTCTATCAGCATCTGATATTTTGGATTTCGACGCATACCGAGGTTGTAGTTATTGTACCCGTTGTTTTATAAACTCTAATAATATTTCTGGCAGTAAACTTTGATAAATTAGCTAGATCGCCCATTTCCACGTTTGATTTTCCCTTTTTAAATAAATTGATAATAATTGAGCGAATGTTTTCATCAACAACCTTTCCACGAGTCATTTTTACTAATAATAAACAAAACAAACTTTCTTTTGTTGGAAAAAGGCAAAGCCTACTTGATTATTTCACATATTCAAAGATTCTTAAAAAAAAATCGTGAAAAGCAAAGAACTATTTTTTATATAAAAATATGTTTTTAACAATTAAAAAATAATTTTAAGTTAAATGTTACAATAAAATGTTTTAAATTGTTTAAAATATTGTTCCAAATGATAATAAAAATAAATATTTAAATTAAATTTACCGTGAATTAGCATAATTTTATTTAAAAAGAAAAATATTGGTGGGACAATTGAGATGGGACGGGGCTCGTAGTCTAACAAATAAATCATATATATTCATACAGGGTTGGCCATCTACATGTGACCCATTTGTTTCTGAAAAATAAAAATTTAAAGAAAAACGAATCGAATTTTTCTTTAAATTAGTTTTAAAGAAAAACGAATCGAATTTTTCTTTAAATTAGGCATTTATATTGGTCCAATTAAATACATGTCACCTACTTTTTCGAATATGATTTGATTCAAGTGATCGCCTTTTGCTGTGACGAGATACACGGGCTCGTTTTTCGGCATTTTCAATCAATTTCTTGTGTGTTGCCAAGAACCAGCCTCCGGCGCATAATCCATGACGATTTGAATTTATTCCCGTATAAAATACAAGCGACAAGCAAGATTGAGCCACAGGATAAATCGCGTCAGGTTGAATTCGGCAAAATTTCAAAAAAAGATAATTTTGACCGGCTACCGCCGCGGTTCGTCTGATTTAACACCACTAGACATTTATTTTTGAGATATTTGAAATCAAAAGTGTACATGGACAAGCCACGGACTCTGGATCAACTTAAGACCAATATCGAATGTGAATTAGCGGTTATACCAAGAGCAACACTCAAGAAAGAGATTGAAAATCCTGAAAAACGAGCCCATTATGTCGTCAGAGCAAAAGGCGATCACCTGAACTAAATCATATTTGAAAAGTAGCTGACATGTATTTAGTTGGACGAAAATAAATGCCTAATGCAAAGAAAAAAATTGATTCGTTTTTCTTTAAATTTTTATTTCAGAAACAAATGGGTCACACGTAGATGGCCCACCCTGTAGATATACCGGGTGAGTTTTTTTATCTTGAGACAGACTTAAAACTCAAAAACAGTGCATTATATGAAAAAAAGTTTCAAATAAAAGTTTATTTATATCAGGGGGAAACTAAAGTACGCTATTGTTTGTCGACCTAGAACAAGCTTTCATGGGTACTTCAAGGTCAACTTCTGTTTTTTTAAATGGAAACCTATATGTTTTTGTACATATTCTTGAATCTACAAAAAAAAAAATGAAAAATTTTATTAGAAATATTTTTTTATACGACATCAAATAATTAAAAATATTAATTCAATTAGATCTCAAAAAATCTTAATAATTATTTTTAACAATTATTTAACTTTATTATCAAATAATAATGATTAAATAATTAATTATTAAATAAATATTTAATAAATCGAAAAGTCACAACAATGAAAACAGACTCCAATAGCGTAATCCGCAGTAGTCTCGCGAGATAAAAATATCTTTTTTCAAATCAGCGCGGTCAAAATAATTTTGTTGACGTATCAATTATTCTTTGATATATTAATGAGAAAATTAAAATTTATGAAAAACAAGTGTTTATAATGAGATAAAAACTTCTTTATACTCAGATTTAAGGGATTATTTTATACTTAATAGATTTATTTAAAAGTCTTGAGTTTAAAAAAGTTTATTTCTCGTGTCAATCCAGTAGATAGTTATATTGTATTACCATAATAAATTTGTATTACCATAATAAATAATTTTTTTTGAAGACAGAATTGAAATGGTCTTAATTTATTCGGTGAATGTGGAAAAAGTGTTGATGGGGCTGCCATTGAAATGGATGGCGAGCGTTTTCCTGATAGGAATACACCCTCAAAAGCTTCATTTCATCGTGTTGTAAATCTGTTAAAAAAACAGTAAATGTAAAGGCTTTGAAGAAACTGAAATCAGGCCAAAATAACGAAATTGGAACTGGAATTCATCCAGAATACTTGCGATACACTCTGGAATGTCTCAGAACAGAGTTGTAAAATTATTAAATTATTAATTGTTATTAAATTATTTATTTAATAATTGAATATTTGATCATTATTATTTGATAATTAAGTTGAATGATTGTTAAAAATAATTATTATGATTTTTTTTGAGATCTAATTGATTTAATATTTTTTATTATTTGATCTCGTATAAAAAAATAGTTCTAATAAAAGTTGTTCAGTTTTTTTGTAGATTCAGAATATGTACAGAAACATATAGGTTTCCATTTAAAAACAGAAGTTGACCTCGAAATACCCATGAAAGCTTGTTCTAGGTCGACAAACAATAGCGTAGTTTAGTTTCCTCCTGATATAAATAAACTTTTATTTGAAACTTATTTTCATATAATGCACTGTTTTTGAGTTATAAGACTGTCTCAAGATAAAAAACTCACCCGGTATATATATATATATATATATATATATACTTGCATCAAACAGAGGACAACCTCATTGAGTTCCCTTTATCAATTTACAATTTATCACTAGACGGCAGAATTTTACAAATGAATATTTTATATGTGTCTGAGAGCTCACCTCAAAGGGTAGCCAATTATAAAGAGAAATCAAAGAGGTTGTCCTCTGATGCTTGATGTAAATAAACATAATCATATATATATGTGTCTGAGAGCTCACCTCAAAGGGTAGCCTGAGTCTGAGTCCTCTGATGCTTGATATATACATAAAGTCATCCAGATCTTTATTGGTGTAACTCCTCGAACCAATATCAATAGAAAAAAATGGTAAAATAAATACTTTTGTTTCAGGAGAAGATTACATTTGCAAATGTCTCGATGTTGGAAGATGTGAGGATAAGAATTTCCTTGTAATGGATCTGATGGGGAGAAATTTCTCCGACCTCCAATTGGACCAGCCAGAAAGAAGATTTAGCATGAGCACCACTTTGCGCGTGGGCATACAAGTTCTCAATTGTCTTGAGAAATTGCACAACCGGGGTTTCATCCATTGCGATATCAAACCTGTAAATATCAACAATTAGATGCAGTCGAATTTAAAAAATGTTTATAATTATATATTTATTCAGCGGATAGCTAAGACATCTTTTTTAATACAAATTAGGTATGACGAGGCCAAATTCAGACAAATAAAGGACGAACATTTTTTAATGAATTTAGAATTTGTAGATAGTTTTTTCACTTAATATTTTGTTTTTTGTGGAGCTTTTAATTTATTGTTATATATATATATATATATATTACACAACCCAACAAAAAGAAAACATTTTCTTCATGATATCATGCGTTTTCGTCTGGCTATTTGGGGTCACTGATTGGAAAAATAGCATTGGAGTGATCGCATCAGCTCTAGTTTTTGAAATACTTTTGGTCAAATCTCGAGAAAAGGCGATATTTGCCCATTTTTGAGGAATATTATTCAAAACAGCAATACTTAAAAGAGGCTGGCAGGCAGATATTTCAGGTAATCAAACTTTTGGCCGCCTCGAGACGCTGTCCCTAGGTTTCGGTCTTAGCTTTTTTACGTTTAAGACAAAATTCAATATTTTTAATTAACCTTCTTCTTCAAGTGCCATACTCGATTCCGAGGGCCGGTGATTACTGTGTAGAATAGGGTGGTCCTTATTATGGGTATTTTCGAATTTTTACTCTGACAGAAGCTCATATGGGTCAAAATATAAAAAAATATCCCCCAAGTCTCAAATCTCTATCTCAATTTTAACCTGTGCAGCACAACCGATGCAAGTCTCCTATCTAAATAACATGGGGTTTTTGAATTGAAAAATCAATTGTTTATTCCGTCCAAAGAAATGGCCCAAAAAAATTGAAACTCTTTAGACGTTATACTTATAATAGTAGCTATGTTTCAGAATTTTTACAGATTTTTAGCTATTATAATTTTGGAGTTACAGCTAGATAAAATACTGCTATATCTTAGTGTTGCTAGTTATAGACTCCAAAATTATAATAGCTAAAACTCTATAAAAATTCTGAAGAATAGCTACTATTATAAGGATAAAGTATACAGAGTTTGAAATTTTTTGAACCATTACTTTGCCCGGAATAAAAAATCAATCGTTCAATGCCCAAAACCCCATGTTATTTAGATGGGAATTTGCATCGCTGTGCGGCACAGGTTAAAATTGAGATAGAGACTTGAACTTTGGGAGATATTTTTTTTTTATTTATTTCGAATCATATGAGCCTCTGACATCGTAAAAATTCGAAAATACCCAAAATAGTCAGCCACCCTAGTGGAGAGCATCCTCATCATTGTAATTTTCCTGGGGAAATTTTTCACAGTTGTGGTTTCCCATTGCCTTGCCCTTAAGGACGTTCCCTAATATAGCTCAGAAGCAGTTCGCTCTTTCCCCTACTCTCACATGAGCAGAAAGGTAAAAATAATATTTTCACTGCGTCGTTTCTCGGATCTGGCAACATTGAATTCTAAAAACGCTAAAAGACCATGAATAAAAAAAACACTTCATTAAACAGCTCACTGTGAAATTCCAGATGAGAACAGAATAGCTAGATTGAGAGAATTAGCCAAAAATCTCAAATGCACCAGCTGCAAAAGTTTTTTTAGATATGGAAAAATTGAGTGATTTTAGTGCGGCGTTGCCAAGTCCCCATCTTTCACTTGTCATGCCATTTTTATTGAACTCAATGAGTCCTTATTAATAATGAAGCTGTTAAAGCTTTTATTTTTGTGATTAATTTGATTAAAATTTGAATTTTTATTTAAATCACATATAATTATAATTAATTATAACGGTAAATCACTCGTATCCATATTAAGCAATAATTAACAGGAATAGCAGGGAATTGGACAAAAATTAAAAACAGAGTTTTTATTGAATGGCCAGAGCTGGTCGATAATTTCGACTTTCAGGCTCATTCTACCACTCTTTGTCAAAAGACAATTCCACTTTCGTCGCGTAGTGGAATTGTCTTTTGACAAAGAGTGATAGAATGAGCCACTGAGGAAGTCGAAATTAATCGACGAAACGTCTGGCCCATTCAATAAAAAAACTCTGTTTTTAATGTTTGTCCAACTCCCTGCTATTCCTGTTAATTAATAATTAATTATGTGTGATAAAAAAGTCACGTTACCCGCTAAGCTCTGCTCGCCGAGCGTGTGAAAGAATTTTCATGAATACATTTGTTTTAAGAGTAAAAAATTCAATTCATTTGTAATAAATTAAAATACTTGGTTAGATATAAATCAGTGTATTTGAATATCTCACCTTGTTTTTAGGGGTGCAGGAGGGGTTGAAAAATACCTCGTTAGGGAGAGACCTCGTGTCCCCCATGAAGAAAGTGAACAACTGGCGTGCGTGGCTTTCCCCGGCTGGCTTCGTTTCTTATCACCGAAACACCGTTACTCAAGGCTTGCGCGTAAATATCTCGATTCTCAAATTTTTCAATCTTATTAATAATAATAATAAGCCTTTTATTTATCATAATTATACACAAAACTTTAATTACAGTAATCTTATTACTGCCCCAGAAATATCTTACCCGGTACGCTCTGCAAGCTCCGCATGCCGGCCGGTCAGAAATATTGAATTCAAGCTTGAGTTGTTTACCAAAAAAGAATTTAGTCTTTTTGATTTTAAGTCGATTTTTCCACGTTTTCAGTAGAGGTTGCCATTAATAGTCAAAACATCAAAAATGAAATGCAATAAGGTTATTCCTCTAGTATTAGATAAGAATCGATCGTTATTTTTGATTTTAAGCCGATTCCTCCATGTCTTCACCACTGGTTACCAATAAAAGCGAAACGTCAAAAATTCAATGTAGAATTGTTATTCCTCAAGTATTAGACCAGAAACTCAAGCAATATTTTTGACTTTTATGTCGATTCCTCTATGTCTTCATCAAAGGTAACGGATAAAAAATCAACGCAGTTGCATGGTTACTTATAAATTTTCCTCCCAAATGTTTAGCATTTAACAGAGAAAAGCCTATCTATTCTTACCTAAGCTAGGTTAAATGAGCTATATTAAAACAATCAAATGAATAAATTTTAAGGAATTTAAATTAAAAAAGTACTATCTCTTACTCTAGAGTAGAATACTTTTAAAAATATAATTTTACTATAAACTTTATTTAACCTTTTTGTGGTTCCCAAGGTACTTAATTATGATATTAAATTTCATCAAATCGTGAACGAAAAAAGCGATAACATATATCCATACATCATTACATCCATACATCCATACATCCGCACGCACTTCCTGAAAAAATCGCACTTTTTGGCCTCTAGACGAGACCCCACCCAATTTTTAACAAAACCGTCACGTGCTAAAATTCAACCTAATTGAATACTACAATTTGTGACTTTAATTGAGACCATGGGTTCCGTAGTCTTTACCTGAGGACCCTTTGAAGTCGTGCTTACCGCAAGACCGATTACAATACTTTACCCATGCTTCGCATTGGATAAAGTAAAAGTTTCTACGTATAAAGGACACTTATAAATATGTATATTCAAAGTTTTAAAAGGATTTCAAGAAAATCGATTTATTAGGGAACGTCCTTAACGGATTAGATTATAGCCGGTCAAATATTTGCAACGAGTCGGGCTTGAACCCATCGCTAGTTTGATTAGAAGGCATGCTCTAAAATCACTCGGCCAACCTGACCTCCATAATTAAACTAGGAGTCACAATTAAATGCTTCATACTCACAAACCATTGTATTTATTTCTCAATATAGAACATAATTATGATTATAATTTACACTAGCTGTAGTATAAAGAAAAAAATAGACAACTTATAAAATAATTCCATTTTAAATTTCCAGGCCAACCTAGTGATTGGTGCCACTCCGGATACCAAAACGAAAGTATACCTGATTGACTTCGGGTTAACTAAGATGTTTTTAGATTCGTCGAGCGATCCACGGGGTTTCAGAGGATCTACTAATTACGCTGGTATCCAGTCTCCGTAAAAAAAGTAAATCATCACGCTTTCATTTTTTTTTTCAATAAAACGTTACGAAACAAAAGGAACATAATTTTATATGAATTTTGCTGGCAAATATTTTTGCTTAAGAGAATATAAAAAAACGGCCATGTGCGGACTCTCCTACTTTATATCTTCCAAAATGATTCTTATTTGTCGTTAATATACAGTGAATAATCGAAATTATCTGATCTTTTTTAACACTTTTAGGCCAAGCAGGTTTGGATTCTCACTATGTACGAAAACTGAACGAAAATGGCTATTTTATGGTTTTGCCACACTGTCAATCTCAAGAGAATTAAAAAAAAAATTACGATATAACTGTATTCTCCGTATAAATTGATTCAATAAATAATTTTAAATTTAAATGGTTCTTAATTTCGAAACGAGGGGCCAATATCGGAGAAATCAAATATATTTAGGGGTAAGATCAAAAAAGTTTCTCAACCCCTGTGATGGACCTTCTGATTAAAAATGTCCAATCTGAGTAGATTAAGGTAGTTGTATCACCAAATGTGTTTTCTTTGGATATTTATGAAATTTAATAGATTATTATTTAAATACTTCTCCATCGATTGGTGACAAAAAGAAATCTATGAACAATATAATTCCGGAGATATTAAATTCCAAAGATAGAGTTTTCAGACTCTTATACATTGCGCTATACGGGATATCGGAAAGTTTACATACATATTTAATTATAATTAAGAAACTCTTCTTATCATTGTTATAAAAAACTAAACCAACATTAAACGAAAACTAATAAATTTTTTAAGAAAATTTTAATTCATAGTTACAACACAGTTTCTGAGATAATAATGAAAAATTTACACTAAAAACAAGCTGGCAACAACAGATTTATTTAACCTAAAAAGTGGGCTAACTTTAGTACATTTTTTGACGCTTTTTTGCTTAGTCATTGCCTCAATAGCTTTCAATAGCTTATTAAGAACTTTTTGTTTTATAAATCTCCCTTTATAATGTACTTATCTGACATTTCTATGATAAAAATATTCAAGCTCGGACAGTGTTGCCAGATTTGTCAAACGAGCACGTGATTGGCTAGTAGTGGTACATAAGCAGCAAAAAGTTTTGGACATGAATTATGAATCCTTATTGTCTGTACTATATACTCAAGCATAAATGTTTGCTACTATTGTCGCGATACAACTACCTTAAGCCGAAACTTTTATTTTGATTAATTAGATCTTTACAGTTGTACCTCACACCCCATGTAAAAATTAATATTTATTTTTTAGTCCCACAAATTAGAATCCTTCCCCCAAATAATGATCCGATTAAAATTTTTAAAAGAATTTCATTTCAGGGAAAATAAATACACATATGTTACCTTTTTTTAGTTTACATAATTACGCTACCATGGATAGGCAGCCAGACATTGTAGCGAAACTAATAGGGTTCCGTTTTTACCAGGCCTGAGCTCAGGACTCCAGCTTCAGGATCACAAACGCTGTATTCTCAACCGACTCTGCAAAATGTTATTTATTTTATTTGTGTACCAAATTTAGAGCTCGAAACATTTACAATTTTAGTTAATTCCTATAGAGAAATTTATTTTATTTTCAGTGGCGAATACAGAGGTTGCACTATAAAATATCCAATGGATTTTGTAGTTCAACATCTAAAAATTACCAAGTAGTTCCTATTTCCGGAGTCTTTTAAAATTTTGTGATTCTGAGATTAATTCTTGCTACAACTATAATTATCACTGAAAAAAATTGTCTGAAACGGCAAGCTTAACTGAAATTTTAAACCTACCTATATGTATGTTCTTTTTGGACATATTTTGACTGATCTGTCAATGTGGGAAATTAGTTAATATCTACCTATTTAACTCAAAGTTTCCTTCCTTGGTTACGATCATAGATACATTTATATCGTCGCCTAGATAGTAAATCTGCTAATTCACAACAAGGAAATTTTACAGGGAGAGATAAAACAAACAAAATTTAATATTGTTGTTATGGAAAAAACTATTTTTCACATTTTTTTCTACAACTTAGGATCGTAATTTTAAGTAAGATTTTAATTAATTCTGGGTATTTTGAAAATAATCTCGACGACAATGTCTTTAAATCCTAAAATCTTTTCGTAATATTTCTAGTCTATTAAATTATTAATTAATTTAATGAATATGTTTTAAACAGGAGATGAGTCAAAGAGATGATCTTTGGTCTCTACTCTATATTATGATAGAATTCGTTGGAACTGAATTACCATGGCAATTTGTTGGTGATAAAACTGTTGTCGGAACTCTAAAAGTCTCCAGAGATAACACTGAATTACTAACAACGAAATTTCCACCAGAAATGTCTCAATTCATAGCACATCTCAAGGAAATTAAATATGGAGAAACTCCGAATTACAATGTAAGTTTTTGACACATTTAATATATTTTTCTGTCTCATAAATCACTGGGTGCTTTTTCTCAATGAATCTTACTTTAAGAGATATTTTTATAAAAAATATAATGCATGAACATTTTGAAACCTTTGTACATACCTTTTTTAAACAAAATTTCAATGATAGATATTAGATATATTTATTTTAATTGAAAAGATTTTGTTTTGCCAAGAGTAGAAGAGTTGTTGATTCATAAAGAGAAATCAATGAGTGAGTGTTGAGTGAACATCAGGTTTAACTTCAATTTCAAAAGTTTTTTTTTTTAGTTATTTGGCCTTGCTCAAATTTCATTTTAAAAGATATATAGTATATTTGATAACCCACTTGTTTCCATAAAATTTCTTTTCATGAGCACGTTTGTGGTTGGAGTACCTACAGTGAATATATAACAATGTAGCCATTGGGGTGTAAGACGCCATTTTGCATCCTAATTTCATTTGGATACATCATCTTTTTTTATAATTTAACACCCTAATATATACTATATACAGGGTACATTTTGAAGAGGTATAAAAATGAAAAAATTTAACTAGAAAAAAACTGAATATATTTTTGAAAAGAACATAAAATATATTTTTTTTTAATGTGTTTTAAACATTATCAGACGAAAAAGAGGGGGGGGTCAAAAATGAAAATTTTAGCCCTTTCTGACCAAACTCAACCAAATTTTGTAACTATACATATTCTGTAGGCCCCAAAAAGACTAGAAATGCAAAAACTAACCTCCCAAAATAGGGGGGGTCAAAAATGAAATACTAGCCCTTTGACAAAATTCAATTAAATTTTGTATACGTATTCTGTGGGCCCCCAGAAGGTTAGAAATGAAAAAACTAACCACCCAAAATGGGGGGAGGGTCAAAAATGAAAATTCTAGCCCTTTCGACTAAACTATGTATACAAAATTTTGTTAGTTTTTGAATTTTTTGCCTTCTGGGGGTCCAGAGAATATGTATACAAAATTTGGTTGAGTTTGGTCAAAAGGGATAGAATTTTCATTTTTTGACCCCCCCCCCCCTTTTTTTGTCTGATATAATGTTTAAAACACATTAAAAAAATTATTTTATGATATTTTCAAAAATATATTTAGTTTTTTTATAGGTAAATTTTTTTCATTTTTTTATACTTCTTCAAAATGTGGCAGATCTTATGCCCCCCCTGTATATTGTTAAATTTTAAAAAAGGCAAACAAATTGCTACTAAATTGAAAGTAGGAAGCAAAATGACGTCTTACATTCCAATGGCCACATTTTTACCATGTAATAACTGTAGGTTGGAGATCATGGTCCCCACAAGCGGAGTCCAAGTGTACCCGCGGGGCCCAGGGCCCGGGAGTGACAATTTTTTAAAGCGGGTATGCTAGAAAAAGAAGTTTGAAAAATATTTGTTAAATATAAAAAATTATTGTTTAACAGACGATAAAACCAATGAAATGTAGGTTAGTTTAAAATCAATTGTAAAATTTGTATTGAACAAACAGACAGACAGACAAAAAAGCGAGTTAATAATAAAAACTTTACTCTATGATTCATGCATTTAAATTAAGACAAGTAAATAAAAATTTGAGTGAAAACAAGTCCTTATATATATATTAAAATTTCGAAAACTCGCGGGAAAATAATATATTATTTCAAATGTGACAACGCCTGTAGGGTATGCAAGTGCAATGCTTTTAGGATTGATATGTAAGCTATCTGAAAGGAGTTGATGTAAAACTGCGTTGAATCGATTGCAAAATTTGTATTGGGCGGACAAACAAACAAATAGACAAGAAAACGATTTTATATTGCATTCTCATCCAGTTCTGAGCTAGGTTTTAAAGTTTCAAGTCTCTAGCTGATCGGGAAGTTAGTTTAAAACCGATTGCAAAATTTAAACTGTATAATCAAGTCAAATTGTGCTCAAATGGGCACCTATGAGGAAAGTTTTGGGGGTAGTTTTCATTTTTTGAATATATATATGTTTTTGGGGGCTGAGGTCTCCACCAAAATTTCGTGACGCAACATTGTAGAAAATCAAAAAAATGTGAAAATTTCCATTTCTGGTGGTTTTTTGCTTATAACTTTAAAACTATCAACTTTTCGTAAATAACCTTCCTATTCAAATTCAATTGAAAGGTCATAAAATTTACTATAAATTTTATTATTTAGATTTTTTCTCCGAACTACCATTCGAGCTTAGTGCAAAAAATCCAAGTTTTCGACCTCGGCAGCCCTGCCGGATCACCCAAAAACACCCATTTTTTTCGATATTTTCCCATTTCAACCATAAAGGAGCACGTTTTCGACAAAAAATAGTCCATACATTTTTAAACTAGATTACATTTTTACAATTTAAACAAAGTTTCATCTTAATTGAATAAACGGTAATCCGTAGCGCAATGGTTTTGAAAAAATGAAAACCATTCATCCTAGAAACTTGATTCTTATCTCATTCTCTAGGAAATTTTGATGTTCTGAAAGTTTACTTGGACCACTTTTTGTTAAAACTCTTAGATTTATAGATATCCAGCATTTTCCAAGGCAGGATATGATCCGAATCTTCAAATGCGTCATGGAAAATGCTAGATATCTATAAATCTAAGACTTTTATCAAAAAAGTAGTTCAAGTAAACGTTCAAGCCAATAAAATTTTCTAGAGAATGAAATCAGAATCAAGTTTCTAGGATGAGTGTTTTTCATTTTATAAAGGAAAAACTGCGATTTTTTGAAAAAATAGATCATTTCCTGTCATGGAAAATGCTGGATATCTATAAATCTAAGAGTTGTAACAAAAAAGTGGTCCAAGTAAACGTTCCAGTCAACAAAATTTCCTAGAGAATGAGATAAAAATCAAGTTTCTAGGATGAGTGGTTTTCATTTTATGAAAGTAAAATTGCGATTTTTTGCAAAAAAATGCAGTTTTTCAAAAACTCTAACTTCATTGCGGCACGGATTACCATTCATCCAATTAAGATGAAACTTTGTTTGAATTGTAGCAAATTTAATCCAGTTTAAAAATGTATCGAGTGGTCTTTGTCGAAAACGTGCTCCTTCATGGTCAAAATGGGAAAATATCGAAAAAAGTGCGAGTTTTTGGGTGATCCAGGGGGGCTGGGGGGCTGCCGAGGTCGAAAGCTTTTATTTTGCGCTTGATCCCGAACACTTGGTTGCAGAAATAAACCTAAATAATAAAATTTGTAGGAAGTTTTATGAACTTTTATTTTGAATAGGAAGGTTATTTAGGATACGTTAGTAGTTTCCGAGTTATAAGCGAAAAACCGCCAAAAAATTAAAATTTTGACCTTTTTTGCATTTTCTACAATGTTGCGTCACGAAATTTTGGTGGGTTCAGCGCCCCAAAAAACATATATGCAAAAAATCAGAACTACCCCAAAACTTTCCTGTTAAAAACACAATTTGACTGGACCATGTACAGACAGACAAGAAAGCGAGTTAATATAAACAGGGTCAAATTTACAATTTAGTGCCGGATCTGTTTAATTACAATTCAGTAAATTTTTTTAGATCTAAGTGACCATATGACTATACTCCAATGGATACAAGTAGAAATTTAAACTTCATATCGTCGTCTTAGAGTGTAAAACTGCTAACTCACAACAAGGAAATTTTACAGGGCAGAGAAAAAACAAACAAAATTTAATATTGTTATTATGGAAAGAAACGATTTTTCACATTTTTTTTTCTACAAGTTACGATCGTAATTTTAAGTAGCAGTTTTACTTGGACGATGCTGCATTTCTTTTTCTTTCGAATGGTATTAAATGTCATATATGATAAAAAATGGATTTAGCAGGTTTACACTCTAAGGCGGCGATATGTATGTTAATATAAATAAAGTTTGATTGAAAAAATATTTTCGCTTTCATTTATAGATTTACACGTTTGCCCTTAGTATCATTAGGAAGTAAAAATGTAAGTGATTGTTGTTTATGTTAGTTCATTTTCTATTTTTAGGACCTTATCCAATACAGTAAATTTTCTTCATTAAAATAACAATGTACAAATACAACGCCACTGCGAATGACGAAATAGCAAAAAATAAAACCCATTCTAGGCGTAGGGTGAACAACTTTTTCCACTTCATAAAAAAAGACACACTTATTCCATAATAAGGGGCTCGCTTGGGATTTTGGGTCCCGTGACCAAAATTTCATCTGGAGGCCCTTGTGGTGATTCACCTCATTTTTTTACACAATCTGACACCCCATTTGGATGCACAAAAAAATTTTCAAGAGCAGTTTTGAGTTTTTGAGAGTCATCTTAATTTTTTTTTTACACATTTCCTGTTTTATTTTTACTAAATATACATCTCTTCACTAATCTCTTAATTTTGATTTTATTTAGTTACTGAGAAATGTTCTGCTTGATTGCTGCGTAACATGTGGCGCCAACGACAATGATCCTTATGATTGGGAATTGACTAAAAACACCGAGGGTGAATCAGGTGACCAAGGTCCTAAGAAACAGTCAAGCAGTGAAAGAGAGCGTCGTGAACTTTTGTCAAGCGAAACTAGCTGCGAGTGCTTAGTTGGACAAGGAGCGAAAAAAAGAAGAGAAAGGTAAGTAATTTATGGGCATGGGCGAAAAAATATATTTTAGAAATCTTATATTATAATATTATACAGGGTGGGCCATAAAGTCTACCACATTTTGAAGAGGTATAAAAAATGAAAAAATTTAACTAGAAAAAAAATTGAATATATTTTTGAAAAGAACATTTAATATTTTTTTTAAATGTGTTTTAAACATAATCAGACAGAAAAAAAGGGGGGAGGGGGCAAAAATGAAAATTCTAGCCCTTTTCACCAAACTCAACCAAATTTTGTATACACATTCTGAGGAACCCAAAAAGACTAGACATGCAAAAACTAACCACTCAAAATGGAGGGGAGGGTTAAAAATGAAAATTCTACTCTTTTGACCAAACTCAACTAAATTTTGTATACATATTCTGTGGACACCCAGAGGGCTAGATATACAAAAAGAAACCAAATTTTGTATTCATATGTAATTTGGTCGAAAGGGCTAGAATTTTTATTTTTGACCCCCCCCCCTTTTTTTTCGTCTGATATAATGTTTAAAACAGTTTATAAAAAAATTAATTTATGTTCTTTTCAAAAATATATTCAGTTTTTTCTAGTTAATTTTTTCATTTTTTTATACCACTTCAAAATGTGGTAGAAATTATGTGCCTCACCCTGTATAATATAATCAAACGTCTCCTGATTACTGATTACTTTAAGAAGAGGTGTAAGGTCTTTAATAAATTAATGAAATATAATTATTATAATATCATAATATAAAATAAGTATAATTAAAAAATAATACAATTTATAAAAATTTTCATAATTTATAGTTCCTGTTGCCTTTTAAGAATACAACGCTTTGAATAATTTCGTCACGCATGGGTGCATGAATGAATTTCGCAAATGAAAATAAGCGTCCTACAGGAGCAGATGAACTAATAGTAGTATTCTATTGAAAAAATAATCTTCAAAAAAAAGACCTTGTTCTAATCTTTGTGAAAATTCCAAAACGAATAATAGCCCAGGAACCCTTAAAAACTTAGTTGAGTAAGGTTTAAAAACACATTAATTAAAAATTCTTAAATTTATTAATAACATTTTCAAAATTGAATTATTTTATTTATTTCTCTATTTAAACTAAAATATTAACACGTGTATACAGAAACAAAAATATTCGATTCTAATCTGTAATCAGTAATCTAATCAAGAAATCAATTACAGTAAAATAGCAATCAAATTTCTTTTGAGGATTACTTTTAATTCGGTAATCGGTTAGTAATCGATAATCTGATTGCGTAATCTGATTACTTTCAATACAAAAAATTCAAAAAATAAAAAAATAAGCTGTTATGGCTATCCACATGACTTTATCTAGCCCTTTTCTTATATTTAATATTTAACCCCGGAACACTGCCCGGGTACAGCTGTACCCCAGACTTGCTCGAAACTTCTGTTATTTTTCGGCATATGGCAGCACAAAATTGTGGTGCCTGATAATCCCTTATATGCACACTTCAGTTGGAATTGCTAAAGTCTTTGCAGCGAGACGTGTTTTTGTTTGATATAAAATATCTGTTTGGGGTTCAGTTGTTCCCCTGGGTAGTATTAGTGTGACAACTTTGCTAAGGGAGAATGGTGTAGATTCTTGGTGAAACATATTTTAATATAGTAAAGAAAATTTAAAAAATATAAAATTCTAGGTAGGTTTCACAAAAATAAAAGAGCAAGATGCTTATTATCATGACTCTATTTATATTTCTGGGTACGAGCCCATTTTCAGGAGTTCAAAAAGTAAACTTTTATCTTTGAATTCCTGAAGATGGGCTCAGTACCTCCAATATAATATAGATCATGATAATAAGCATCTTGTATTATTTTTGTGAAACCTACCTAGAATTTTATATTTTTTAATTTTTTTAAATTTTCTTTACTTTATTAGTGTGGCAAGTTTATAATTTACAAATACTTAGTTTATCCGCAGAACTCCGAGCCGTTATTGAGAGAATATTAAACTGTTGGAACCAGAACACAATATTTCGAAAGAAAAAAGATCGCATTGTAAAAGTGTAATTTAATAAGTTCATATGTTTAGAGAATCAAACCAAAGTTTGCCCTGAGTGCTCAAAGTGACTCTAAATGGGTACTATTACTTTTTTTTTATTAGGGTATACATGTACCCCAGGGTAGTAAAATAAAAATATTTTTTGATAGGTAGTGTTCCGGGGTTAATAAAATAATTTTTTATGAATTGTAACCCCCCCCCCCTTAATTTTGAGCCCATTAGCAATGTCGAGGTCAAAATTTAAATTAAGATATAAATTATTTTTATTCGAATAAATTTAAATCTCATTGAGTAAGAATGCCTACCGTAGTTCTGAAGTGTCGAAGGCTTGAAGTGATGGGTCGAGATGTCCCGCCCCCACAAACCAACCTCCCATCTTCATCTAAAAGAAAAGAAACACACACATGAATAAAAAAATAAATTTGTACTTGGATATGGTTTATCATCGAAAATTGAATCATTCAAATGCTCTATGTAAAATATTGTTTAGATAGTAGCGAATCATTTTTGCAAACACTCAATTATTTAAGAAAAAATAAAGAAAAATAAATTATGAAATATTAGATTATTATGGTAATTCAAATATAAACGAGCCTTTTGAAAAATATTTATTTGACACACTTTATATTTATTTTTCTACGTAATTCCCCTTCTTATTAATGCATTTTTCCCATCGAACAGGTAGCTTTTTCATGCCGATTTCGAAGAATGACTTCGAGCGGGTATCCATCCAATTGCGCACGAACTGTTCAACCTCTCCATCGTTTGCAAAACGCTCTCCTTCAAGTGCTTTTTTGAGAGGCCCAAACATATGGAAATCGCATGGTGAAAGGTCAGGGCTGTAGGGAGGGTAGTCAAGTGTAATTCCAAACATTTCAATCAATTTTTGGGTTTTTAGGGCTGCAGTGTGGGGTCTTGCATTGTCATGCAGGAGCAGTACGTCTCGGATGGGCTGACGGGACCTTTTTGACCGATATGCAGATCAAACCTGGTCAAGAAGGCCACAGTAGTAGGCAGCCTTTATTGTGCGACGATCGTGAAGGAAATCAAGGAGTAAAACTCCTTTAGAGTTCCAAAAAACCGTCTCTTTCAATGAGCTCGCTCAGGCGTAATGCTGGAGCGGGGGCGTCTTCGGTGAGTCACATTTCAACTTTTTGACGCCCTTCTTTGAATTCGGCACACCAGGCTTTCACTAGTGCCCATGAAAGTGCATTCTCTCCCAACTGTGAACACAATCGGTCTCGAATTTCGGCTTGATCCCGAATTTCGGCTGGATTAACGCCTTCGTTCGTTAAAATTTTTATTATGAAGCTTTGCGCAACCGAAAGTGGAACCTCTCTTTTGCTCATATGAGGACAACTAAAGAAACCGGTCGGTTTGGCCTTGATTCATCTAGAGGAGATCACCTCTACCCTTCCCGACCCTCAGCCTACCCCCAACTCGTTGTCAGTCATGTCCTAAGAATTAAAAGGCTCGTTTATATTTCAATGCTCCTCTATTCACCTTAGATGGATGCAGTGGGAGGTTGGATCTATCTCTTTACTTTTTCATCGTCTTCAGATGTTGAAAAAAAAAGCTTTTTTTGAGTGAATACACCTAGGACACTTAGAACATAAACATTAGTAGAAACCCTCCTGCCCATTTACTACATACTAATTTAGTCATCAAGACGTATGTATAAGCGAAATAGATCCCTTTAAATCATGGAAAATTCAAATTTTATTTCATCCAAATCAAAATTCTTGTAATTAGATTACTGATTACAGATTAGAATCGAATATTTTTGTTTCTGTATACACGTGTTAATATTTTAGTTTAAATATCAGAGTAAAATTCGAATTCTCATAATCGGACGTCAAGAGAGCCTGAAGACGTGTGTATCAGTGAGAGTGGCCTTGATTTTTGGAATACGGATAGAACGAGAGACCAGAGCGAGCTGAAAGAGATCCTACCTAACATTTCCATTTGCTTCAGCTACGTATACAACAAGACTTAGATAAATTATAAATACCATGTTCATATTTCAGTGTGTTTACCAGCTAGAGGGGAAACGTGAAAAACCTTATTAGGCAAGTGGTTAAATATAATATGAGAAAAAGAACTTTAAGGGCCGGTTGTATGTCACAAGTAAATGCTTTTACCACTAACCAAGGGTAGATGGTAAATGGAGGGGCTGGGATGGCCAATCCCTCCATTTACCATCTACCATTGGTTAGTGGTAAAAAGCATTTACTTTTCGACATACAACTGGCCCTAAGTGTAACGCAGTGCTTGCGTCTCTGCCAACCGACCGGCAGAGCTCCTTGTGCCCCTAGCCACTAGGCAGCCGCTCTTCTTCCTTAGGCTACTCCTAAGAAATCAACGGACAACCTTCTGGTCTTCGTTCTAGTCGAAACGTCCACCTCAAACCCGCCCTCAAAAACACATAGTCACCAGGCGTCAAGCGACGATTTTTCGGTAAAACACAAAACATGCAAGCACATGCAAGAACCTGGACCTAGATCTTTAGAAATCCGATCGAATCGGTCACTTGCCTCGTGACTCGTTCATGGGTTCAACAAATCATAGAAAAACAAAATTATTTTAAAAATAAATTATTATCCTTCTATTTAAGACAAATGTATGAATAAAATATGTATATATGCGTATATGTATATTGTATTAATATAATATCTAATAAATAATTAAATAAATACATTTTTAACCCCTCCTCACTCCCCTTAATTTTAGGTCGATATGCACCAAAATCTAATCAGCTCTTAATCTCAATGGACCAACACTACTTGTGAAATTTGGTTTCTGATATTCACACTAGATTTTGATCTAGCACGTCCACAAAAATTTGGTAATGCACAGACTAACAGACTAACAGACTAACAGGCTAACAGACTAACAGACTAACAGACTAACAGACTAACAGACTAACAGGCTAACAGACTAACAGACTAACAGACTAACAGACATTTTGACAAAACAATTATTATCTCGAAAAATATAATTTTTTTGATGTTCACTTATTAGGGCTTTTTTGTAGACCGAAATGCCATGGTTTTACCCAATTTTTTAATCAAAATAGTTTTAGATATTTAGAAAAAAATAATAAAAAAAAAACTTTTTTCATGCACGATTACAATACTCTACTCTGTATGGTAAAGTAAAAATTAGTTCAAATGGAAACAAATAGCCCGCACCCGGGAATTGAATTCAGAATCTTAGATGTATAAATCTTTTCAAGCAAGATAGATAATTTTTCTCACATATATAGGGTTTTCCATTAAGGACGCTCGAACAGTGTTGCCAGGTGCCTACCCCTCACAATTCTCCACCTCTTATCACAAAAATCCACATTTCAGACAAAAAATCCCCACTTCATTCACCTAGGCCCAGTAGGTACTTTCAATTGATTAAAACATACCCTCTACAACAAAATATCTGACCAGTCTAATTCGCGGTCTTTTTCGCCAACAAATTTATTTTAGACAAAATAAATATAGTCTTTCCATAGTTAAGATTGCACCCCGTTCCTCATATGATTAAAATTGTTTGGGAGCGAAGGAGAAAACTTTTTTATTTCTATAGGAATTAAACATTTTTGTCTAAAATTTTGAATTTTAAAAGAGAAAAAGTAAATAAACCGAAGATAAAGCATTCATTTTCATATAAAGTAGGTAATAATAATGGTAATACAACCAATGTAAATAATAATGTTTAATAAATTATAATGTTGACTTTAAAAAAATCCAAAAAATTATGGCCGTATTTAGACTTGATAAAGCCCTAAGCTATTTGAGATATGGGGCCCTTTATAAGTCAAGATATTATATTGCACTGCCAAATATGATTTTCGGATACCTAGAGGGTTAAACTGAAATACAATTAAGAAGTACCTATATAGATAGTGAAATAATAAATCTTTAACTTAAAATCATTTTTATTCATAGCAAACTTAAAAATGCAAACTCTGGTGAAACAAAAAGTTCTTTTTTGGGGGCCACAAGAAAGTGGGGGCCCTAAGCTATAGCTTGTGTAGCTTATACGTAAATCCTGCACTGCAAAAAGTGTCTCAACAGCAATACAATAATAAATATAAAAAAAGATTAGCAAATATCACAATGTGGTGTTGCTTAGGTAATCCTTATTCATTCGATCTGAATTATTCTTAATGGTCTTACATAATTCCATTTATAATTTTTTACTCGTACATTGAATTATTGTTGTTGTCGATAAGTTCTTTAGTCGACGATGATAATGAGTGATGTCATTATGACTCATGAGAGGAGAGTGAGGCACTTTAAGCAGGGCAACATATACCGATTTTCCTCTAATACTCAATAATTTGTTGAATTTTAAGAGGAATAACAAGAATTTTTATTTGTGCCAAATGATATACTGATTTCACCACCTTTTTATCAAAATGAGCCACTTTTTTTAATTATTTGAAAAGATTTTCCCACTTCTTCACGTGTAGTTGGAAATCGCCACATGTGGTACCTTTTCCCCACCCTGGCAACAACACTGCCTTCGAACTTTAAATTTAAATAAAACAAGTTGTGTATGAGATATCATTAAAAAAAAATTATTTCAAATACTATATGCTTACATTTATGTATGGAATATAATATCGCCCAAATGGCGATCGCCACTTTGATGGACTGCGTTTATCCGAGAGGTCCCATTTACGATGACCCAACCGCATAAATCGGGCCCGAAACCATACGTTGACTTTTAAGGCATCAATCGTCTGCGGCTTAGGTATTCGTTTATTTTTGTATTCCAGAAAACACACTGTTTGGTGTGGATTTTGGTCTGGCGGGGTCATTGGCACTTACTTTTTCCAAAATGAAGCTGGCGCCGCCAGATGATAACCAATATGGATATCACCGACATGTGGTTCCAACAAGACGGAGTCACGTGCCACACAGCGCTTGCAACAATGAATCTTCTGCACGACAAATTCGACCGGATGGTTATCTCGCGTTTCGGCGAGGTCAACTGGCCGGAGAGATCGTGTGACTTAAATCCATTCGACTTTTTCTTTGTGGGGCTATGTTAAATATCGAGTCTATGCGAATAAGCAGCAGACGATTGATGCCTTAAAAGTCATTGCTCTGATCCCACGGTAACATACTGACAGGCATTTTGTTGAAGGTGTTTTCGTTCATAACTTTGCTTGAAAAGCGTGCAACCAAAATTTGGCGTGATTTGGACCAATATACAGACAAAACCTTAATTTTTATATATTTATATAGATTTAACATTCTAAAATGTAATAAAAATTACCCATAACAAATCGGATCCAGTAGAAACCACCTTCATGATTTATCTCATTATTATTAACCAAGTTTTGTTAAGGAATACGGTAAAGCTGTAAATTTTTTTCTTAGAGATACAGGGTCAAAACTCTCAGTATCCTCCTTAAGAACTTCTTAATCAATTCAAGTGAGATGGATGAAACATAACAGAGATTGGGGCAGCTGTATATATACAAACAGCAAAAATTGTCTCAAACTTTCACCGTTCTTGGATCTTACAGCTCTAAATGCGGACTAGCTTCTGAGATATAATAGGTTCGTTAGTTTCATTAATATTAGTAGAATAAAACTCGAGTATTTTAATGTATCGATGTCTTAAATTATTTCTAACTAATATACTTATATCGATTATCACCTAAAGATGCAGAATCTACGAGAAAAACATTAGTAAATTCTAATTAATTTTCTACTTATATTAACATCCAACAAGACGAAAAGATCAGGATAAGGCGGTTGTCGAAATTCAATTTTTGTATATTAAAATATACATTATTAGGGCCCGGATCTTGATTTAATTAAAAATATCAAGTATTTAAATAAAATATTTAATAAAAAATAAGACAAAATATTTATTTAAAAAAACAAAATGTATTGTTTTTTGATCAATAATAAATCTTACCCAACCAATACCATAACTTATGCAACCAATAATACAATCAATAAAAATTTTTGAAATAAAATTCTAAAATGTGACTTTAATCATACAATACACAATTACTGAAAACAAGGGGTAATAGACTCAAAAACAAAAATAGTATTCGATTATCAACAAATAGTCGAGAAACAACCATTTTGCAGTGCATTTTTGACTATTAGGGGTAACTTTGCTGAGGAAGTTAACGAATCTACTTTAAAATTAAAAATACCCATTGATATGGAATAACAAATATATTTTAATATTTAAAAATGTCTATGGATAAAGTCTGGCAACCACCGTCGCTACTTTACTTTAAATTTCTTTTACCTTTGGCGCAACAATAATTATTTGATTTTAATTTGAAACCCTTCATGACTTTTGATCATTGGTTACCACTAATGGTCGAAATTTCAAAAATGGAATTTAGAATAGTTTTTTAATGGGAATCGATGATTATTTTTTATTTTAAGTCGTTTCCTGAATGTCTTCAGAAGTGGTTACCATTAATAGTTGAAATTTCAAAAAATCCAAGCTAAAATCGTAGTTCATTCAGTATTATAAGAGAATCAAAGGCTATTTTTGATTTTAAATCTATTCCACTAATGAAGAGAAAGAAGATATGAAGATCGATGGGATGGTAGTCAAGGGAGGTAAATCCTACAAATACCGTGGGAGTTATCATGACATCTAATGCAAAGAGCTTATAGAAGATATTAATAATAAAATAGGACAGGGGAAAAGAGCAATAAGGCAACTTAATTCAGTACGCTGGATTGAGGAATTAAGTCGAAACACTAAAAAAACTATATATCACACAATCGTGGAGAGTATAACAACCTATGGCGCTGAGACGTGGGATATTAATAAGAGGGAATCTAAAAGACTGCTTACTGTGGAAATGGATTTCTGGCGACGGAGTTCCTTAATATCGAGGCTCGGGCACGTAAGAAACGACAGAATAAGGGAAATGATGGGAATAGAAGAAAACATCATCAACAAAAAGACCAAGAGATTGCGGTGGTACAGTCACCTGATGAGGATGGACGATAGTCGATGGCTGAAGCGAGTGTAGCAATGGGTTCCTGTTGAGAAGAGAAAGCGTGGACGACCCCCAAGGACCTGGCATCAGGACGTGTTGATTGCGATGAATGCTCGGAGACTACAGGAGGGAGATTGGGATGATAGAGAGAGGTGGAAAACGGGATGCGAAATGCGGAGTCAGCCTTAAAAAATCGTAGATATGATAATAATAATATTTAAAAGAGGTGACTGTGGGTCAGTGGTCAGAGTGTCGGGCCCCTGTTCTAAAGTATGCTGGTTTGAGACTGATTCTCGGCAGATATTTGCAGTCGCCTCCACTTGAAAAACAATGGCAAACTACCAAGAATATAATTGCCTAGTCAACCTTCTCCAAAATAGCCGTTTGGAACCGGCGTTAAAAAGTAGGTCCCGTATATCTGTGTAAAACAGCTAAACACACTCAGCATGGGTATATGTGGAGAGGGGCCGAAACGTCAGGGAGACCTTATATGGCACTTAAAGAAGAGAATATTTAAAAATTTATTGCTGGTTGTAAACCCAATGTTATTGGAAACAAAATATTTATTAATGATCAAAAAACCCTATATTTAATAGGAATTTTTATAGAAGAAAAAACAAAAAGCGATAGACTTAAAATAAACAGAAAATAATACCTACATGAATTTTATTTAAAAAAAAAAACTGAAAAAACATTTACCCTAAATATAAATATGTTTTTTAAATGTTCAAGAGTAAAAACATCGGTTATCTTGAAACAAAGACGTATGTATAATAGGAAAGGCTTCTTTTTGACATCCCATGAAGTTAAATTTTAAGATGTCTGAAGGGCACAAAGCTTCTAGGATTTCAAGATCTTCAGTTTTTTCACATTTTCTCCAGTACCAATGCCAAGAATCAAGTTTTTGATAAGTAGATATGTCTTAAAAATTCGAAAGCTTGGATTTCGCTTGAAATTTTTGATTAAATTTCTCTTAGGACTTCACTTTCAAGAGCATTGATTCTACTTATATTAATCCTCTGTTAGATCAACATTCTTTCTTCTAAATTTTCCAAGAGGGTTGCAATTTTTCTAAAGTTAGAAATGATTAATATCAGATGAGATCATTTTTGATGGTCTTTAATGCTAGCAATTGTTTACTTGTGCTTTAGTTCCTATTGGATGCAATTTTTTTAAGGAGAAATATTTTATTATAAATAGAGATTAAATCAGAAAAATATTTGTTTTCTCAAACAAACAAAATATTCAAAAATCGAGAAATCCTTATTTAAATACGAAAATATTTATTTAAATAAAGATCTAGGTCCTAAACATAATCCTTTACTTAAGTTTTCTAACATAGAAATAATCAACTATATACAGATACAGTATTCTCACTAATTCTAATACATTGACCCTTTCAGGTAAAAAAAGTGCAAAAAATCTTCAGAAGATACCACATGGGATTCTTAGAGATATGCAACATTTATTAATGAAAAAAATACAAGAAGATCCAGTTCCTATAAGTCATAGTATACTTTTTCATTTCTGAATATCAAATAGTCATAGAGACTAATGAATTGACTAATGAGTTCGTTCCAAACATCTATAATTTTACCTCACTGCCTACTAATTGGGCACTACGTATAAAATATCTATGCTCTTGGAATAATAATATTAACCCTATTTCATCAAAAACACATTCAATGAGAAGTCTCTAAAAATTATAGTTTAATAAATTATATTTAAAAAAAAAACTAAAAAAACACTCTTAAAAAGTACAAAATAATGTAATAATCAAAAAGTGTGGGGCGCAGAAGCATGTAGTTTTAATTAATTTCGACAAAGTGCCCCAAGCTTTTTGACTTTATGTTTATTACATTGTTTTGTACTTTTTAGTGCATTAATGACAAAGCGTGTTTTTAAGTTTTTTTAAACTATAATTAATTTTTTTAATTTTTATTTGATATCATTTATTTATTTATTTATTTAAAACAATGCTCTGAGGTGGCTACCTCGTTTTTAGTCTTAATTATTTTTATAGAGAAAAGTTTTCGTATTTTAACAGAATGAAATGTTTTTATTTTTATATAATTGTTTATCTATGCCTATATAACATCGCCTTAAAATCCCAATAATCATTAAAATATAATATTTCTCCATTTTTTGAGTCAGAAGTTATAAGCAAGAGTGACAAAAGATCTAATCATTTCTTTGCATTGGAAGTACAAACTTTTAGCAAAAGAACGATCTTTCTTCGACTTCCTTTCATGAATTATCATTGGTAATGGAATCCAAACAGACAGGCTCATAGATATCCACACAGAGAGAGAGAGTGAAAAAAACATGGTCGAAAATTTTTTTTCACGTTTTAGACATTTTTAAACACAATGAGCAAAAACTTAAAGGAAATTAATATCATGCCGCCCGGCAGGTAGGCAAAGTCGATTAATTATAAAGCTGATTAACGAAAATGTTTTTTGAGCTCATTAAATAAATAGAGGGTGCCCGAATTCCGTATGATGGATGAACTCTACCCGATCAATTTGTTTATCTGATCCAGGAAAGAAGACATATTCGGTACGGAGTTAACAGATCCTAATATCTTTGTTAAAAAATTATCATTTCAAAACCACCCAAAAGTGGCCATTAATTCGTTGAGATTCTACTCGAGATTACAGAATCTCCGTCCCCGTTTCTAATCAATTTCAGTGGGGATCAAACAACTCGACTAAGAATGAGATGAATTTATTAAAACAAATAACTTTACACGAGGTTTAACTTCCAAGATCTATGTGAATGGAGACTTCCAACAAGAAAAGGAGATGACATCATTTTCATTACCATCATCATAGGCCATCAATTCAAAGGCTGGTTTTCATCTAATTCTCTCCTTAGCTAATTTAATTATCTCTTTAAGGGTCTTTGTTCATCTCCTGTTAAACCTGGCTGGTGGTCAACTTAGTCTTAACGGTCAAAATAGCTGAAATATTGAAACGATTTTTGGCTTTAACTTTAGGTAATTGCTTCACTTATCTGACAGTTAGCTAATTTAGATGACAATCAAAGATATTTCATAGTTTGATCGGATATGAACAAAATCCCAAATCCAATAAGTATTCTCCATTACATGTGGGGAAAATATTTTAATCTGAATCTAACCTAAAATCTCTCTCAATAATTACTGAAAAAAACTTTTGTCTGCTTAACATGGGTCATTTTTTTTTCAATGCAGCAGGCTTCACCTGTCTTGGGTAAAAATCAAATTTTATAATCGAACGGCCAATTGATTATGCCCTTTTTTCAATCAGAAAAATACCATGGAATCTCTCTAGTGTGTCGAGTAATTTGACTACAACTAAAGCAGGAGACTACTAGCTACTTCTAGCTTGTTCATTCGAGCGTTTTTCAAGACAATTTTTTCTGAGCATTTTTAAGTCAAATCCTTTTTAAAAAACAACAGGAAGCATGTATTCTGCAGCTTCAACTGCTTGCAAGTATAAAAGAAAACCCCATGTAAAGCAGATTAAAAGATGTACATAAATATGCGCTCTTCTTTTAACTAAATTCTTCCACAAAGCTTTCCTTTCTCTAATCCAATTAAAAACACTACCAATTCATTTAATTTTTGAGCATTATCCTATAGCACGATATTTCGAAAGTCTCTAATTTTCCTCCTGTTGTATACATTTTACACTCATACCCAAGCTATATACCTTCTTTTTTAACTAGCTTAATCGAAATAACGCCTAATAATTTTTGTCTCTGACTAAATCACATTACAGCTTAAAAAATTCTAAAGTTTTTCTCTCTGTCTCCTTCAGTTCACTAGTTGATTTTAATTGTAAGATAGCAAATTTCCTTAACCTATCATATGGTCTTCACTCATCTTAACTGTTTCTCTCCTTTCCTAGTGACCAAAATCATCATCTTGTTTTATTAATTTTGCGGTTTTGGTGCTTTTGTGGTTGAGTTGTTTATCAAAAGAGAAGTTTCAGCTAAAACCACTTAAATTAGACATTTTCAATTAAATATTATCATCATGTTTCTACACCTAATTATAAAGGGTGGTCCAGAAAGAAATTCATTTTTGAAAATAAAAAGAAAACAAAACAATTATAATCTTATACAATATAAAGTTTATTAAATGTTAATTTCGAATTCCGCGGAGTAGATTCGCGAGCAAATCTACTAAACGGAATTTTTAACAAATTATAAATAAATTTGTTTTTCAAGTATATTTATACAAATATAGAAATTATCAAATTAATTAAATTAATCTTTAAGAAATTCAAAGATATTTTTTACAAAGCGAAATTTTTGAGAATACTTAGCCGGACTACCGTTTTATTAGAACCATTGAGGTCCAGCTGATTCTCCATCCTGAACCAAGAGAGCGAAAAAAGATATGGTCCATCTAGGTGTTACCCGGTATCAATCCGCGTATAGCCCGCATGATACCCCACCACGGACCACCTAGATGGACATGGCATCTCAAGTTCTTATATATTACTCCCCCGATTCAGACGCCTTATACAAGTCTATTCTTACATAGAGAGATGATACAAATTAATTTCGAATTCCGCGGAGTAGATTCGCGAGCAAATCTACTAAACGGAATTTTTAACAAATTATAAATAAATTTGTTTTTCAAGTATATTTATACAAATATAGAAATTATCAAATTAATTAAATTAATCTTTAAGAAATTCAAAGATATTTTTTACAAAGCGAAATTTTTGAGAATACTTAGCCGGACTACCGTTTTATTAGAACCATTGAGGTCCAGCTGATTCTCCATCCTGAACCAAGAGAGCGAAAAAAGATATGGTCCATCTAGGTGTTACCCGGTATCAATCCGCGTATAGCCCGCATGATACCCCACCACGGACCACCTAGATGGACATGGCATCTCAAGTTCTTATATATTACTCCCCCGATTCAGACGCCTTATACAAGTCTATTCTTACATAGAGAGATGATACAAATTAATTTCGAATTCCGCGGAGTAGATTCGCGAGCAAATCTACTAAACGGAATTTTTAACAAATTATAAATAAATTTGTTTTTCAAGTATATTTATACAAATATAGAAATTATCAAATTAATTAAATTAATCTTTAAGAAATTCAAAGATATTTTTACAAAGCGAAGTATCTCAAAAATTTCGCTTTGTAAAAAATATCTTTGAATTTCTTAAAGATTAATTTAATTAATTTGATAATTTCATATTCAATGGTTCTAATAAAACGGTAGTCCGGCTAAGTATTCTCAAAAATTTCGCTTTGTAAAAAATATCTTTGAATTTCTTAAAGATTAATTTAATTAATTTGATAATTTCTATATTTGTATAAATATACTTGAAAAACAAATTTATTTATAATTTGTTAAAAATTCCGTTTAGTAGATTTGCTCGCGAATCTACTCCGCGGAATTCGAAATTAATTTGTATCATCTCTCTATGTAAGAATAGACTTGTATAAGGCGTCTGAATCGGGGGAGTAATATATAAGAACTTGAGATGCCATGTCCATCTAGGTGGTCCGTGGTGGGGTATCATGCGGGCTATACGCGGATTGATACCGGGTAACACCTAGATGGACCATATCTTTTTTCGCTCTCTTGGTTCAGGATGGAGAATCAGCTGGACCTCAATGGTTCTAATAAAACGGTAGTCCGGCTAAGTATTCTCAAAAATTTCGCTTTGTAAAAAATATCTTTGAATTTCTTAAAGATTAATTTAATTAATTTATTAAATGTAATTTTAGTTTTTGAAAATTAAATCATCAAGATGACTTCCTTGGATGTTGCATTACTCTTCCAAATGGGCATGAAGATTTTGAAAAACTTTACTAGGATTTTCTTTTGAAATGGCTTATTTTCTTGCTGAATATTCAGTTTCAATTGACCGAATGTTGTCGGATTATTAGCGTATATCTTATTTTTTATGTGTCCCCATGCAAAGATGTCCGCTGGACTTAAATCGGACTCTCGGAGGCCAGGTTAGTCACCCCTCCGTGAAATCAGTTTCTGAGGAAACATATACCTTATCATGCGCATGCTCTCATTCGAAGTGTAACACGTGGCTCCATCCTCCTGAAACCATGTGTTTCAATTGTAACATCGCGATTTTTGCAACTTCGCGATTTTTGAAACTTCGAATGAGAGCATGCGCATGATAAGGGATATGTTTCTTTAGAAACTGATTTTACGGAGGGGTGATAACCTGCCTCCAAGGAGTCCTGATTTAAGTCCAGCAGACTTCTTTTTATGGGGTCACAATAAAACCAAGGTATACGCTAATAGTCCGACAACATTGCGGCAATTGAAGCTGAATATTCAGCAAGGAATCGGAAGCCATTTTCAAAAGAAAATACTACTAAAGTTTTTCAAAATTTTCGTGCCCGTTTGGAATAGTGTCGCAACAGCCAAGGAAGTCATCTTGATGATTTAATTTTCAAAAACTAAAATTACATTTAATAAACTTTATTGTATAAGATTAAACGCTTTTAAATATAATAGTTTTGTTTCCTTCTATTTTTAAAGAGGAATTTCTATGTGGACCAGTGTCTGAACGTCTAGAATCGTTTGAAAATTCTGGAAGCCATTACAAGAAGTAGACTAGAAACGCTATGATTCCCGCAGATCTTGTCTCCGCGAGAAACCAAGGGAACCACAGACGTGCAAACATAAATCCAAAATTTTTTTAATGATATCGATGTGAGAAGGAGATACACCCAGTGGCGCTTCATAAGCAAGGCGCACTAGGGCTCCGTCGAATATGGGGGCCCCCAAAATTGAATGAAAAGTTGAATATTTCTCAAATATATCAAAAGCCTTTGCATTTAAAAGCAACATTCCCTAAAGTCGAAATTATATTAAAAATTTTAATGACTACGTTAGAAACAAAATTTCTGAAAATAGGTTAAATTATTATTTATCTACTATTTATATTGAAGACGAACTATTAAATAGTTTGAATTGCGAGCTTATTATTGAGAAATTCGCTAAAGAAAAATCTAGAAAAAAACACATATAATTATAATGTTAATAATTATTATATTATAATATATAGTATTATAAATTGTTGAAACATAAAAATAAGATTAATAAATTACATGTAAGTAATTAAAATTACGTTTTATATTTATAATACCTATTAATTAATTTCCAAAGACATTTTTGTTATCCGGGGCCTAATTTTTTTTTGCGCCTAGGGCCTTATATTGTCTTAATCCGCCACTGGACACACCGAAAGGTGCATCCCCTAAAGGCCTGGGTTGGCTCCTCCATCGTGAGAAGTAGAGGGGATTTTATGGACTGGGTAGGAGTTGAAGGTATCTTTGGATGCGGTTCTTAAACAGCTGAAGGTTATAAGTTGCGGGGAAGCGGTGACTGGAAGTGAGTTCCACTCTCTGGGGGTCATAGGGATAAAAGAGTTGGCGAAAGCGTTGGCTAGGCTTTTATTCAATTTGACAACGAAGGGGTGGTGCTGAGGTTTCGAAAACCGCGTGTTTCTAGCAAAGAGGGCTCTAGGGGAATAATTCATTTCTTCTTTACTGAACAGACACCATGATAGTATCCGTAGTACAGAGAAAGGGCAGAAACGGTTCTTCAAGGAGTCGATATTATTAGGAAAATTTAAATATTAAAGTTATGTTGGTTGAAAATTGATTTTTACTAAAAACATTATCATTAACAATTTCTCATCTAGATGGTATGAGCCGAAACTTCTTTTTTTATTAATTTGTATTTTATCTTTCTGTGTTAAGTTTATGGACACCCTTTAAAACTTAACTAATTATTCTTTATTGTTTATTAAAAATGACATTATATATAAATATTTACGAATTTTTTCTTCAAAATTTGAAAGTCTTTTCATTTCTATACCATAAGTATTGCATCTTGTGACAGTTAATCTGTAATTATTTATATGTTTACAAGGTTTGGCGTCACAACCCACTATCGACGATGATGACGAATATACAGGTATTAGATTATTTAATTTTTATTTAATTATAGTATATTTGTATAATTAAACTGGGGGAACTTTGGGTAGTGGAAAATACACGGGTGATTTAGAGGACTGTAGAAGGTTTCGGTTCCAAGGGAATAAATAGGGGGATATGTGTATTATGGCTGTGAGGACGCCAGAATGAGAGGCATCCTTAATTGCTTGGCCGGTGGAGGAAAAGGCAGGGGCGATTCCGATCTTAAGATAGTTCTTTCACAAATGCAAAATTCAAGAAGTCTTCGAAACTTGGAATATAAGTCATTAAAAGCATAATAAACACACTATTAAAATTTGAAGCCAGAATGACTCCTGACATAGCCCCCGCAAGGGGCGGTCCAGGTGCATCCGTGGGTCCTAGGCCCTGGTCTCGCATGGACCCGTACCCGGCCGTGGTATTTTTTTAAATTATCCAACTTCATTAAAAATACATAATTATTCCATAATATGCCTCAGATTTTGGGCCCCGGGCCCGAAATTTTATACGGGGGCTATGCGAATCCTGGGCATGAGAAAATAACCCGAAATATAATAAATTTTTTCAATACTTTTCTAAATATTTAATTTTCTCAGAAACAACAAATAAGCTACGCATAATAATAATATAATAATTCGAATTTTGGAAGAACAATAGAATGACTTTTCCAAATTGAATATAAGAGTTAAAGTTGCCGATAGAAATAGATTTAAGAAAATCACAAAAGGGTACGTCTATTAGGCACGAGATGGAATAGATTACTTTTAATTATATGTCAGAAGGGCTGTTTTTTTTAAATTACAAACACATTAGGCTTAAATTACTATATAATTAGTTTTTAAAATCTAATTAAGTAGTTGCTGTCTAGATCATCATCCATACAATCAGCTCTTATAAGAAATTTACGTACGCACTAACAAACATTTTGACAAAACAGTTAATTTCTCGAAAAATATAATTTTTTCGATGTTCAGTTATTAGGCTTTTTTGTAGACCGAAACGTCATGGTTTTGTTCAATTTTTTAATCAAAATAGTTTCAGGCGTTTTTTAGATATTTCGAAAAAAAACGAAACAAATAAATCACTTTTTCCATGGACGATTACAATACTTAATAGTTTTCGAAAAATGTATTTAATTAGATTGCGTTTTCTAACGATTCATAGAATATATTGGTATTTTTGAATTTCAAAATTCATGAATTTCTTAGCATTAAGATTAACTTTCTTGTTAATTATTAATTTGTTGATTCATCAAAAATTTCCTTTTCCCAGAGCTGCTGGAGATTACATGGGTAGATGAAATCATTGAATTTTAGAAAGTTTCATTATAGAGAAATTTTTAGAAATGGTATGTAGAGAAATTGTTAAGAGTAATGAGATTGCTATGAGATGAGTGTTTCAGGATAAGGAGGTAGAGTTCTATGAGAGGAGAAGTTACAATAAAAGGGGCTGAGCTCTAGGTTCTCCGCATATTTTACCAGCCATGGCACACGCATACTGGTACATGGTGTGCTTGTTTATTTTTGCTGGAAGACTCGGCCGATCTGCTCGTCAGATGCCGAGGATGACGACGTCTCGAGGATCATCCCTCGGCGCTTCGGACAGTTAGCCGGGGTTTGGCGAAGCGGACATTGCTAAGTCGCCACTTTCTGGTGGAACCGGTAAAATGGCTCTCGATCCTAGCAACGCCTAGCGAGCAGAAAGACTGAGGAGGACGCGAATGCCAGTTCGACGGTGGTCCTCGCAGCGCGTGAAAAAGCTCGGGACCATGAATTCAACCCCGATGGCCCGGAAGACCAACTGAGCAACTTTCGTGGTAAGCCCTAGCCGGGCAAGGCTCCAATCGGCGATCTTCGATTCAAAGCGGCAACAACATTGCTAACCGAGCGAATTCTAATTGAAAAGATTTTCTTTGAAACCAATCAGATTGTCCTCTGTTTGATGCAAATATGTCCGCCCCCGTGGTGTAATGGTCAGAATAACTGACTGGCAACCCGGAGGTCTCGGGTTCGATTCCCGGCTATACCCAGACATTTTTTCTGTAAGTATAGGGTCTGGTAATAAAAATTAAGTGGGAGATAAATTTAACCGAATTTATCGCGCGGAGAAGTTACCACTGCTCGAAGCCCCTAAAACCTTAGTAAATTGGATATTGAATTGTATCTAAGTTTCTGAGATTGGCTCGTGATCCCGGCTTCTTTTCCTTCTACTCTGTTCTTTTCACGATTGAGGGGCCAGCCCATACAGGCCTTTAGGGGATCCACCTTCTGGTGTATCTCCTTCTCTCATCAATATCATTAAAAAAAAAAAAAAAAAAAACATATTCTCAACTATCCATTGTATCTCGCTGTTTAATTGTGGTGTGGATGATGTTTGTGTATTTGTACAACCAACTTGTTAAGGCT
The DNA here is from genome assembly GCA_024734495.1 of Forficula auricularia. Lineage (NCBI taxonomy): Eukaryota > Metazoa > Arthropoda > Insecta > Dermaptera > Forficulidae > Forficula > Forficula auricularia. The sequence goes on along the minus strand of JALMQS010000818.1, from coordinate 562,510 downwards.
TTTGCCGTTGAAAATTAATTAATTGAATTAATAAAATAAATAAATAAATTAAGATATGTAATTACTATTTCATTATTCGTGTCCATGAATAATAAATTAAAGGAATTGTAGGGAATTGGACATGACTTTAAATTAAATTCAAGTTTTCATTTAATACGCCATACGTTTCGTTCTTCAGTGGCTCATTTTATTAAACTTATTTGTCTGGAGTTTTAATTAAGAGAAAAATCATTTTCAAACAGTATCCTTACAATTCATTCAATTTTATCAAATAATATAAAACATAAACTTTTTAAAACAATGCAAGTGTTTCCGGTCAAAATAATTAATAATCAAATTGAACAAAGAAATTTTTATTTATTATGTACTATCAGATGATAGTACATAATAAATAAAATTGTTTTTCTATCCTTCTGCTAAGGAGGAAAAAGTTTTAAACACTCCTGTGCAGAGAGGAAGAAAGGATTTTATTTGCTTCTTTCATTGACCCCTTTGAAACCCTGAAGGAGGGAAGAATCCTCTGAAATGTCGGTTTGAAAGAAAAGGAGAAAGGATTCCAATAAATTACACCTTATTTGGATATGTGTAATTTTTCTTTCCTCACTACCCCTGGAGCAGCCTTCCATTACTTTCATTTAATACATATTTATATTTGATATATATGTTGATTTGCATCATCCAGAGGACAAACTCAGTGATTTCTTTTTAAATATTTCTATTGACTCAATAGATGTTACGATGCAACGCTGTAACCTTACGCTTTCTTACTATGACCGTATGCTGGGGGTATGGCCCGTGTTTTACTGAATATTTCAATTAGTTATTATTAATTTTTAACCAAATTCAAATAAACTGCAACGGATCGTTGGTAAACTTTATCCAAATTCATTTGAAATATCAATATGTTTATTCCGCTTTATTATTAATCAGATATCACTTGGCGATCGGCAGTTCATGTTGACTTTAATTCAAAAATAATGATCGATTCTCATTTAATAGTCGAGGAATAACCATTCTACATTGGATTTTTGGCGTTACGTGAGAATCGATCACTATTTTTGATTTTAACTCGATTCCTCAATGTCTTCAGCAATGGTTACCAATAATAACCGAAATGTCAAAATCCAATGTAGAATTGTAATTCCTCAAGTATTAGATCGGAATCAATCGCTATTTTTGATTTTAAGTCGATTCCTCTATGTCTTCAGAAATGGTTACCAATAAAAACCGAAACGTCAAAAATCCAATATAGAATGGTTATTCCTCAAGTAATAGATGAGAATCAATCACTATTTTTGATTTTATGTCGATTCTTCTATGTCTTCAGAAATGGTTACCAATAAAAACCGAAACGTCAAAAATCCAATATAGAATGGTTATTCCTCAAGTACTAGATGAGAATCACTAGCTATTTTTGATTTTAAGTCGATTCCTCTATGTCTTCACCAAAGGTAACGGATAAGAAGCGCCATCGGTATATTTGCGGCAAATTTGAAATAAAATCGTAATATGGACTCGAATTTTGAAATGAAAGACTCCAATTGATTTTAAGATGATAATTAAGAAACACTAAATATATTGATAATTATTCCTCCTCCTGACCACTCAAAAATTAAATATTCAATTCGCTTTTCTTTGCGCACAGAAAAAAGAAAGTCAATCACATCTTATTTGATTTTATATATTATTTGTTTATTTTTTAATAATTTGGCACTTTTTTATAATTTTTTAAAAATCTAAATTTTGTTATTCTTATTTTTTGATTTTTACAAAATTAAACGACTTAAGACACGCATGCCCATATGAGTTTCTCATGGCAATACTGGATGGAGCAGCCTGTCATACAAACAACACCTGATCTCTTTTAAATATTTGGAGCCTTATATCGATTATCGATCCCAAATTTTAAAAAATGATATAATATAATTCTCCTCCTCACACGATACCACTTATTTAAATAAATCTATTTCCACACAAAAAATATCACAATGCTGTAGATTATAGAAAAAAAAATACTTCCAGATTCATATCTAGAGCCTCATTTCTGTAGTTTTTTTTTTTATATTTATTTATTGGCTATTTCTGTAGTTGTGCCAGGAGGAAAATGAGGCGAAACTTTTAAGAGACTATGTATTTTCGGGAGTTTACAGGTATACATTTGGAGTGTGGTTTTTTAAGAGGAATAAAATTTTTGGAACGAGACGCCGCCCGCCAGGCCACCAGCCCGGAGGGCTGAGCTTCGAGGGCGTGCCGAAGGCAGTTTTTAGTTTATAACTCGAAAACAGTCCATATTTTATAAATAACCGGCGCATACTAAATTAATGAGGACGAAATTCCCCGTGGAGCAAAAAAATGGTCCAGTAGTTCGATTTTTAATGGGTATTTTCCTATTTTGACCATGAAGGAGCACGTTTTCGACAAAGAGAACTCTATATATTGTTAAACAAGATTAAATTTGCTACAAATGAAATAAAGTTTCATCTTAATTGGATAATGGTAACCCGTGCCGCAATGAGGTTTAAATTTTGAAAAAATTCAATATTTTGCATTTCTTTTTTTTAATCGACTGCAATTTTGTGCTCTTTAATTTACTATAGGACGGTTATTTAGAAAATATAGACTTTTTTTCGAGTTATAAGCTAAAAAACTGGAAAAAGTCCGGAAATTTCGAGGTTTTTCGGCCACCAAAAAGTTGTCCAACTTAGATTTGGCATACCCACACCATACCAAACGACTCTAGAAAAAAATAGTTTCCCTCAATTAATCTAAGCTAAAACCCCCCCTCTATTTACTGGGCTAAAGTGTAATATTTTTAAATTATTTTCTATGAATACATTACTTTTAAGGATTCATTTTTTATTTTTTTTTATTTAATACATCATCTGTAGTCAACCTAATTTTTATGTCATTCATTATTTTTTTTAATAATTATATATATTTTTTAATAATTATATGATAAAAAAATTTGTTAATTGTGCCTCTGATGTTTTGTATTGTTTTCTTGTTTTCCTTGTGATATATTAAATGGAGAGTTCCTTCTTTTGTACAGTCCTCCGAATAGACTTGAAAGTAAGCCAGGGAATTATAAAAAATATAAAAGCTATGGATAACATTTTAGAAAGTTTCTGAAACTCCCAGCCATGGGTGTTGCGGATGCCGATTTTTTCACATCCGCCGATGTGAATGCGGATGCGGATTTTTGAAGGCTCACATCCGCGGATGCGGATGTTTAAGATCTTATATAAATATAGTATATGAATGAAGAATTAAAACAATGATAAAGTAATTATTAACATTTTTATTAATGAAAATTTGTATTAAGTATAATGCCCCTATTTTTTTTAATAATTTTCATATTATTTTTTTTTATGATAATGATGAGAGAAGGAGTTACACCAAAAAGGTGCAACCCCTAAAGGCCTGGGTTGGCCCCTCCATCGTGAAAAGAAGAAGAAAGAATTTTATGGGTTGGGCGGGGGTCGAAGGTATCTGTGGATACGGGTCTTAAATAGCTGAAGGTTATAAGTCGCGGGAAAGATGGTGGCAGGGAGCGAGTTCCAGTCTCTGGAGGTCATAGGGATAAAAGAGTTGGCGAAAGCGCTTGTTCGACTTTTATCCAATTTGACAGCGAAGGGGTGCTGAGCGTTTGAAAACCGCGTGTTTCTCGTAAAGAGGGCATTAGGGGGGATAATTGATTTCAGCTCGACTGAACAGACACCGTGATAGTATCTGTAGTACAGGGAAAGGGCAGAAACGGTTCTTCGGTGAGCTAGGGAGTCGAGTGAGTTGGTTAGAGCCGGGTCTCCTATTAGTTTAATTGCTCGCTTCTGAATTGCATCCAGTGTAGCAAGAGAATGCTTGGAGGCACTCCTCCACAGATGAGAGCCATATTCGAGACAGGGACGAATTTGAGCCTTATACAGTATAAGAAGTTGACTGGGAGTATAACAGCGTCTAGACCTAAATAGGAGACCAAGCTTGCTGCGCTGCAGCTTTAGCAGTGGTTGAGATATGGTCATTCCATGAAAGGTCAGACCCTAGAGTTACGCCTAGCATTGAAATTTTATCCCTGAATTCTAGTGAGTTTGAGTCGAATGATATGTTTGGGAGGTTTCTGTCGACGCGCCTAGAAATAAGGCAACACTGAGTTTTCCCTGCATTGAAGTTAACTAAGTTTTGGGATCCCCAGTTTTTAAGTTTGCATAAGTCTAAATTAATTGAAGAGGCAATGTCTGCACGGTTTTATGCGATGCAGGGGCGTTATGTAGGGAGCTGTCATCTGCGTAACAATGTACCGGATTGGAGGGCAAGTTTAGAAGGTCGTTGATATAGATAAGAAAAAGCGTAGGGGAGATAACCGATCCCTGAGGAACTCCAGCGTTGGTGTGGAAGGGGGAAGATGATATTCCATCGATGACAACCTTAATACTACGGTCTGAAAGAAAACTTTCGAGCAACTTACAGAGTTTCGGTGCAAGGCCGACGGAGGTCAATTTGGCAAGAAGATTTTTGTGCCAGACCATATCGAAGGCTTTTGAAATGTCTAAAGCTACCGCGAGGGGTCTCATTCCCGGTCTCCAGGGTTTTGTTTCAGATATGAGTTACATATGCTAGGATGTCACCAGTCGACCGGGATTGCCTGAAGCCGTTTTGCCTATCGTGGATAAATTTATTTGATTCTAAGTGTCGTAGAACTTGCTCGTTGATGGCTTTTTCCATGATTTTAGTAAGTGAAGTTAAAAATAGGAGCGTTATACTTAATAAAGAGTAATATTCCCACGTTTTCTGATTCAAGGCGGTTACGCAGAGGTTCGTAAATTAAACCCGCGCTACTAAATAATTGTTCGCTAGGAACACTGCCTGGTGGAGTGGATAAAAATCTTCGTGCTATCGGTGATAATATCTTAAATTCCTCTCGATGAACACTCCACCATTTAAGAGGATTTTCATCCACATTGACTCTTTTTTTAGTGCAGTAAGAAAGTAATTCCTTTTTGAGTACAGCTTCAGTGCTACCATTTTCTGGTATTTCTTGACTCTCATCTTCACTTGACGAATCTAACGTCATAGGCAAGGTCGTTTTTTAAACATGGCTTTCTGACGAAACTTGATGTCCCTGGCCCTAGTTGTTCCATATCCTTTTCCGTGGAATCAGTCATTCTCATTCTTTTAGCCCTTTCGGAATTGGCATTAAGAGAACCGAAACCCGCCCAATTTATTTCTTGTCTCAACTTGTATTACATTCGCATCGAAACATATGGACCAACGTCCCGTATAAGTTTCACTTCGCGTCGGAAAATACAAAATAAACAGAATCAATAAATTGTCCCTGACAATTGAAATAATTTTAAACAAAAAATCATACTAACTCATTATATAACTTTTCGAGGATATGCCTCGTAAGAAATAACAGGTTATATTATTTAAAAAAGAAAATGTATTGTCAATAGGGACGTTTCGATCAAGGTAGGTAGTACAAAATTACTTTATTAATAATATTGAAAATGTAAAATTTTGTAATGTTGCAATGTGTTTTGTTAGTTATATATTAAAATAAAATTTTTTTAAGCAGATGATGACACTAATATAAAGTGGTCGAAACGTCCCTATTGACAATATTTTTTTTTTTAAATAATTTAACCTGTGTTAAGTTTTTACGAATGAAAAAATGAGAGCCATTTCTTTAGAATATATCCTCGAAAAGTTATATAATTATTAATATGAAAAAATTTCTCAAATCAGTTCTTATTAAAAAATTATGGTTTTAATTTTCATTCAATTTTGTTTTTGAGATGCACGAGTTTTGTTAAAAATTCATCAGGTTAATAGAAATTTAATTATTTTTTTAAGGCACCCGAACCCGCAGACACATGGAAAGGAACTTTGATGCACGAAATTTCGGAAGGACCTGTCCGCTTTCTCTCGGCCCGCAACCAATTAATGGATTTTACAGAAAATATCCGAATACTGGCCAAGAAGAAGACTGTCTGATGATCAATGTCTACACTCCATCAGTTAATAAAATTATTGTTTTTTTCATTTTCGTAAAATGAATATTTTAAAATAGCATTAAAATATTTAGATTTTATTTGTAAAAATAGTGTATAAATAGTTCATTTTTTAACACGCTTATTTAAGGACCTTCCCTAATATAGCTCAGATGCAGTTCCCTCTTTCCCCTACTCTCACATGCGCAGAAAGGCAAAAATATTTTCACTGCGTCGTTTCTCGGATCTGGCAACATTGCATTCTTACCGACGCTAAAAGACAAAGAATTAAAAAAAACACTTCATGAAACAGCTCAATGCGAAATTCCAGATGAGAACAGTATAGTTAGGTTGAGAGAATTAGCTAAAAATCTCAAATGCACCAGCTGCAGAAGTTTTTTAGATATGGAAAAATTGAGTGATTTTAGTGCGACGTTGTCAAGTCGCCATCTCTCACTTGTCATGTCATGAGAGAAAAAATGAAAACCATCAAAAGTACCTAACTTTTAACATTTTTCAGACAAAGAAAATTAAGGTTGTTATTTAATTAAACAGTCGCTTTAAAATCAATCGGAATAAGGTTCGCGTGTTAAAAATGCAGATTTCAATGGTCAATATTTACAAATTTAGTGCCGCAAGGACTATTGAAAAAAATGTATACGTATAAAGGACACATATACATATGTGTATTCAAAGTTTTGAAAGGATTGCAAAGAAAATCAATTTATTAGGGAACGTCCTTAAGTTCAACTAATATCTTGCTATATGAAATCATGTTATCTGAATTTAGGATATCATGTATATGTATGAGTAACTTTAATTCTATTTATCTATACCTTTTCAACTTCAAATTCGGCATTTATCAATTTCAAAATGGGAATAATCCATTTCAAAGTGGAAAATATCAATTTTTAGATTAGTTTTTTTTTTTTATATAGTATATTGAACTCGGGAAAACATTACTCAATGCATATTTGATAGTTTTAATGTGTTAAATCTGGTGTATATATTATATTAGGGTGACCAGATATTGACATAGTCAAAGTAGGACATTTGAAGTTTTATAACGCATCGCAGTAGGACATTTGACAACCCAGCTTAAAACAATAAAAATCGGTAGTAAAAAAGCACAAAACACTAAAAATTGATAAGTAAATAATTTTAAATTGATATAGGATATACTACTCTTGTTGTTTTAAATACTACTCTTTGTTGCAATTTTACCCATTATTTAATATAAAAATATGAAAAAAAATATTGTTATTATTAATGACTACCTATATAAATTATTTGAATTGGTGTAATTAGATCAACGGTAAAAATTATAACACATCTATTTTATTTATTACAAAAAAGGAAAATAAGAATTTAATTTTTACATTCACATTTATATAATGTGGAAGTATTGATATGGCCTATCTGGGTCCTGATTCTTTGAGAGCTTCTATCTCCGAGATGAAAAAATTCATTCATTTTGTAAGTTCTAGGTGGAAGGAATTCGATGGGCTTAATAGTTGGAAACCAGATTTAGGACATAAAACCAGAAATTGTTCAAATTCAATTTCAAATGGATTTGTTTAAATAGAACTATTCCCATTTGAATTTAATTCAATTAATCCCACTTTTTGAAATTGTTCAATTCCCATTTTATAAAGATAAGAGTAAATAAATATTATATGTAATATTCATTTAGCATGAATTATTAGTCATTTGTTTCACATTAAAATTAAAAAATTAAAAGATGTAAAAATTTTTTTTCAATACATATATTTCGGGCTAATAACCCATCTTCAGGAAGTACAGAAAATAACTGAGTTATAGCCCGAAATATATATTGAAAAAAAAATTACATCTTTTAATTTTTTTAATTTTAATGTGAAACAAGTGACCAAGAATCCTTAATTCATAGTAAATGAATATTACATATAATATTTATCTGCTCTTATCTTTATTAAAGATGTTTCACCTTGCACCAACACCACAATCTCTACTAAATATTCCCATTTTGAAAATGTTCAATCTAATTAGAAGATAAAAGATAAGTTATAATAGTAAATATTTAATAAGAATATAAGTAAAAGTTGGGTATCTTAATAAATCAATACATTGTCAAAATTATATAAAGTTTGCTAACGGTTTTGCATGAGTTTGCTGCAATTTTTAAGGCGTGTTGCAGCATAATCGTGTTATAGTACCGTGTTATAAGATGCCTACTTTTATATAATAATTTGATTTTTGTTTAGAAATGTAAATTAAAGTTTTATTAATATTCTTTATTCATAATTACTTTGTCTAATAAGTCAACTTTAATGTTGACGGATATAGCTGTCCGAGGATTCCGGTTTGCCTGTCATGGTCTACATTCATGGGAGCGAATTCTCTTCACATTCACCACTTGACTTCCAACCTCAAATGCTTCTTGAACGTGATGTAGTTCTTGTGGTCCCTCATTACCGTGTTGGTCCATTTGGATTCTTGGCCGCCGGTGTGGACTCTGCTCTAGGGAACGCTGGACTTCAAGATATATTACTAGCACTTCATTGGGTTCGCGATAATATTGTATTTTTTGGAGGGAATCCAGGAAGAGTGACCCTCTGGGGACAAAGTTCCGGCGCTGGACTAGCATCTCTCATGTTGTTTAGCCCACTTGTGGATTCAGGTATACTCAATTTGTCAATTGTACATTGTGCATTATAAAAACATCCCGATTTTCAAAGATCAATAACGCAATATTGGTTTAAAATATTTTTCAAATTTTATTTCTTCACAAGAAAGTGCAAATAATTTAATTATTCCAATTTGGCTTTCATTGTGAAAAATTTCTTAAAGTGGTATTGGAAATTCGCAAAACAAGCATGATTTCTCTCAGAACGTTTTGGAGAACACAAAAGAGACGCCCTTGCAAGTTGAATGTCTTCAACTGTTCGGAGAGTTTTAGATATTCCAGATGGATTTCTCTTTAGAGCTGAATCTGTTGCTCTGAAGGTTAGAGATGCATTTTTTTCTATACAATGGAAGATCTCATTGAAAATTTACAACGAAATGAATTCGGAAAACTCTTGCGAAGAATCGTTCGCTTCGATGGCGAATTCACGGTGCTAACGACAAATAGAAAACAACTTGCACTTTAATCAAATTTAAAATATCTTGAACCAATCCAGAGTTATTGGTTTTTGAAATATGGGTTTTTACAATTTAAATTATTCAAATAGATAACTTAAGTTAAAATCGCTAAAAGGGGTAAACTTGTATTGTCATGTTAGATTTAAATTCGAAAGCATTCCATTATTATTTTAATTCAAATTTAAGTCAAAATCACTAATGCTTTTATTTCTAGTCATATTTGTCAATAGAAATTTTTCGGGTACTGAAAAAAAAATTAGAATATTGAAATGAAAATATATTTTAAATAAAAAAAAAAAACTTTCCAAGTTTTTAGTCTTTGAATTTGCCAGTAGAGTTGGAAACAGTGAAAAAAAATTAAAAACTACTCTAAGATCTGGCCACATTAACTCCACCAGAAATTTTTTAGTGAAGGGTCAAATATGTTTATGCTTAAAAAGTATTTTACATAACGATTCAGAAATTTATAAACACTATAAGCAAAAAGAAATATTATCCAATTACTCGGCTGACAAACTTTTTCCCTGAGCAAATCGAGTAATGAAGACTTTATGGCTGTAACATGTCTTCAGTCCGAAGGATTTATGTTAATAATTCTAATTGTTATGTTCTCTAGTCCTTTTTCAAAGATTGATCCTTCAATCGGGATCGCCTCTAGCTCCATGGATTATAGACGAAAAGCCTATCCAAGCAGCCCGTGGAATTGCTAAACTCACCAACTGCACGAGGTCGACTATTGAGAGAGAAATCACATGTTTAAAAAGAGTTTCTTATATTGATATTCTAGAGGCTCACTCAATGTTATTGGTGAGAATCATCTCTTAATTGAGTAGGTATTTCTAGATTTTCTAGTGTGACTTGAAATAATATTATATTAAAATTTAGATGCAATTCAAATCAAAGGGAGAGGCAGCTTTTGGAGCAGCTGCACCTGTAGTCCAGAAAACAGGCAAACAACGTTTCTTAACCGACCATCCTAGTACGTTGTTCATCAGAGGCCAGTTTCAAAGGAAGTCAATTCTCGCAGGGGTTGTTGCTCAGGAAGGAAGCTTCATTGTTGGAGGTTTGTATACTTTAAGGCCAGTTGTATGTCTGCTGGCAAACTCTTTTTAACAGTTAGAGCAGGGAAATGGTTGGGATGGCCAATCAGATGAAAGTGCCTGTCATCTGATTGGCTATCCCAGCCATTTACCTTTTGCTAACGGTTAAAAAGAGTTTACCAACCGACATACAGCCGGCCCTAAGAGCTTTCATTTAATCTCATTCAACTTTTTTCAAATGAAAACTATTCAAAAAATCCGATATAATGTATACTATTTATATAGTTAGAAATAATAAGCTGACGTGTTCTGATGTGGACATCCACTTGACTTTACCATACAACCTGGCCCCTAAAATTATTTAGTAATTATGTAAGGGGGGGGGGGTTAGTTTTTGCATTTTTATACTTCTGGTTTCTCATTGATTATGTATACGAAATTTGGTTGAGTTTGGTAAATGGCCAAGATTTTCATTTTTGATTCTACACCCCCCCCCCCATTTTGGGGGGTCAGTTTTTGCATTTTTAGACTTCTGGGGGTCCACTGATTATGTATACAAAATTTGGTTGAGTTTGCTAAAAAGGCCTAGATTTTTAATTTTTAACCCCCCCTCCACCCCCCCTTAATTTTGGGTCGATATGCACCAAAATCTAATCAGCTCTTAATCTCAATGGACCAAAACTACGTGTGAAATTTGGTTTAGATATTCACACTAGATTTTCTAGTTTTTGAGCTAGCTCGTCCACAAAAATTTGGTAACGGACAACCAGACATACAAACTTACAGACATTTTGACAAAACAATTATTATCTCGAAAAATATAATTTTTTCGATGTTTACTTATTAGAGCTTTTTTTGTAGAGCAAAATGCCATGGTTTTGCTGAATTTTTTAAATCAAAATAGTTTCAGCCGTTTTTTAGATATTTTGAAAAAAAAGGAAAAAAAACACTTTTTTCTTGCACGATTACAATACTTGACCATACCCTGTATGGCAAAGTAAAAATGAAGAAAGATGATAACCTTTTCAAGACTCGATATTTTTGGATAAAATTTCAGGACTTGGCAATTTTTTCGTCAGCTTTTTTTTGTTTTTTTTTTAATGCAATCGAATGCAAGAAGCGGTGCACCAGTAAAGATGCAGCTCCTATGGATTTCGAAAGACCCTTGCATTACCGAAGAGAAGAGAAAGTTGATTAAGTGAGAGGGTGTAGACATAGGTGTCTATGCACTCCGGTTTTGAAGGTTTGAAGATTATAAGTGGTGGGAAAGATGGAGGCTGGGAGAGAGTTCCAGTTCCTTGAAGTCATGGGGATATATGTATTGGCAAATGAAGTTGTCCGGCACTTTTCTAATTAGTTTAAACTATTAAGTTGGTAAAGTGGTGCCAGGTGTCGTTTATTAATATAAAAACTTTGGTGACAAATTTCAGGGCTTGGGTCTAAATGGAAGATCTCTGTGACTACGTGTCATAAAAAATTGAAGGTTGTATGTCACGGGGAAAAAAGACGAGGGAAGGGAGTCACATAATCTAGAAATCATAGGGATAAACGAAATAACGAATAAGTTTGTTAGATCTGTATCTAATTTAATCAAGAAGAGGTGGCGAATATTTGAGAATCAGGTGTCACGCAAATGAAGCTTTAATGAGACTAGGTGGTCAGAACAAACTCCTGTAGAATCTATAAAAAAGGGAAAGTGTTTAGAGGTTTATATGAATAGTCAGGAAATCGTGTGAGCTAGATAAAGTCAATAAGTCTTCTAATTGCATTCAGGATAGCAAGAGAATTTTTGGAGATTCCTCTCTACATAATTTCAAGACAGTTTTGTATAAATTAAGAATTTGTGTGGGCGTAAAACAGCTTCTGTGTAGGTACTAAAAAAATAATTCAATTCTATTTATCATAAATTCAAATTTATAATTATTGTTGCAGATTTTGAGCAGACTATTCGGAGAAATGCCGGAATTAAACATAGCGTAGACTTTATGACCCACAATATGACGAAAATGATTTTGAAAGTTGGAGGTAAGCATCGTATATTTGTTTGTTTTATTTCACTTGGATTCCAGAGACTGAATCTCCGTTTGTTTGATTTTCTTTAGGCTTGGTAGACCCAACTGGATTCCACAATCAATTAATTGAGGAGAAATACTTTAGTTCATCTGAACTTGGCAACTTCACACTCATGACCAATGGATTGATTGATGTAGGTTTTTATTTTTTCTGGTTTATTAACTACTTTTGGGGGAGTCGGGTTTACGACATTACTAAGCCACTGGGCCCGCTTCAGCATCGTTGATGTTCAAGCGTGAGGCCCAAGTTCGGGCCTTACTAGCGTATAAAATTTTGATCGGCTAAATCTTGGCTCCCTCAATGGGCTGAGTTCCCGGTGACAATAAAAAAAATTAAAAAAAAAATTACATGTGGAGCTAAAAAGAGATATGAAATCAGCTTAAAAGAAAAAACTGAGAATTAAATAGAAGGCAGTCCAGGAATAAATAAATAAATTATTACCAATAAAAGATTATTTATTCAAAGATATAATTTTTCTGACTTTTAAACCGACGTTTCGAAGGATCTTCCCTCCTTTTTTCAGGGTTCAAAAAGTCAATAAAGGTAGCGTGTAATAATTTTCCTTTTTGCCTCCTTTTTACAGTGCTCATTGGTGTTGAGAAAATATTTTTTGTCTTGCCATCATCAAAAGAATAGAATAAAGAAAAAAGCGACAAGAAGGAAAATTATTACATGCTTCCTTCATGGTTCATGAAAATGGGGGGAAGATCCTCCAAAACGTCAGCTGAAAAGCTGAAAAATAAAATTTTCCAATAAACATTATTTTATTGGAAATCATATTTTTTATCGGTGGACTCCCTTCCAATCAATTCTCAATTTTCCTTCTAACAATCTGTATCCGAGGAAAAACACCTAATAAATTAAAAGATAATATTTCATTGTTCGCATCCATAATCAAATATTTAAAAGGATCGTAGGGAGTTGGACCAGAATTTAAAATCTTTGGAATTTTTTTCTTGTAGTTATAACACCTAACAAATAAGTTTATAAAATGAGACCCTGAGGAAGTCGCTAATCAGTTACGAAACGTTTATTGATATTTACTGATTTTCTTTCATTCTAGATTGCTAGCTCAGCCATAATCAAGTCTCCAGTTTTTACATTCATCCAAGAGATGAGTCGATCCAGAAACTGTTACCTGTATTCATTCAACTATGCAGGACGATATTCTAAGATGGGTTCTGGTAACCCAACCGATTATCAGTTTTCTGTTGGTAAGATTATTTATTTCATATATTATACTAAGGTGATCAATTATTTTTGGCACAAAAGGAGCACACCGGCCGCCCGAGATTGTCTCTCAAAACTGTTTCTGAGCCAAGAGCCTAATGATGATTTTTAGGTCTCATATTTTGAGTGACGTAAAATGAAGACAACCAATTATTATAATGTCTTTTTCATTTTTTATTGGATATGGTGATTGGGATTGTGAAAAAACAAACTGAGTCTTCTACAATGAACAATGAAAATTTTAGCCCGTTTGGCCAAACTCAACCAAATTTTGTATACTTATATTATGGACCCCCAGAAGGCTAAAAATGCAAAAACTAATCAAATTTTGTATACATAGTTTGGTCGAAAGGGTTAGAGTTTTCATTTTTGCCCTCCTCCCCTATTTTGGGTGGTTAGTTTTTGCATTTCTAATCTTCTGGTAAAAAAATATTTTATGTTCTTTTCAAAAATATATTCGGTTTTTTTCTAGTTTCATTTTTTATACCTCTTCAAAATGTGGTAGATCTTTATGCCCCACACTGTACAATATTAATTCTAATATTTTAATTATTTATAAATTTGTATTGAATGAGTTTTTCTAGATAATTCTAAATTTCCTTCCAATAGCGCACTCATATCAGAACATCTTGCATCCCTCATGTTGAATTTAATCATTAAAGCTGTAACTAGCGTCTTTACAGATAGGTGCGGTTTTTCACTGCTCCAGTAATAATTTCCTAGCGAAAATACTCTCTCTATAGCTGCATTAGTTCCGGAGAAAATTAGTGCACATTCAATCAATATTTTTTTGTGGGGAATACATTCTTGTTTAAAATTTAAACAGAAAATTATGTTTTTAGGAGTACAAAATAATGCAATTGAGTACAAAAGGAGTACAAAACTACCTAAGGAGTACTTTTGGTCACCTTAATTATACATATCTTCAGGTATATCTTATCTTATATTATTAAATGAGCAATTCTTGTATATTTAAATATATATATATATGTAAGTAAGTGATTAAAAGGACTACTTTAATTGATTGCTAAACATATAGATTTTATTTACATTAAATACACAATTGAATAATTAAGATATTATATACAGGTTATAATCAATTCTTACCTAAAACATATAGAATTGATTAAATGTAGTTTCTTCGGGATGGATGATAAAATATAAAATAAATGTATAAATTACACTTTAACAATATCTCTTCAATTAATATTATTTAATTCCTATTATTAATTATATTAATGTTTGATTCCCTTAAACGTGAATTAGGTGACAGCTTATGTTAGAACAGTGTTGGCAACTTAACTTATTAGCTGTCCCTAGTTAGTGGCGCTTAAATATAAAATGGGGTATTTTATATTTATATATATATAGAATCGGGTTCTTGAAAACGGCTCTAACGATTTCTATAAAAATGGTGTACTTTTCAAGTCTCATGAGTTACTAGTCGTGTACAAATTTTATTCCGATTGAAATAAAGGAAGGGGTGTAAATTAGTCATGTAGCAAAATAAATAATTTAATCGTTCATATCTCGTCTTCAGTAAGTCGCAGAGCCTTGAAATTTGAAACTAAAGCTATCTAGAGACTACAAGAAGTACCACAAAATTTTGGCTAAAATTGAAATCCCGGAAGTTGATGTTTACGTAAGTAAGAATATACCCCCCCCCCTGTGTTTCGCAAACATAAATCTCAGAGCTACGAAATTCGAAACTTAAGATCGATATAGGCTAGAAGGGGTACAGTAACTTTTTGCTTGAAATCGGAACACGGATTTTTCGTTTATTTTTTATTTTCTCAAAAAACCGCACTAACGATTTTTTTTTAATTGGTGTATTTATCAAGTGTTATGAGTTATTAATCTATTTATAGGCAAAAAGTTACCGAGCATCGCTCTGTGCTCCAGGCTCTAATATGTATATGAGCCGCTTATTTGTCAAATTGATTAATTAACTGCACAAAATAACAAGTAGAGAAAATTTATAAAATAGTATACATTGTCGTTTTGTTGTTTTTATGGTTTCGTTTAAAAAGTATTACAGGCAGTGGTGGATTTAGGCCTAGGCCCGTGACCGTGAGGCCCGGGCCTAGGCCGTCAAAAAGACAGAGAAAATGCAAGAAATGGATTACGGCGACATAATCGACGTTTTCGCGCGAACCAAAGCTAGAAATAAGAAATTGATCTCATAAGTTAATTAAAAAAATGTATTTACTATTTATTACCGAAAATGATTAGTAATTACCAATATTTGAAATTATTTTTGAAAAATTTATGTAAACCAATAAACAGTTATATTTAAAATAATATTTGATAGTTTGAATATTTGATAATTAGCTATATAATTTTGACAATCACTTTTACATAATAAAAAAAGGCGGCACATTGATTGGACAGGGCCTAGGGCGGCATCGAACCTAGATTCGGCCCTGATTACAGGAACTTATTAGATTGAAAGTTTTTGCCGAGAGTAGCAGAATTTTTATATATTGAAGGAGACAATAAAGAGTGTCTCTTCTGGAATTATAAATTTTATTTATTTATAACGAGACTATAGACTATAGTCTCGTTATAAATAAATAAAATTTATAATTCCAGCAGAAGACACACTCTTTTACACTATAGACTATAGTCTCGTTATAAATAAATAAAATTTATAATTCCAGCAGAAGACACACTCTTTTATTGTCTCCTTCAGGAACTTATTAGTGTTGCTACAATGTCTGTCTTTCCGTTTGTCAAGGCATTAATGTAATTCGGAAACTAAATAGTGTATAAACTTGAAATTCACAAGTTATATGTAGGTATTCACATTTCCCGAAATGAAAAATCCTATTAAAATTTTAATCGATAGATTATTTTCAGAAGGGGTGTGGTCCCAGAGGCCCAAAATGGCCTTTTTTGGACACTCGGTCTACTTTGTTTTTAATTCCTCTTAGAATTTAAATTTAAATAAACATTTATTTCCCGAGGGGGTGAAAAACAACCCTTCTGACATATAATTAAAAATAATCTATTCCATCGGATCTAATATATGACTCCCTCTTTATATTTTTCTAAGAAACATTTATTTATTATTTATTTGACAAATACACGGGCTAGTAGCCCACTTACAAAAACGAAATACATTTTCACAAAATACAAAAAAATACATGAATAAATTGAGTGTTACATCACATAAAAATAATCACCACATAAAAACAATATGCGAACAAACTGAGTAGTTTAATAATTCCAAAGTAAAACAATCATTACAGAGTATGGTATATTAATACTGGCGTAAATATAATATATTATAAAAGTATCTGTATAATTGAATATTTATTATTATGATTGATAGATTTTGTAAATTTCAGGCGTCGCTCATTCCGATGAACTTCTTTATTTATTTCCTCACAAGGGAGTGTTTTTTAACATGGAGGAAGCAAGAATTTCTCGACAGATGATTGATTTCTGGTCGAGTTTTTGCAACTAAAGGGTTAGTATATCTAGAAAAAAAATTAAAGACTGTCTTCTGTTTAATATAAATATTTTCCTTAATATAGTTTCAAGTCCAATATAAATGCTTCAAATTAAGAATATCTCTCATAGTCTCCTCGTTTTTGAAGTCAATTAAAATTTGAATATAATAAATTCGTCCTTAATTCCACATACACACTTCTCTAAAAAATTGAAAATTAAAAAACACGCTTTTATTTCAAAATCCAATAGTAATCAGAAAATAATTTTTTCAGAAGATTCTCAAATTTCCAGTCTCTAGTGGACTAATTTTTGTGTAGGGTCGGAGATGAAAAATATTGGTGTATTCTGGTGTGAAGAATAACATTGTAAAAAGTGCTCACATTAAGTAGCTTATAGTATTTTTTTAAATTAGGGCTTAAAATACGGGATCAACAATGTAGGAAAATTCAAACGGTTTATGTTCCTGAAGTAATTTGAAAAAAAAATAATTAAAATTATGGAAAATCATAGAATATCTCAGGATTTGAATGAAGGGAAACCGGAAAATAAACAAGAGAATTATATCCAACAAAATATCATTTATTAGAAAAGTTTTTCCATTTTAGTTTTGTTTCGACACATCGATAACACCAAACAAGCACTGTTTAAGATAGTTCCGGACAGCTTATCTATCTGGTTGATCTTCGAAAAAATCTTTTGTATTTCTGCAGAATGATAACGTCTGCCTACTAAATTATTTAATAAAAAAAATTGTTAATAATGAGGCTAATTTCGAATAAAAATCTTTGTTTTGATAATATTATTAAAAAGAATATTGAGATAAATTTTTTCTCATTATAAAATATTTTTGTATGGCTGTCAAATATGGGGAACAGCCAGTGAGTCCAACTTGAGCAAGATACAGAGAGTGCAATCAAAAATTCTCAGAGGCATTACTAATGCCCCTGGTACATAACAAATGAAACTCTACATAAAGATCTAGATGTACCGTCAATCAGAGAAGTCATATACAACCAATTTGATAAACACCAAAGGAAACTAGAACATCATTCAAACACATCGGCCATTGTCCTATTGGACAATAGCCAGACTATCAGAAGAAGAAAGAAATACCACATACTTGATACAGAAGAAAGGATGTTGACCTTCAGCTGGAAAAACAAATTCAAATAGGATAGACATCAATGGATGACTATTCCTTCAAGATAATTAACTCTCATCAAATTTACTAAAAGTTGTAAATAAATAACTGATTGTAAATAAATTGAAATAAAAAAAAAAAAAAAAAAAAATATTTATTTAACACAAAAACGCTTTCAAGAAATAGAGTTGAAATTCTACACTAGTGCTTTTGTTATATTCTGTTGGATGCAAATAACTTCTTATTTTTTTTTTTACATTTATGAATAACTAATTAACTAGACTGTCAAATCTATTGAAAAATGTATCATTCGATTCATAAAAGTTGAATTATTGATCTGTATAAATTTATAGAAAATGGTATAATTTGTATAGAAGCTATAGCCCTTTTAAAAGCTCGGTCCATTTACTTCCATGTTAAAACGACAATTTTCAATAATTTATTTCTCGGTAATGAGAAAGACGATCAACTCCAAATTTCGGGAATAAATATTTAATAGACCAATGATTCGATGGTAAAAATTTGAGAATTTTCTGATAAAAATGATAAACAGTCCCGAAGCCTCTTAAGGACACTAGAAGAAGGTGTTTACTAACTTCCGCCATTAAAACTTTCAAACCCCGAAGAAGGGTGAAAGGGTTTTTAAAAGATTGAAAACGATATTCCATAAGTTATTTATTACAAATTAATCTTTTCATTGTCCTTGTGCTTCTTCTTCACTAAATCTACATTAAAATATACCAGCCCGTCTCCAATAAAATACTTTTAATATATTTATTAAACTAAAAGTTTAGTTTATAAGATTCTTCCAAAACTTAAGTGACTTATGTAGAATTTTTATTTTATAAATTTTAGGGTTAGTCACACAAATAAAATAAAGAGAGTAATTTCAGTTAATTAATACTATTTATTTAATAGATTTACAGGCAGCTACCCGAGGGGTGAACCGGGACCTAATATCGTGTACACCTATTTCCACTTCCACTTTCATTTCCAAGTAGAAAAGAATAGATGAAGGGGCATTATCTAATGAATTCCAAAATAATGCCACATAATTCCAAAGAAGTGTACACCTAATTCCAATTGCGGTTCACCGCTCGCAACCACTCTATCTATGAAATAAATAGTGTTAATTAACTGAAATTACTCTATTTGTTTAATTTGTGTTACTAAATAAACCCTAAAATTTATAAAACTAAAAGTTTAGATACGAATATGTTAATCCTCATCAATTATAATGTCTATATATAATACAATACAAGTATATGAGGAACCGTCAGTACGCTAGGACCGCTCAGACCTGGTCGATTTTTCTATTATTTCTTTGAATTTTGAAAAGATTCTAACTAAGAACTAAAATTGATGGGGCTGTCTACTACAGTGGCTCTTAATCTTTTATTAGTCGCGGCCGCCTTAAAATCCGAAAGTATTTTCGCGGCCACCTTAAAATCCTAAAATATTTTCGTGGCCAGTACCCTCCCCCACCCCCACCATTAGGTAACATACTAGTAATTACACGTACAAAAAAATAAACTGCAACGGATCGTTGCTAAACGTTATCCAAATTCATTTGAAATATTAATATGTTTATTCCTTTATTATTAATCAGATATCACTTGCAATTTACAGTTCATGTTGACTTTAATTCAAAAATAATGATCGATTCTCATTTAATACTTGTAGAATAACAATTCTACATTGGATTTTTGACGTTTCGATTATTATTGGTAACCATTGCTGAAGATATGGAGGAATCGAGTTAAAATCAAAAATACCCATCGATTCTCATCTAATACTTGAGGAATAACAATTCTACATTGGATTTTTGACGTTTTGATTATTATTGGTAACAAAATCAAAAATAACGATCGATTCTTATCTATTACTAGAGAAATAGCCTTATTGCATTCCATTTTTGATGTTTTGACTATGAGATTATTTTAATATAGCTCATTTAACCACATTTAACTTGAGTTGTTTATCATAAAAGAATTTAGTCTTTTTGATTTTAAGTCGATTCTTCCACGTTTTCAGTAGAGGTGATACTATTTTTGTTTTTCTATTTTTTCTTTTATTGACCTCTAACCGCGGAACCCCAAACCTCCCTCTGTAGAACCCAGTTTGAGAATCACTGATTTACTTTAACATGTTTAAGAATATTGAAATATCTGTCACTTACAAAACTTATAAAAACTAGTAACATATTTTTTATTATTTGTAAAGATATAAAAACTTTAAAAATTCTAATATTTTCGCGGCCCCCTGTTAAGAATTGAGATGGAATGAATATATTATTTTTAATTATATTTAATTTCCGAGGGGGTGAATAAAACTCTTCTGACATAAAATTAAAAATAATCCATTCCGTCTCAGGTCTAGAAGATGAGAACTTGTTATGATTTTCCCAGAAATTTAAAGTCTACTAAAGTCGGTGATTTGAACTTTTATATCAATTTAATTTGATTTGCTTTCTAGTCAGCCGACCTCAATTGGTGCACCCCGTTGGAATAGAATAAACACCGAGAGGGGACCCTATCTCCGCATTGGGAAAGACATGAGCGAAAGAACCAATTTCTTCGATGAGTACACAGTGACCATGGACGAAGGGCTACCTCCCGGTCCCTTCATAACAATAGCATAACCTATTCACTTTAAGTAGTATATCTATAATTCTAATATTATATTAATGATTATTAATAATCTTGGTAAAAATACAAAAAATTCACTAAAATTACCATTTCTAATCTGATTTGTTTTAACTAACTCGAATCTGAATATTGTACATAAATAATTCATATTAAATAAATTACTTTATTATACATAATAAAATATATACCAATTCTATATGCAATGAATTTGTTTAAAATGTTTCCTTTAATATAAACTTCCTGATAGACGATATCATGAGCATAAAGTTTCCAAGACTAAAATAAGTCCCTGGAGCACCAAGCGATGCTCGGTAACTTTTTGCTTCAGTTAAAATCTATATAATAGGTGAAGTAAAAAGTTATGAGCCTTTTTTCTCTTTATTTCGACGATGAAATTAACCAAGTTAGGATTTTCAGATTTAGATCAAATATGAGCCGTTTTGTTCCATAACTTTTGTACTTTTTGAAGGCAATCTCTTAATTCCGGAGTTGAAGAATTCCTCGTCCCTATTGATGAAAAACTTGACCAGCTCATTTTCACAAGCCACTCTTGAGGCCAGTTTTGTATCATCAAGAAAATTTTGCAAATGCCTGAAAAGGTGATAATCGCTTGGTGCTAGGTCTGGGCTATAAGGTGGGTGCGATATAACCTTCCATGCAAACTTTCGGAGCTTCTGGCGCGTCGTTAACGATGTGTGCGGCCTGGCGTCCACTTGATGGAACACAACACCCTTCCTATTGGCCAATTCTGGCCGCTTCTCGTCGATCGCCTGCTTCAATCTTGACAGTTGTTGACAGTATTGGTCCGAATTGAGTGATTGGCCCGATGGGAGCCCCTCATAGTGGGTGATATCCTTCCAATCTCACTGAACACACAGTAAAACCATCTTGGCCGTTAATCCGGGCTTGGCGATCGTTTGGGCCGGCTCACGGCTCTTGGACCACGATTTTTTTGCCTGTTGTTCTCGTATGTGACCCATTTTTCATCGACAGTCACCATCCCCATCGCCATCACCATCGATTCAGCAAAAAATCGCAGGCATCAATTCGGTCCAAAAGTTTCTTTTGTGTCAATTCGTGTGGCATCCATACATCGAGCTTCTTCTTCAGACCAGCCTTATGCAAATGGTTTCAAATGGTTTTCTGGCTAATCTTCAGTTCCTGGGCAATGGAATAAGTCTTCGCATGCTAGTTCGACTAGACAATTTCCATGATTTTATCGACATTTTCGAGAATTGGCCTATGAGAGAGTGTCTCATCTTCGACGTCCATATTACCAGAACGGAATCGTTAGAACCACCGTTTTGCTGTTGTATTCGATACTGTATTGGATCTATAAACAGCACAAATTTTTTGGCCGCCTGCTGCGCTTTTCCCCTTGGTCGTAGTGGTACTGAAGAATCTATCGAATTTTCTCTTTTTTTACCTCATTTTGGAAAGCTCTAACACACAACTGGCTTCACCAAACACAAAAATGTCAAATAACTTTTTTTAAAGCGTTGTGTCACCTTTAAATCGCAAAAAAGAATGACCAGAGGCGACGTATACTTCGTGAGATATGGCTCATTAAAGCCATCTAACGGAAAATGCTCAGAACTTTTACTTCACCCATTATTAACATTATTTGTCGAATTGTCAACCCAAAAACCCCCTAAACCTTGAATTTCATCGAAATCGTTAGAGCCGTTTTCGAGAAACCGACTCTAAGGATAAGTCAAAAATTACCTACATTTTTCGTTCTACAACTTTATTAAACTAAGATAGGAGGTGGCCGCATGCGCATGCGTTGAGTTGGCGCGTCTGTGGTCACGTGTGCGGAATTTAATCACGATCGCGTCAGTTGTCGTCTAGCTACAACAGCATAAGCATCTCAGCTCCGCTATCAGATTGCACCAAAGAGGAGCAATGAGGAGTGGACAGATTTTTATAGTCAGAGGGTGTGAAAGGTGCTGAAATTCACCGGAGACTTTTGTCACAATACGGGGAAAGTGCTTTATCTCGTAAAAGCGTTTTTTATTGATTGAAATGTTTAAAAGTGGCCGAACGAGCGTAACACAAAAAGAGGGAAGTGGGCGAACGTCAATTTCGACCACTGACGACAACATTCAGCAAGCTCAAGAGATGATTACAGCAGATAGGCGAGCTACCATAGATAAGGTAGCATCTTCTTTAAACATTAATCACGGTTCTGCCTATCACATTATACACGACGAACTCAAATTCAGTAAAGTGTGTGCGCGATGAGTACCATGAATGGACACCGCAGCAAATAAAACCGAACGTTTGGACATCTGCCAACGTTTATTGGATGTCCTGGAACACCCTCCCTACAGCCCAGATCTCTCTCCCTCAGACTTTCAACTCTTTGGACCGCTCAAGGAAGCTTTGAGAGGTCGTCGATTTGCCTCAGACATAGACGTTCGGGATGCGGTGAAAAAGTGGCATCATGACAAACCGAAAACCTTCTACCAGGGAGGCATCCGGAAGATTGTGGCTCGCTGGACCAAGTGCATTGCTAAAGGTGGAGACTATATCGAAAAATAATGTATCTGTTGTACACCTATCTTAGTTTAACAAAGTTGTAGAACGAAAAGAGTAAGTAATTTTTGACTTATCCTCGTATATATATATATATATACAAGAATTGCTCGTTTAATATAATAAGATAAGATAAGATAAGATATTTATGTTAAACAGTCCAAATAAATAAATTTTAAAGAATTTAATAAAAAGTACTTGCTTACTGCAGAGTAAAGTACTTTAAAGTGTAATTTTACTTAAAAGTTTATATAAGCATTTTGGTGGACGTCAAGGTACTTAACTAGAATATTAAATTTGATCAAAATTCATTTTTTTAATTTTGAAGATATTTAGAAAAAAACTAAAAAAGTACAGTAATAAAGTACTAATGTTTGTGTACCGATATGTACCAAAAATTAATCATTTTGTTAAAATAATGGTAGGTTTTCAATTACATGCAAATCATTAATGCCGTTTTTGAGAACCCGATTCTATATGATATATATATACAAGAATTGATTATTTAATAATATAAGATGTTGGGTTCAAAGAGGGTTCTAGATATTTAAGTGTAAGCGAACAATATTTTGCCGCTCCCCCACCTCAATGATAATAAACGTGTCATCATCATTATTGAGTATACAGTCCTAAGACTGGTTTGATGCAACAATCTGTCTCCACTCGACTCTGTCCCCTGCCAGCTGTTTGACCTCTCTTCCCCTTTTATTTCCCACCTCCCCCTCCAAGATATCCCTAAGCAGTCCCCCATGTCTCAGTGTGGGTCCCATCATCTGACCTCTTCTCTTCTTCAGATTCTTCCACAAGGTTCTTCTTTCTCCGATTCTTCCAAGAACTTCTTCATTTGTAATTTTATCCATCCATTTGATATTCATCATTCTTCTGTAGCACCACATTTCGAAAGCCTCTAATCTCTTTCTCTCCTCTTCTCTAATTGTCCAGGTTTCACACCCGTACATGGCTATGCTCCATACATATGTCTTCAATAGCATCTTCCTGTTTTCTAAGCTGATTGAGGAGGAGCATAGTAGTTTTTGTTTTGAATTAAACCCCATTTTTGCTTGGGCAATTCTTGATTTAATTTCGTTTTCGCTCCTCCCATCCCATGTTATTTTACTTCCTAGATAGCGGAATTCCTTAACTCCTTCTAGGTTTTCTTGGTTAATTTTGATGCATTCCTGTCTCGTTTGTTCTTTTTTTGTACATACTAGGACCTTGGTTTTATTCTTGTTTATTTTCATTTTGATTTCTTCTATTAGGATTTGGTTAATTCCATTCAGGGCGTCCTCTAATTCTTTTTATTGCTTCCTAGAAGGGCAATGTCATCGGCAAATCTTAACATAGCGATCTTTTGACCTTGGATTTCGATACCTGTATCAATTTTGTCTTTGAATTCTTTAATCGCTTCTTCTATGTATAAGTTGAAAATCATGGGTGACAGCACACATCCTTGTCTTACACCTTTTTTTATTTTGGCTTCTCTTTGCTCATCTCCAATATTTATAATTGCCGTCTGGTTTTGATATAGATTGTAGATTAGTCTTCTCTCTTGAATTTTATTCCCGCCTGTTTTAAGATTTTAAACATAATTTCCCAATTGACGTTATCGAATGCTTTTTCTAGGTCTATGAATCCGATGTAGACAGATTCTTCCCTGATAAAAGCCCTTTCTATTATTAGTCTAAGAGAGAGAATTGCTTCTCGGGTGCCTCTGTTTCTTCTAAAGCCGAACTGGTCTTCCCCCAGATTTTCTTCAACTCTTTGTTCTATTCTTCTTTGGATTATTTTGGTTAGGATTTTGGAGGCATGTGAAGTTAGGCTAATGGTCCTGAAATTTTCACATTTATCCGCGCCTGTCTTTTTTGGGAAGTGTGACTATTTTGTTTTTTGGAAATCTTTTGGGATAATTCCCAATTTATAGATTTTGCTAATTAGTTCAAAAAGTTTGTCACGTGTCTTTTCACCAGAGTTCTTTAGGATTTCAGCTTGTATATTGTCTATTCCGGGTGCTCTATTATTTTTTAGTTCCTTCAAAGCTGTCTCGAATTCTGACCTGAGTATGAGGTCCCCTAATTCGTTTTCGTCCACAGATTCTTCTTCTTCTATTGGGTTCATTGTTTTTTCTTCTCCATAGAGTTCTTCTAGGTATTCCTTCCATCTATTTGCATGTTCGTTTTCGTTTAGAATAATGTGGGCTCCTTCATCTCTTATGTTCTTGCTTTTTGTCTTGTCTTCTTGAAAATTTCTTTTTATTGCCATATAGGCTACATCAACTTTTCCCAATACTAGATTTTCGTTGACTTCTTTACATTTTTCTTGAATCATTTTTTCTTTTGCTTTTCTACATTCTCTTATAACTTTCCATCTTAATTTTTTATATGTTTCTTTCCCTTCTTCGTCTTTTCTGTTCTTAAATTTTCTTCGTTCGTCAATCAGTTGCAGTATTTTGTCTGTTACCCATGGCTTTTTAATTTCGTTTTTCTTTGATTGAAGGACTTCGTTGGCTGTTTCGGCCAGGCTTGATTTCATATCATTCCATTCTTTTTCGATTTCTTCTTGTTTATTATTTGTGGGTGTTTTTTCTTCCAGTTTCTTATTCATTACGTTTTCGAAGAGTTTTTGGGTTTCCTTATTTTTTAATTTAGATATATCCCAGTTTTTTCCCAACCCCCTTTTTTATTAGATTTTTAAATTTTAGTTGGCATTTCATCGCAATTAGATTGTGATCACTAAATATATCAGCCCCAGGATAGCTTTTACAGTCCTTTACTTGATTTCTGAATTTTTTGTTTGACTAATATGTAATCTATTTGAGATCTCGCCTTGTCTGTTGGCATTTTCCACGTGTAGATCCTTCTTGGATGGTGTTGGAAGAGTGTGTTTGCTAGTACTAGACTGTGCTTACTGCAAAATTCAATTAATCTTTCGCCCCTTTCATTCCTATTTCCTAGACCGTGTTCGCCCACCACATTTCCTTCTTTGCCTTTTCCTACTCTTGCATTCCAATCCCCCATAATTATTAAATTTTCATCCCCTTTAACGCGCTTCATGAGGTCTTCAATTTGTTCGTACATTTCTTCTATTTCTTGGTCCTCATGTGATGTAGTAGGCATGTATACCTGGATTATCACAGTATCTTTCGGTTTCGAATCCACTGTGATCATAACAATCCTCTTGCTTACCTGTAGATAATTCTTTACCCTTGCTCCTATTTTTACTTTATCCAATGCAAAGCATGGGTAAAGTATTGTAATCGCTCTCGGGGCAAGCGTGGCTTCAAAGGGTCCTCAGGTAAAGACTACGGAACCCATGGACTCAATTAAAGTCACAAATTGTAGTATTCAATTAGGTTGAATTTTAGCACGTGACGGTTTTGCCAAAAATTACAAGGGGTCTCGTCGAGAGGCCAAAAAGTGCGATTTTTTCATTTAGTGCGTGCGGATGTATGGATGGATGTATGTTATCGTTTTTTGGCCCACGATTTTTTCCACACCGTTGCACCGATTGAAATGAAATTGAAAACCTAGCATTCTTTTAACAAAATGAAGCGCTGATTAGTTTTTGGTACATATCGGCCCACAAACATTTGTACTTTATTTAAGTACTTTTTTAGTTTTTTCTAAATATCTTGAAAATGACTTAACCAATTTTTATGAAATTTAAGATCCTAATTAAGTACCTTGGGGACCACAAATAAGGTTAAATAAAGTTTTTAGTAAAATTATATTTTAAAGTACTTTACTCTAGAACATATTAATATTTCAAATGAATTTGGATAAAGTTTAGCAACGATCCGTTGCAGTTTATTTTATTCATAATAATGCCCACTCCCGCCCTCCCATTCTGCCCCCCCTCCCATTCTGCCCCCCCCCCCCCCCGTGTGAATGATTCTATGGCTGTTTTCAAACCAAAAATCTCCCTCTTCTGGATATCTCATTTCACTTATCCCAATAAAGTCCAATTTGTGTCTATCCATTTCCCGCTTTAAATTCACTAGTTTATCTACTCCCTTAGCGTCCTAACATTCCATGCTCCGACTCGTAGAAAGTCATTATTTATTTTTCCCTTTATGATGGTCTCTCCTCGGGTTGCCCTTTCCCGGAGATCCGAACGAGGGGCTAGAATTCGAACGAGGGGCTATAAATATGTAGTAAATTAAAATTAAGGTGAGTTTTTGTGGTGTTTCTCAGAAATAAAAGATTTTAAAATGTTGTTATAAGCCTCAATATTATTCGGGTGGTTAAATTCATCATCAGGAGTACATAAGACTCAACGTGTAGTAATGGACTAATGGACAATATTGAAGGATACAATAAAAGAGTGTCTTCTGCTGAAATTATAAATTTTATTTATAACGAGACTATAGTTTCGAGGGCTTTGCCCTTTTCATCAGTCTATTACAATTGTTTCACATTGGTATGTCTTTTGGATACAAATAAATGAATACAATATAGGGTGGGACAGCCCACTTTGCTTATTTAGAAATTCAATTAAGAAAAAAGTAACGCAGATATATATTTAATTCTTTGAATAGCATCAAGTACAAAATTTAAATTTAATGTTTACACAGTTTTAAAGATGATATCAGGCAGATGGCGTCCATTATTCTCAATACACTACATCATCTCCTTGAGGGGCGTTCTGCACTGGCCAGCACGGTCTCCTGATTTAGGCCCTAGGGACTATTTTTTATGGGGCTATCAAAAATCACTTGTCTACAACGATCGTTCTAGGACCCTGGGTCACCTGAAGAACAACATTCGTCAAGTTGTCGCAAACATATCCGTCGATATGCTGGAAAGAGTTAAACGAAACTTCCGAGTTTGATTTACCCAGTGTATACGCCATCTACCTGATATAAACTATCATTTTTAAAACTGCGTAAACATAAAATTTGAACGTTGTACTTTATGCTGTTCAGAGAATTAAATATATATATCTACGTATCTATTTTCTTAATTGAATTTATAAATAAGCAAGATACTCTGCCCGATCCTATATTATTACATAATGTCACAAGTTTGACGGCCATTCTCGAGAATGGTGATTACGACCACATACTACAAGTATTCTATTAAGATTAATTAGTATAGATAGATAAGCTTTTGATACAAGTTTAGACTTGTTTTCTCATTCTTTTTGATGTGCCATTGAATAAATGTTGAATTTCTGTTCCATATTACTAATGCTCTATTACTTAATTATGCCATCCCTGAATTAGGTCAACGCATTACACTTTCGAGCACACCTAAGAACATTTTTAATATTCGCATTTGATGATTGGCAACGATATTCATGTTCCAAAATAACGTTTCTCTTCTTTATAATCTGTGGGAATAGCATTTTATTTCAACGACCTATATAGAATATATTTCATATCTGTAGAAATAAATCAAAAAGTATCTACTATGCTTGATGTAAATAAACATATACCTACTTATATATGGCAAATATAAGTGGCTAACTTGCTATGACAATAAAAGGAATTTTCTATATCAAATCGAGTAATTGACCCAATGAGAAATAATAGATAAACTATTTCGAAGTTCAAAACTTCGAAACTATAGTCTTAAACATATATACCTATATTCATATTTATATTTTGAATATATATGTGGGTATATGATTATTTGCATCAAGCAAAGGACAACCCCATTAAGTTCACTTTATGAATCAACAACTCTGGCTACTCTCGGCAAAAGAAAATCTTTTTCAATTAAATATATAATTTTATTTATTTAAGCTGTCTTTCAACGTTTATTTTAGTAGTAAATCGTAATTGAATAGCTGTTTAAAATAATGTATTCAAGGAGGTAATTCACTTAAGGAGGTTCGAGACTGTTTATCATTTTTATAAGAAAATTCTCAAATTTATACCATCGAATCATTGATGTATTAAATATTTATTCCCGAAATTTGAAGTTCATCGTAGGTCCCATTACCGAGAAATAAATTATTGAAAATTGTCCTTTTAACATGGAAGTACTAAAATGGACCGAGCTTTTAAAAGGGCTATAACTTCTATACAAATTATACCATTTTCAATAAATTTATATAGATCAATAATTCAACTTTTATGAATCGAATGATACATTTTTCAATAGATTTGACATTCTAGTTAATTAGTTATTCATGAATATAAAAATAAAAGGTTATTTGCAGCCAACAGAATATAACAAAAGTACTAGTGAAGAATTCCAACTCTATTTCTTGAAATCGTTTTTTTGCTAAATATATGTTTTTATAATGAGAAAAAATTTATCTCAATATTCTTTTTATTAATATTATCAAAACAATAATTTTTATTCGAAATTAATTTCATTATTAACATTTTTTTATTAAAAAATTTAGTAGGCAGAAGTTGTCACTCTGTAGAAATACAAAAGATTTTTTCGTAGATCAACAAGAATGATAAGCTGTCTCGAACTCCTATAACATACTATTTTAGCCACAAAGAGAAACAAAGAGGTTGTCCTCTGCTTGATGCAAATAAACATACACACATATATATCGAGATGATTTATCTGTATATATTATTTATATATTATTTATTTGTTTGAGAGTATAGTTTCGAAGACTTGGTCTTCATCATCAGTCCTTTTTAATCAACAACTCTGCTACTCTCGGCAAAACAAAAACTTTTCAATTATACTATTTTAGTGCTTCTGGTTTACCTCCAATCCAGATCCAGTACTACAATCTAAGTGGCTCAGAGACTGGAATGAAAGGTCGAAGAAAGTTTCTTCTGATGCCAAAATATTTATATTTTCAAAATGAACAAGTGATAAGATTTTGGGCTTTTTAGCTTCAGAACGAATCGAATTGTTATATGAAAATCTATCAAACTGTTGTACCTAATAAGCGGAAATTTGGGACTCGAGTTTATACTAATAAACTACCTAGCTAAGTCAAGTCTTAACTTTATAGCTTAACCGTTTGATGGTATAAAAATTGTCAAATCACTAAAATTCACGGAAAGCGTACCAAAAGTCTTGAAAAAGTTTTCCATTTTTCTTCAATTTTTGGGTTCCTTCAAAATTAATGTAAAACTAGAATCAGTTAGTGTCGATACAATGTCTGTTTTTCTGTCTGTCTTTCTATCAGACCATAGTAGCTCTTAAGCTAAATAAGATATTTTACTTAGGGAAAGTGGTGTAGGTTTTAGGTGAAACATGATATTAATTAATAAAGTAAAGGGTGTGTAGTTCCACAGTGAATGAAATAAAACTCAAAGAGGTTTATACAAACTCAATATATTTCGGAAAATTAGTCCATCATCAGGAGTTTACAGATTACAAACTAAGCTCAGTTTAGTATGTAATCTGTAAACTCCTGATGATGGACTAATAATCCGAAATATATTGAGTTTGTATAAACCTCTTTGAGTTTTATTTCATTCACTATGAAACTACACCCTTTACTTTATTAACTAAATAAGATACAAAGTTAAAATTTATGTGTGGTATTTATTTTTCCCGAGATCGAAATTTTTATTAAAATTTCAATGGATGATTTGGGGAGAGTCAAATTTGTTGTGGATTCAAAAAACAAATATTTTTTATCATGGGGTGTGAGATGTCCCTGTAAAGCTCTTTTTAAATAAAATTAGGATATTTATTTTTAATTTAATTAATTTTAAAATGAAAGGGAGTCCATATGTGACCATTTTTAAAGGTGAGTACGAGCCCCGTCCCATCTCAATTGGCCCACCAATATTTTTTCTTTTTAAATAAAATTATGCTAATTCACGGTAAATTTAATTTAAATATTTATTTTTATTATCATTTGGAACAACATTTTAAACAATTTAAAACATTTTATTGTAACATTTAACTTAAAATTATTTTTTAATTGTTAAAAACAAGGAAAACATACAAAATCCAAGACATTTACCACTGTGTGATGTCACCATTATTTTTAATTACCGCTTGAATTCTTTTGGACAACGTACTTATAAAGTTTTGACACTCATCTTGAGTGAAAGTATCCCGAATATTTTGAAGTTCGTGTTTTAATTCGACTACGTTTCTAGCTGGTTTTATTCGTAATAGCTTTTTCATTGTGTGCCAAAGAGTTTCTATTGGTGACAAGTCGGGACTGCCACCCACTCCAAAACTGGAACATTATGATCAGAAAGCCATTTTAAAGATTTTCTTGATGTATGTGTCTTGTTGGAACACAAAATTATTATTATTCTGCAATGCATCTGCCAATGTTGGAAGTAACGATTTTTTAAAATCTCTAAATATTTATTGGTGTTTACAATTACATCAATGAAGTGAAGTTTTCCAACACCTCTAGCAGACATTGAACCCCATACCATAACTGAAGCAGGAAATTTTACTTTCTTTTTTAAACAATCTGAATTGAAAGCTTCATTTTTCTGACGAATAACTCTGCTTCAATTGTCCTCAACACAAACTTCAAAACGAGACTCATCACTCCAATGGACACTATTCCATTCATCACTCGTCCAATTAATGTGACTTTTAGTCCATTTAAGCAGGTTTTTCTTTTGTTTTAATGTCAAGAGTGGCTTTTCTTTGCCATACATCAAGAAAATCTTTAAAATGGCTTTCTGATCATAATGTTCCACTTTTGGAGTGGGTGGCAAACAGTCCCCACTTGTCACCAATAGAAACTCTGGCACCCAATGAAAAAGCTATTACGAATACAACCAGCTAGAAACGTAGTCGAATTAAAAGACAAACTTCAAAATATTTGGGATACTTTCACTCAAGATGAGTGTCAAAACTTAATAAGTACGTTGCCCAAAAGAATTCAAGCCCTAATTAAAAATAAAGGCGACGTCACACAGTGGTAAAGGTTTTGGATTTTCTATATTTTCCTTGTTTTTAACAATTAAAAAATAATTTTAAGTTAAATGTTACAATAAAATGTTTTAAATGTTGTTCCAAATGATAATAAAAATAAATATTTAAATTAAATTTACCGTGAATTAGCATAATTTTATTTAAAAAGAAAAAATATTGGTGGGCCAATTGAGATGGGACGGGGCTCGTATTTTTTAATCGTCACTGTTCAGAAGTAACTAATTTAAAAAATTACACAAATCACTCATTCCCTCCTTATCAATGACAAATAAGAAAGAATTTGATAATTATAACAAGTACTTTGGAAGTTTTTAGGTACGGAATACTCGGCATGTGGTTCAACACTCACTTGACCTGCTTGCTTATTTATATTATAAACACACGTGTATTATTTACATCAAGCAGAGAACGGCCTCTTTGATTTATTCTTATAAATTAAACACATCTATTACTATGGGTAAAAAACCTTATAATTCTATTTTACTAGCGGCAACGCCCGCCTTCGGGGGGCCTCTTACTAACCCGACCCCTGAACCATCCCCTCTTCTTCCTTCGATCCCTCTTCACTCCACCGACCCTCTCACTAACTCCGGGACCCCCTCCCCGCCTCTGGTCACCCGACACCCCACTAAACCTATCCCCCTGACCCCCTCGCCTCCGATCACTATTCACCCCCTGATCTCTCTCCTCCTCTTCATCAATCACTCTGCACCCCAACAACCTTCTCCCCTCCCCTCTCTTCTCTTCTGATCGGCCTTCACCCTACCAAATCTATTCATAAAAGACAAACACATAGGCACACACCGGGAGACACACATTAATTTTTGCTAGATTTTGAAGAAATATACCTATTGCGCTCACTCTCATGGTGCGAGTTCCGGAAAATTTCATCATAGTTGTTCCGATCAACGGCCCCTAGACCCCAAAACCACCCCCCATTTAAAAGTTTATATATATATTATATGTGGGTATGTATTGCCATTTTATAGTTGCGCTGCAGGCAGCAACGTTCAATATATTGCAATAAAATTTGCCACAAAATTTAGTCTTGATGTAAACAAGAACTGATTAATTTTTGGTGACTTCAGCCTCAAGGAGAAGGAAATGGTGGGGGGGGGGGGTTGAAATCTTAAAAAATTCATAACAACGTTAATATGAATGATACCAGTTTGGTTGCAAATGGCTAATATTTTACTAATTAACTTCTACAACTTGTATCTGAAAAGTTTTTGATAGGAGCAGTCTAAAGGGGCGTAGAGCCCCTACGAAATCTACCTCTTCCTACGGCCAGCCGCAAGGATTTTTATATATAAGAAGATTAGTGGTTTTCTTTATCTTTGGTCAGCATTTTCATCAATCCAGCATTAAATTCAATTATGCCATCTTCAATACCTCTAATTAATTATTTTTCTTTTAATTAATTAACAATTTATTAAACCAGTTATCTAATTAATTAAATTCCCTAATTTTAATATGTAATATTTGTAATGAACTATTAGTGGAATTTAAAATTAAAAAAAACAATTAAGGTAGTTGTTTCGCGACAATAGTAGCAAAAAGTTAATGCTAGAGTATATAGAACAAACAATAAGGATTCATAATTCATAAGTCCAAAACTTTTTGCTGTTTATGTACGACTATTAGCCAATCCCGTGCTCGTTTGACAAATCTGGAAACACTGTCCGAGCTTGTATATATTTTATCATAGAAATTTCAGATAAAGTACATTATAAAGGGAGATTTATAAAACAGAAAGTTCTTGATAAGCGATTGAAAGATGTTGCGACAATGGCTGAAGCGAAAAAACGTCAAAAAAAGTACTAAAGTTAACCCAATTTTTAAGTTAAATAAATGCATTGTTGCCAGCTTGTTTTGAGTGTAAATTTTTCATTATTTTTTCATTATTATCTCAGAAACTGTGTTGTAACTATGAATGAAAATTATCTTAAAATATGTATTGGTTATTGTTTAATGTTGGTTTAGTTTTTTATAACAATGGTAAGAAGAGTTTCTTAATTATAATTAAATATGTATGTAAACTTTCCGATATCCTGTATAATGCAATGTATAAGAGTGAAAAATTATATCTTTGGAATTTAATATCACCGGAAGTATATTGTTCATAAATTTCGTTTTGACACCAATCGAGGCACAAGTATTTAAATAATAATCTGTCTAAATTTCAAAGAAATCATAAGAAACCCCATATGGTGAAACAACTTTAATTATTAAAGGCAATTTGAGAAAAATGTATTCATTCATTTTTTCCAAGGGTCTAGCTTTTCATTTTTTGACCCCCCCCCCCCTCCCCTATTATATGTACGTTGATGATACTATGTCAGAAACCTTCCCGCAAGTGCCAACAACAACTGCACAAAGTTTCAACTCAATCGGATAAAGATGCGCGAACGCATAAAAGACGAACAGACAGATATTAAATTTTACATAAAGTAGAAGAATATATGTTTATTGTTATCAGATAGAAGATGATTGTGGATTAGATTAACTATATCTAAATAGAGGTTTTTAAAGAAGATTGCGCCGAACAGCCCCGCTCTGTTCCCATTTGTCTGTCTATTAATGGAAATACTAGGAAAGTAGGTACACCACCCCTCCTCTCGGACCAATTGCGAGTTGGACTGCGAGATTTGCCAACATTTCAGGAATGACAGGTACATAGCATAATTAACCCACTTGTTTTATATATATGTATATATATCGCTTAGCAGATAATAAAACTATTTAACTCATTAGTGAATTGAACAATGTGATCTCATTTCAAGAAATATTTTAATACAAAAGAGAAATTTAGATAATGAGAGAGCTCTAAATCATTAAGATAAATAGACTCAAATTGAAAAATAAATTAGAAGAAAAAAATGAAAACTTTTTCAAAACACGATACTTTCTACGTGAAATTGGTAAATAGTGGTTGTGCAGTGGGCTTTCACAGCCCCAGTAGTAATCAATTTAATAAGCTATTAAAAATGTATTTCTTTAAACAAGAGGTTCCCAAACTGTGTGCCGCGGACTTTTCACAGGTGCGCCGCGAAGCTATATATATGGTATATATATATATATTATATTGGTCCTTATTTTGGGTATTTTTCGAATTTTTACGCAGACAAGGGCTCATATGGTTCGAAATAAATAAAAAAAAAAAATCCCCCACGTTTCAAGTGTCTATCTCAATTATAACCTGTGCCCCCAGTTATGTAAGTTTCTCATCTAAATAAGATGGAGTTTTTGTCATTGAAAGATCAATTTTTTATTCCGGCCAAAATAATGGTTCAAAAAATTTGAGACTCTGTATACTTTATCCTTATAATAATAGCTATCCCTCAGAATTTGTACAGATTTTTAGCTATTATAATTTTGGATTCTATAACTTAGTAACACTAAGATGTAGCAGTATTTTATGTAGCTGTAACTCCAAAATTATAATATCTAAAAATCTGTAATAATTCTGATCGATAGCTACTATTAAAAGAAAAAGTCTACAGAGTTTCAAATTTTTTGAACTATTACTTTGGCCGGAATAAAAAATTGATCTTTCCATGTTATTTAGATGAGAAACTTACATCGCTGGGGGCACAGGTTATAATTGAGATAGAGACTTGAAACTAGGGGGATATTTTTTTGTATTTATTTCGGACCATATGAGCCCTTGACAGGGTAAAAATTAGAAAATACCCAAAATAAGGATCACTCCAATA
This sequence comes from Forficula auricularia, assembly GCA_024734495.1. Classification (NCBI taxonomy): domain Eukaryota; kingdom Metazoa; phylum Arthropoda; class Insecta; order Dermaptera; family Forficulidae; genus Forficula; species Forficula auricularia. The sequence continues at coordinate 526,724 of JALMQS010000818.1, read as the reverse complement.
TATATATATATATATACTTATATATATATGTGTGTGTGTGTGTGTGTGTGTGTGTGTGTGTGTGTGTGTGTGTGTGTATAATTTAATCATTTGAATAGCTTTGAAAGTTTATATTTTTACTTTTTTAATTATTTAATACGTGTTTTAACCTGTAATGATAGAGTGAGGGTATAATGCTTTTTCATGTGTTTTTATTTTGCGATTTTTTTAACACATGGTATTTCAACTGTATATAATATAGATTTTGTATGCAATTTTATTATCTACTCTCATTAAAAGAGCAAAAATTGTATATTTATTTGTATATATATTTGTTTGTATATTTGAATCTTGGTTCTATTTTGAAAACGACTCTACCGATTTTGGTGAAATTCACGGGTTAGGGGGTTTTTGAGGTGACAATTCGATCTATCACGGTCTCATCTTCGACAAAATTATTTTTGATGGGTTTTTTTGTAATCAAATTAATTATTCTCAGGTAGACAAATCCCATTCTTAGGGTTTTAAAAAAGATTACTCTTTTCCTTTTGTGCCCAGGCAGACAATGGGTTGCCTTAATTCATTGTTCTAAAAGGCCTTGAAGAAGTATTGTGATTGTGGATTTTAACATATTTTGTTCTCCATAAACGTTAGAAATATTAATAAACGTTTTATAATTGTTTTTATATAGAACTTTATTTATTTAATAGAATATAAAAAATAATCAAGAATTTATTTAAAAATATATTTCGCATAAGCAGGTCTCAATTTTATGAAAAAACAACACATTTTGTTAGGTTTTATTTATTAATAATTGGACGAATAAAAATGAATCATATGGTTGAATCAAAACAGGTGCAGGTGGTGGGGTGCAGTAGTGGGGGATCCGGGGGTAGGGCGAGGTTTCGGGGGGGGGGGGTACAGTAGGCGAATACTATATATATTTGTATTTTTTTAATTTGAAAACGGCTTTCAAATAAAAATCGACATTTTTATCAGAATTTTAAATTAAAAATAATATTAAAATAAAGGTTTTAACTGAAGGAAGAAGTTACCGAGCATCGCTCGGTGCCTCCAGGTACTTAGTATTAAAATAGTTAGCTTTTGATAAGGAGAAGACCCTATTGATAAAACTCGTACTATACTTGATTAATAGAAAATTCTTTATTTCGTGTCTGAGCTTGTTTCATGTCTCCACTGGATATGGACTTGTCTCGACATGTATCCGGGATTACTATAAAAGTGCCCAAGCTTATATTTCGCACCCTTTTCTTCCTATGCCAGGATGAGACATTCTACCCCAATTACATTTCAGAGAATTTATTATTTTTTTAATTTTTATATTTAATTGCTTTTAAAATATTTTCAATGAAATAAGGAAATTATTTTTCCGAAATTTCGGTAGATTCTTTTCATTTGCATTTAAGGAAAGAAAACAATTTATAGAATATATTTTTTTAATTAAATAAATATATACAATGAATTTATTTTTATTAGGTAGATGTGTTAATCAAATAAATAAGAATTAACAGATATTTTGGTATAATGGGGTGTTCATTTTAGAAAATCAATTTATACGAAATTTGTTTTTAATAAAATTAATAATTTATTTTCCATCCATGTCTCAAGATCGGCTACCATGTTCATCAATAATTGCAATAGAAAATGATGTTGTTACCATGCTTAGTAATAAAGAAATTATTGATGAATTTACTAGTATAAAAGGCAGAAAAGTAAAATTGAAATATTAATGTTTACATATAAATTTAGCTTTTTTAAGACTAGGTAATTTTAGTGATTTTATGTGATAAAAATATTTATTATGGCAAGTCTAGTTGTGATCGAAATTGTAATTTGTACTTGTCATCTTTTAGTTGTGACATAATTTTGATCGAAAGGGAATTTCATTAAACAATATTTAGTATTTCCATATTACATCATAAATGATATAGATATATATAAAAAAAATGAAAACTTAAAGTGGCGAGAACATAGACGAATTAAAAAAATACATATATCTTAATTGAAGGTAATGAAAGGCAGCCCAGGGGTAGTGAGGAAAGAGAAAATTAACACATATGGGTCAATCCATATCAAATCACCCAGGTGATGTTGCTCATGATTTTATATTTTCCTTATTTTTATCATGAGTTCCCTGGGGGCTGGGTAGGGGTCGAAAGTATCTGTGGATACGGGTCTTAAACAGCTGATGGTTATGTCGCCGGGAAGACGGCGGCCAGGAGCGAGTTCCAGTCTCTGGAGGTCATAGGGATAAAAGTGTTGGCGAAAGCGTTTGACGATTTTTATTCAAATTGACAGCGAAGGGGTGCTGAGCGTTGGAAAACCGCCTGTTTCCCGTAAAGAGGGCTTTAGGGGGGATAATTGATTTCAGCTCAGCTCATTGATTTCATTGAACAGACACCATGATAGTATCTGTAATACAGGGAAAGGGCAGATACGGTTCTTATGGCAATCTAGGCGTAATTAAATATATTTCATATGTTTAATCAAGAATGATTTTCTTTTTTTAATTTCTTGAAGTACCTATTTGTTTTAACCCAGGCCTTTAGGGGATGCACCTTTTTAGTGTAACTCCTTCTCTCATCACTTTCATTAATTCTGACACCCCCCCCCCCGTTGCTAAGCCTCTGATTGTGTGTATTCTGTACGCAAGTGTAGTACAACAAATGTATCGGTAAATCAAGTTAAAGAATCAGAACTCCTATTGTTATCACTGGCCATTTTTATTTAAATTAAGAAATATTTGTTCATTTATAGTATATATGATTTAATCATCATTCGACTAATGTCAATTGTAATAATTTGAAGCCCTTATTTGCAAGCTTGACACTGCATGAACGTGTAGCAGGGTAGCGTTTTTACTGAAATTCACTGCTCTATTACTCTAAATGTAGTTAAATATCAGTCATAATTTTTTGTGAGATATTCCTATTTGTATAAAGAACATTTTGTAAAATTTTCAATTTTTTTCATTCACTCCCTTTTCAGATAATGACCTGTAAAAATTGACATTTAAAGGGTTTTGGTCATTTTTGAAAAGCTCTGGAAAAAAACGAGTGCATTCCCAGAACTACAACTTATACTGCAGGTAGTTATATAAGTATACAACACAGAAATAACTTATTATTAGTGAGTCTCTTTTTCTTCATAAAAATTTATGGATTTAAAAAGTAACGATTTATACATTTTTTCCGAGTTTTTTCAGGAAAAGTTTGACTGATTCTCTTTCATGATAGAAAAATTAAAATAATGTATACCTGAAGTTCATTTCATGGTGAATACACTGGTTTTTGAATTATTCTGCTATCTTTAAAAATAGCTTGGCAATTAAACTTTCCGCAAACCACGTTTTTCATTAAAATATGCCCAACTACCATTTTAAAATGGCTGCCAAAAAAAACTATGGCATATAAATTTTTCTCAAGTACGGTTTTGTGGCTGTCTACCTATAGGGAACTCATGATAAAAAAATCAGGAAAATATAAAATCATGAGCAACAAATTTTATTTATATTGGGCGATTTGAAATGGATTGACCCATATCAAATAAGGTGTAATTTATTGGAATCCTTCCTCCTTTTCTTTCAAACCGACGTTTCGGAGGATTTTCCCTCCTTCTTCGGTTTGAAAGGAAAGGAGGAAGGATTCCAATAAATTACACCTTATTTGATATGTGTTATTTTTTCTTTCCTCACTACCCCTGGGCTGCCTTCCATTACCTTCAATTAAAATTTCTACCAGTCCGTCTCTCTCCAGAGAAAATTTCGTTGCAAAAAAATACGTATTGTAACCTGCCCAAACTTAACCTTTGACTTACTGACACTCCAATAGCTCACGAAGTGTGCTATTGAAAGTTTCGATCAGTCTGGCCAAGTTTGGTGGTTGTCTATCCGCCCTATTTAAGATGTTTAATATATCAGTAACCGTGGGGGTGTGCGCTTACACTATATGCGGATAGGGTTACTGATAAGGCTATCGAATAAATTCGATAGATATAGTAGAATTTCGCTTGTTGATCAAGATTAATAGACGACCTTGGAGCCCCCTGTGAATATTTGTGGTGATTATGAGATAGGAGAGTTGGATGGGTTTTATTCAGTAATAAGAACACGATTTATTAAGACTTTAGATGACTGATTTTAGCAGTATTCAAGATTTTAATGATAAATGTTTGATTTAGCACCAAATAATTCAATATAGGCAACAATACAACAATCATATGAAAACAACAAAATTCAATTATTCTTGTATAAACAATATTGTTTATAACTTATTTATAATTAGTAACAATGCTCTTATAAAACCACAATCTTACTTATAAACAGATCGTTTATAAGTTATATCTATTAAGTAACAATATTCACCAATATCAATTATAATTTCTATTTATCGAAATTCCAAATAAACGACGTAATTTATAACAATGTCAATTTAAAAACTATTTATAGATAAATCCTTTTATAAAGGAGTATTTATGAAAATATTAGTTTATTGTTATTATTTATTAGAAATTTCAAAGATATTTATCTGATTTATAATTAGATAAATTTAATTTATTTATAGATAATTTATTTATAGATTCTATTTATAGTAATCTATTTTTAAATTCTATTTATAGAATTAAGCTATTAATAAATGTTTAAATATAGAAAGTTTAAAATATTTTATTATCCTTCAAATTTTATTGATTGTTATTTATCCCCATAACATGGAAATCTAATAATAGTGACAATCTATTTTTATCAATTAAATTCTATTTATAGATTTTGATTTTAATTGTTGTAATTTTATTTTCATTGTTGAAATCGAAATTTCATTGTTGCAAATTCTATTTTTAGAATTTTCTAATTGTTGCAAATTCTATTTATAAATTTAGACTATAAATAGATTTAAAAATATGGAGGGATAATGTTCTCCTTTGAGATTAATTTTATTTTGAATTTTTCAAAACTTCTATTTATAGATTTTATAAATAGTTATTATTTATTTATAACTTTTATTATTAATAGCTTTCTATAAATAAACTATTATACTATTTTTATATTTTTAAAATTTTAGAATTTAAAATTTATTTTTAAATTATTTTGTTATAAATTCTCTATAAATATCTTTGATTTTATTTTCAAATTATCTTTAAAATTAATTTTCCTTTGAATAATAGGTTTTCTATAAATAGCCTTGATAGACTTTTGAATTTTAACTTTGATTTTTAAACAATCCTTTTAATAATGTTTTATTTAAATTTTATTTTAAATTTAATTCGATTTATTAATAGAATATTCTATTGTTTATAGTTTGGATATTATTAATCTTTGGTTTTAAAATAATTGCATATTAAATTCCATTATGACAAAATCAGTACTGTTACAATTATATTGCTGATTACTTAATCAAATAATTATTTATTAATTTTATAATCATGCAGGTACCTGTCTTATTTTATATAGGCCTTGTTAATCATTTATTATTTGTTAATTATTTTGTTTATATTTAATTAATTTCAATACTTTAATCTAAGCTCTTAATTCAATATTTCCTTTTTCGAAATATTTTATGAAACGTTTCTTTTAAAATCAAACAAATTAAATTTTCTATTTTCAAATTACAATTTAAATTACAAGTATTATTTTATTTATCTGCTTTTAACAATCCTTTTTATATTTCCTTTGACGTTTGATCATATGTTTAAATAACATTTCAATTATTTATTATTCTATTTATTTATCAATTTGATTTCAATTGTTTATCAATTTTATTTAGTATTTATTAAAATAACTTGAGTTTTTCAATTGTATTCTCTACTTCAAATTAATAATATAAAAACAAAAACAAACATTTCCTTTATCTTTCAAATAGGCTTTATTTTTTTAATTTCTTTTTAAATCTTAATATTTTCCCCTTATCTAACTCGCTTTGTTTACCTTTTTTAAAACTCTTTATTTCTTACTTTAATTACTACGATTTATATTCAATTCTATTATCTTTTCGAATTTCTCAGTACAACACCAAAACAAATCGTCGCGCGTTGAAGCGAGGCGTTTGATTTTCTTGGAAAAAACACAGCGTCGCTAGATCATCTCTTCTGATCGTTATCTGCTTCAGCCCCTTGAGATACTCTGTATTTTCTTATCCTTTCTCCTGGACCACGTCAAATTAACTCTTCTCCTACTCCTTTTTCCAAATTTTCCTTATCTATTCTCTATTATCTACGTGGCAACAGAGATCCCAGCTTCTTCACAGATAAACAAACTTACAGATAGATCATGTAGACGAAGTTCAAATCCGCGATATCAAAACTTGCCACACTCGATTACACATTAATATTCTTTAGTATTGTTATTATTAATCAATTAATTAATTATAAAACAGCCTTCATTGAATACTTCTAGGAAATGCTCTCCTACTAATAAACTTATTTAATTTTTAAATCATTTATTATTTTATTGTTACTTTGGTTAAATTTATAATTTAAATAATTGTTAATTATTATCCTAAACATATGATCCGTTTAATTATTTCAACATTTTACTTTAACATATTACTATTAACTTAAATTTCAATTAATTTTATAATCATTATCTGAACTTAACGTTTCCATTATTTTACTTTAATTTCTATTGTTACAATTATTTGTATTATTTAATTAGGTTATTTATTTTTATAATTACAGTTAAAATTAATTTTGAATACATGATAGAGCTTAGGCATCATTTGATTGTTTATTGGACTTGGACCACGAGATAGTTAGTTGAACCCTTTTTAGCATTTGTTAATATAACTAATCACTGGCACGTGTTTAAGTACTAGATAGTTAGTGTAATTTTGTTATTTGTATCATGTTTTATATAGTACTTATCAGAATACTGTGTGTTAAACGCTGGTCACCGCGTTTCATTCAAGAACACGTGTTGCGGCTCTATCAGCGCGTGGCTTGGCTCGTTCATCGAAGTATTTACGGGCGTTTTTCGCAAATCGGTCACCCAACACTTTGCCTTGATCTTCTAATAAACACTTTTGATATTGTTTCACTGTTAAACTTCATAATCAATCCAGATGGAAGTGGATTATTAAACACAACACGTTGTTCTCCTCAAAACGCTGTTCATGACCCCCTGGCCCATATATAAGTGACCTAATTCCTTCTCACACGTTTCCGGGTTACTGGTTCCTTTTTCACCCACTCTGATGGCAGCACTAATCAAAGACTGATCAATCAGTGTCACCTATCTCCCATGATTTGAATTATATTCAAATTTGAATATTTAACTATCATTCGAATCAAGAACACTGCTATTGCTCTTATAATTAATGAATTAAAATACTAATTTTGATGATTAATTAATTAATAAAAAAATGAAAAAATTGGGCATGCAACATATCCCCCCCGGAAGTTTGGATGAAACAACACCGTTATTTCAGTCGAACTTCCCTATCTACCTCCAACCAATTTTTTTTTTTTTTTTGTTTGGGTAGTTGGGTGTTGTCGGATGGATGCAGGATAATGTATGCAACTCAATGATTTTCAATTTCAAAACAAAATAAACACCTCATTCAACTTGATTGGCTTTTTGCCCAATACAAGTTGTTGACTCAGATTCTTTCTTCTGAAATGTTCAAACCGTCTTGGTTCCTAATTACTAAATTTCCTTAATCTATTAATTCCTACTTCTAAACTAAACTAATACCTATACTAAACTTACTAATACCTAACTAAATTTTCTAAATAACTAAAACACTTATTCCTAACTTATTACCTCAGGGCTACTTATTTGAGTAGTCCCTGGGTTTCTAACTTACACTATTTCTTACTAACTATCTAAACTAAACGAAAACTAAACTAAACCTAATTAACTAACCTAAATACCTAACTAATCCTAATCACTAATCTAAACCTAAATAACTAAACTAAACCTAAATACCTAAGTCACTGTCTGTCTGGTCCGTCGTCTATCGTTGGTCAAAAAAAATTGTTCTATTAGGGACATAACTTTAATTAAGGTCATTGTCAAAAAAATTATCCTAGTCCTCTAAAAGGGGTGGAAATATTAATTGGCTCGTTTTGGAGGGTCAAGTGAAATCTCAGCCTGTTTCTTACTCGGTTTCTAAAAGAAACCTAGACCCTCAACTGTTAACGGCTAGGCGGATTATAAGTTTTTAACTGTCTGATATTATATGTCCCTAATACTTCTCTTCGTATGCCTCTAATACTACAGGCCTTGTTTCCTACTCCTTCTATAACCCTGCCAAGTCCTCTACCAAACAACAAGAATCCTAGGCCCCCTCTTCCCGGCCTCGGAGCTTCTTGTTCTTTGTATGGGACTTTGTCCTCGTTCTTGTATTTGGACTTCATTTTGAATTTGTTGCGGCCTTGATATTTTCGTTTCATCCTTCTGGCCCTCTCTACCACTAGGGTATCGAGAGTCAATTCAGGATTCGTATTTATTTTGTGAAACTTGGGTTGAGTCGGTTTCGGTTTGGGTTGACCGTTGTGTAGCATATACGGGATCATTCCCATACCCTCATGCAAATTGATATTAAACAGGTATACCACCAAATTGCTACTTTTATCACAGGAATTGTGTTGACCATAACTGAAGGGAGGAAACAAACCAGGTAGCTCTTTCATTATCCTCTCCACCGGATTGAGTTGTGCGTTTCTTATAGCCGTTAGCTTACTCAGTATTCTGAGATCAGCTAACGTTCTTTTCTCGAGAGCACTAGAGAATCGCTCCCCTCTGTCAGTCAACACTCTTTCTGTTTTCTGTTCAGCTTGTTGTTCAGTTTTGGCGGCATCTACTGATTGTTTTGGTTGGTCGATAGACTCATCAGATAATTCAGGTTTACAGTCTGTTTCCTTTTCTGTTTGTATAGTAGGTAGTGTAAGTATTTCATCCCTGGTAGAAAATTCTTTTTCATAGGTGATGAAAGTATTGACACTTTCAACAATGCTTTTTAGATTGTAATGTGAACCAGAGACGGATGTACTTTGGCGCAGCCCTGTTCTTGACATTATTCTTTTTGTATCGTTCGTTAAATCCTGTGCCATTTTTTTGGCCTCATTTCCGAGATCTTTGATGTCTTGTATCATTTCGTCAAATTTTTTGTCTTGTTTTTGACATTGTTCCTGAGATTGTTGGCTTGTTGATTGAATTTGTTGGTTTACTGATTGAATTTGTTCTTGAGTTTGTTGGCTTGTTGATTGAATTTGTTGGTTTACTGATTGAATTTGTTCTTGATTTTGTTTTTGTATTGTTTGAAATTGTTGCATCATTGTTTGTTGCATCATTGCTTGAAATTGTTGCAACATCAGTGTATTTGGGTCTTGTGGTGGGATAGGGGTTAAGCTTGGGACGGGATGCTGTGGGTTTGGTCCTAGTTCTGATGTTAGGTTAGGGTTGGGTAATAGCTGGTTGGTACCCTGTTCTACTGGCGGAGTGATGTGCACTTGAGCTAATTGCTGTTGTAGTTGCTCATCATCCCCCAATTCGCCCATTGTATTATCTAGCAGAGCATCAACCGAGAGTTCAGACTGTATAACGCTGTCTGCGTTTTCCTCAGTCGATGTCTCCCGCTGTTCCCTATACTCCCTGTACTGATTCTCCCCCATCTCCCTCTCTCCACTCTCATCATCACCATGTTGTGACATTTTGTTGTTGTTTATGTCACTTTTCAAAGAATCACTCCAGGCCCTCTCTCCCGATCAACAGCGAAATCCCTGGCACCTCCACCAGATGTAACCTGCCCAAACTTAACCTTCGACTTACTGACACTCCAATAGCTCACGAAGTGTGCTATTGAAAGTCTCGATCAGTCCGGCCAAGTTTGGTGGTTGTCTATCCGCCCTATTTAAGATGTTTAATATATCAGTAACCGTGGGGGTGTGCGCTTACACTATATGCGGATAGGGTTACTGATAAGGCTATCGAATAAATTCGATAGATATAGTAGAATTTCGCTTGTTGATCAAGATTAATAGACGACCTTGGAGCCCCCTGTGAATATTTGTGGTGATTATGAGATAGGAGAGTTGGATGGGTTTTATTCAGTAATAAAACACGATTTATTAAGACTTTAGATGACTGATTTTAGCAGTATTCAAGATTTTAATGATAAATGTTTGATTCAGCACCGAATAATTCGATATAAGCAACAATACAACAATTTTATAGAAAACAACAAAATTCAACTATTCTTGTATAAACAGTATTGTTTATAAACTTAATATATAATTAGTAACAATATGCTCTTATAAAACCACAATCTTACTTATAAACAGATCGTTTATAAGTTATATCTATTAAGTAACAATATTCAACAATATCAATTATAATTTCTATTTATAGAAATTTCAAATAAACGACGTATTTTATAACAATGTCAATTTAAAAACTATTTATAGAAAAATCCTTTTATAAAGGTGTATTTATGAAAATATCAGTTTATTGTTATTATTTATTAGAAATTTCAAAGATATTTATTTGATTTATAATTAGATAATATTTTAATTTATTTATTTATAAATAATCTATTTATAGATTCTATTTATAAGTTAATCTATTTTTAAATTCTATTTATAGAATTAAGCTATTAATAAATGTTTAAATATAGAAAGTTTAAAATATTTTATTATCCTTCAAATTTTATTGATTGTTATCTGTCCCTATAATAAGGAAATCTAATTTTAATAACAATCTATTTTTATTATATCAAATTCTATTTATAGATTTTATTTTCATTGTTGAAATTAAAATTCCATTGTTGTAAATTCTATTATTAGAATTTTCTAATTGTTGTAAATTCTATTTATAAATTTGGACTATAAATAGATTTATTAATATGGAGGGATAATGATCTCCTTTGAGATTAAAATTTTATTTTGAATTTTTAAAAATTCTATTTATAGATCCTATAAATAGCTTTTAGTTTATTTTTAACTTTTATTATTAATAGCTTTCTATAAATAAACTATTATACTATTTTTATATTTTTAAAATTTTTAGAATTTAAAATTTATTTTTAAATTATTTTGTTATAAATTCTCTATAAATATCTTTGATTTTATTTTCAAATTATCTTTAAAATCAATTTTCCTTTAATAATAGGTTTCCCATAAATAGCTTTGATAAACTTTGGAATTTAAACTTTGATTTTTAAACAATCCTTTTAATAATGTTTTATTTAAATTTTATTTTAAATTTAATTCGATTTATTAATAGAATATTCTATTGTTTATAGTTTGGATATTATTAATCTTTGGTTTTAAAATAATTGCATATTAAATTCCATTATGACAAAATCAGTACTGTTACAATTATATTGCTGATTACTTAATCAAATAATTATTTATTAATTTTATAATCATGCAGGTACCTGTCTTATTTTATATAGGCCTTGTTAATCATTTATTATTTGTTAATTATTTTGTTTATATTTAATTAATTTCAATACTTTAATCTAAGCTCTTAATTCAATATTTCCTTTTCTCGAAATATTTTATGAAACGTTTCTTTTAAAATCAAACAAATTAAATTTTCTATTTTCAAATTACAATTTAAATTACAAGTATTATTTTATTTATCTGCTTTTAACAATCCTTTTTATATTTCCTTTGACGTTTGATCATATGTTTAAATAACATTTCAATTATTTATTATTCTATTTATTTATCAATTTGATTTCAATTGTTTATCAATTTTATTTAGTATTTATTAAAATAACTTGAGTTTTCAATTGTATTCTCTACTTCAAATTAATAATATAACAACAAAAACAAACATTTCCTTTATCTTTCAAATAGGCTTTGTTTTTTTAATTTCTTTTTAAATCTTAATATTTTCCCCTTATCTAACTCGCTTTGTTTACCTTTTTTAAAACTCTTTATTTCTTACTTTAATTACTACGATTTATATTCAATTCTATTATCTTTTCGAATTTCTCAGTACAACACCAAAACAAATCGTCGCGCGTTGAAGCGAGGCGTTTGATTTTCTTGGAAAAAACACAGCGTCGCTAGATCATCTCTTCTGATCGTTATCTGCTTCAGCCCCCTTGAGATACTCTGTATTTTCTTATCCTTTCTCCTGGACCACGTCAAATTAACTCTTCTCCTACTCCTTTTTCCAAATTTTCCTTATCTATTCTCTATTATCTACGTGGCAACAGAGATCCCAGCTTCTTCACAGATAAACAAACTTACAGATAGATCATGTAGACGAAGTTCAAATCCGCGATATCAAAACTTGCCACACTCGATTACACATTAATATTCTTTAGTATTGTTATTATTAATCAATTAATTAATTATAAAACAGCCTTCATTGAATACTTCTAGGAAATGCTCTCCTACTAATAAACTTATTTAATTTTTAAATCATTTATTATTTTATTGTTACTTTGGTTAAATTTATAATTTAAATAATTGTTAATTATTATCCTAAACATATGATCCGTTTAATTATTTCAACATTTTACTTTAACATATTACTATTAACTTAAATTTCAATTAATTTTATAATCATTATCTGAACTTAACGTTTCCATTATTTTACTTTAATTTCTATTGTTACAATTATTTGTATTATTTAATTAGGTTATTTATTTTTATAATTACAGTTAAAATTAATTTTGAATACATGATAGAGCTTAGGCATCATTTGATTGTTTATTGGACTTGGACCACGAGATAGTTAGTTGAACCCTTTTTAGCATTTGTTAATATAACTAATCACTGGCACGTGTTTAAGTACTAGATAGTTAGTGTAATTTTGTTATTTGTATCATGTTTTATATAGTACTTATCAGAATACTGTGTGTTAAACGCTGGTCACCGCGTTTCATTCAAGAACACGTGTTGCGGCTCTATCAGCGCGTGGCTTGGCTCGTTCATCGAAGTATTTACGGGCGTTTTTCGCAAATCGGTCACCCAACACTTTGCCTTGATCTTCTAATAAACACTTTTGATATTGTTTCACTGTTAAACTTCATAATCAATCCAGATGGAAGTGGATTATTAAACACAACACGTTGTTCTCCTCAAAACGCTGTTCATGACCCCCTGGCCCATATATAAGTGACCTAATTCCTTCTCACACGTTTCCGGGTTACTGGTTCCTTTTTCACCCACTCTGATGGCAGCACTAATCAAAGACTGATCAATCAGTGTCACCTATCTCCCATGATTTGAATTATATTCAAATTTGAATATTTAACTATCATTCGAATCAAGAACACTGCTATTGCTCTTATAATTAATGAATTAAAATACTAATTTTGATGATTAATTAATTAATAAAAAAAATGAAAAAATTGGGCATGCAGCAGTATATCTATTTACAAATTATATTTTCTTTCCAATAAAAATGCAAAAAAAGAAGATTTTATCAGTTAGATAATCTAATCCGGTTTCATTTTTTATACATTTTTAATGAAGTGTAAAATCATCATTTAGGCAAATTTCCAAAACGAACAAAAACGATTAACTTTTTTTTTAACTATATCCCTTTTCTCTGTCTTCTTAATATTTCACAATTTCCAAAAATATTTTTCATGTAATTTGGACTAAAGATCTGACATTTTTATATTATCTAAGTAAATATTTGTAGTTAATAACTCTTCAATCTTAATTTTTCTAGTTATTGGATCATATTTGTTAGTCAAGATTGATTAGTTATACCATTTATTGATAAAACTTTTCAGTGGGGTAGCGTAGGTTTCTGCCTCCCCAGGGCAGATACCACATTTGCCGCCCTCTCACCCATTCACACATAGAATTTTCAATAAAATTTCATTTTACCCCAAACCTTAAAAATTTTATAAACTAGAAAAAATATTTAATGGTAAAACATGTTTTGGTAGTCAATATTCAGTTATTATCCAAAATCGATATAATTACTTTAAGGATATTTAATATTAAATTTAAATTTAAATTTAAGGATATTTATTATTTGTTGAAAATCATAAAAAAATAATTGAAATTAGTGAATATTGTTAAATAAATAATTTGTTCAGTGAACAAAATCATATTTAACATCAATTTTATGAAGAATAAATAAAATAAAAATAAGTATTCATTTATTTAATTAAAAAGTAATAGTGACTAGATATAATAATTGCAATACTTTTGATTACATATAAATCACATTTTACAGGCTCTTATAATATATTAGAAATAAAAATAAAATACATTTTAAAAATTAAAATTTAATTTTCCTAGTTTTACAACAAAAATTTTATGATTTTTTTTTATCTTAAAGACGTACTCATAAGCCTGAAGATATAAAACTTTTTATAATTTTTTCTAAAATCTGCCGCCCCTATCAGACTGCCCCCCCCCCCCCCCTCGCTACGCTACAATAGTATAAGATCCTGACTTAGGTCGACCTTCACTTATCGAGTTTCCTAATGAAATTAATATTTTGATAATATAATGTATTAATAAACAAAACTTGATAAGGTCGACATCCAATTTCTCTGCATAGCTATTTTGTTTAATAAAAAACTAAAGTTGTTAATTTTATTACATAAATGTAGTTATCGAATTTCCTGGATAAATATATTACCAATCGAGAGTAAATTATGTATATACAATGCCAAAGTTGGGTCGCCATCTTTTTTCCTTGCATAAGTCCAGGTAGACAGGGTATCAACAGGTAACTTCGAATTAGTATTTTGTAGTTAGTAGAGTTTCCTTTATTGTTATATATGAAAATGTAGATAATTAAAAAAAATAAAATAAATAAATAAATAATAAATGAATATTAATATTAATTTTTATAAAAAAATATAAAACCGACTTCAAAAAAATTAAATGCAACAAATAAAATAATAATAACTTAAAAATAAAATAAAATACACTAAAAGGTATAAAATAATTATCTTATTTAGTTACAACTAAACGACGAAATATTAACATGAAAATACTTTTTGAAGTCGGTGCCAAAACAAACAATATAAGCGAGCGTACCCGCCAAACGTACTAAGTAGGATCCGTCGAGTGCGATTCATAAAATGTATATGTTTGGCACCGACTTCAAAAAGTAATTTCATGTTAATATTTCGTCGTTTAGTTGTAACTAAATAAGATAATTATTTTATACCTTTTAGTGTATTTTATTTGATTTTTAAGCTATTATTATTTTATTTGTTGCATTTAATTTTTTTGAAGTCGGTTTTATTTTTTTTTTTATAAAAATTATTTTTATTTTTCTCTTTTTAGTGATGTTATTAATAGGGACTTAATATAATACCTTGCATGCATCTCGTAAAAGAAAGCGTCGGGCGAATGAATCAGAAAATGATAATAAAATTCAATTCATAAATATAGAAATTCTCTCGAAACGTTTGCGGGTTTTAAATGAATGTTTTAAGATTTTTTTTATTAAAGATTTTATTTATTATAATTTCGATTATTTGGTCATAAGAATTGGAGATTTACGTTATTTCGTCATTGATCATATCTTCAGAACTTAAACAAATTAATATGGTACCAACCCTAAGGTACCCTCTTTCCAATAAAACAAGAATCATTAAAATCGGTTCATAAACAAAGAAGTTATGCTTGAATAAACATATTAAAAAAGTGTGTGTGAAACACCACCAACTCCAACCTAATTTAACTATATCAAAAAAGGTCCAATACCAATGAAAAAAAACGGGACCAATCGAAAACTAGACTGAACCCAATGCAAAAAAATCATCAAAACCGGTTAACAATTGGCAAAGATATGAGGTAACATAGACACAAAAAAAAATCAGTCGAATTGAGAACCTCCTCCTTTTTTGAAGTCGGTTAAAAATAAATAAATCTTTTAAATTAGATAAAATAGCTATGGAGGGAAATTGGATGTCGACCCTATCAAGTTTTGTTTATTAATACATTATATTATCAAAATATTAATTTCATTAAGAAACTCGATAGGTGAAGGTCGGCCTAAGTCGGGATCTTGTACTACAAATAAAGTTTGATAAAAAATAGTAAATGGGTTATAATAAACAACCATATGGTTTTATAGCGTCAAGAATAAATCATTTAAATTTAACATCATTGTATATTGTATTTTAAAAATCCCCCCCCCCCCCTGGATCCAGTACCTTGAGGTAAGGCTTAGATTTTTTAATGGCTGTGCACTTCACCAAAATGAAATCAAAATAGATCAAGTTCAAAATAATTTAGTGAAAATTAGAGAGACTGATGCATATATACATAGATATTCCTAAAATTAAATAGAATTGTTTGTTTATTTTAAGTAATCCGCGCTATATTTCACCCACCTAACTAGACTTGTTTAATATATCTGTCCTAAGACGTGGGTCACGGTGGGGGCGCACCTGCAAATGTGTGCAAAAATTAAATAGGTCTTCCTGGCGCACCTCCAATTAGGTCGTGCTGCAGCTTAGAAAATATTTTTAAATTCACTTCCTTCTAGTCAAAGGGATTTTTTTCCTGAATAAAAAAATTATAGTAAGATAGTGACCCATTTTTATCATTAATCATATTCCTAAATAAATGTTATTTTACTAGCTGTAAATAGAGCACGCCTCTCGAGTGACTTGATGACAGGCTGGTATACTGTGAATCCGCTTAACAAAACAAACCCGGCTATATTTGACAATCGTTAAATTAATCAACAACTGACAACGGTTGCGGAGAGTTGATTCATAAACAAAACTAATATATCAAGCAGATGACACTCTCATTGAGCTGCTTAAAAATCAACAACTCTGCTACTCTCGGTAAGAAAAACTTGAAGGAAACAATAAAAGAGTGTGTCTTCTGCTGGAATTATAAATTTTATTTATAACGAGACTACAGTTTCGAGGGCTTTGCCATCTTCATCAGTCTATTACAATTGATTCACAGGAATTAATGTATGAATGGAAAGCAAACATTTCCACGTGGCTGAGTTAAGAATTGTCATTTATACTTGTTTTATTTTTTGGCTGAAGGTGGTGTTAATGAGTAAGAAAAACTATAATAAATAAATAAATAAATCTTTATGAGACACACGGTTGAAGTTCCTTTCGCTATATATTATGTATTAAATAATAAAAACAATGAAATAAATTAAAGTTTGAGAGTAATTAATGTACAAGTTTCACACATGCATAAGTTCAACAAGACTTCGAAACTTGGAATATAAGTCACAATAAAAGCATAATAAACACACTGTTAAAATTTGAAGACGATTTACCACACCAAACATGAAATAATTGCAATTAAAAATGAAATTTTTTACATATGGTAGATTGGGAAAGGGTAGGAAAATGATCATTATTTTATTTTTTTCATTGAAGGACTTTCACTATCTTGATGAAAAATTAATATTTGTTAGAATAATATATTCGGAGTAACTTAAAAAAAAATTGAAATTATTTACCACGTAGTTTTGATAAAAAATAAAAAAATAACATATTTGGGCGATTATTTTTAGTGGAGAGGATATAAGAACAGTCGCTTGGAAACGATCCGGCAACGTTGTAACGAGTAATATGGAGGAATAAAAGAAAAAGGCACGAAAATATAAAATAATTAAAAATTTTAAACAAAATACTTAGAAACTTTAGTGGATAATAATTATTGGCATAAAATAACATGAAAAAATAGTGTGAGAAGTACAGTCACGTTAAAAAAACATAACCTAAAATTTTAGTACCGTTCATATGTATAGAGTGGTTACGAGGCTAAAACTTTTTGTGTGGATTGTTGCGAAAGAATTACCGTAAATGAAAATGAAAAAAAACTTCGAAACTATTTTGTTTAGAAAATATGCATGAAAGAAAGGATGGTTTATTAAAGGAAATCAATATGGCATAATCAAAAAATATCTCTAGCCGTGGATGATATATCTTATATGAGCAATACTTGTATATAGAGTATATAATAATCGGTTTCTCGAAAACTGCTCTAACTATTTCGCTAAAAATTGGTGAACTTATCAAGTCTCATGAGTTATTAGTCGTATATGAATTTTAATCCGATTGAAATAAAGGAAGTGGGGTGTAAATTAGTCATGTCGCAAAATTAATATTTTAATCGTTCATATCTCGTCTTCAGTAAGTCGCAGAGCCTTGAAATTTCAAACTTAAGCTATTTAGAGGCAAAAAGTTACCGAGCATTGCTCGGTGCTCCAGGAACTGTATATAATACGGAAAAAATTATCCCCCTTAAAAAATCACACTCCATAAATACTGGCTATTATTCGTAATTGTATAATTCAATAATTTTATTAAATATATAAATATTGAAAATCAAATTCTGTATAAAATAATCATTATTTAAAAATTTTTTAAATTAATCATAATAAATCAATAAATACTTTATGATTAAAATGACAATTTTTTTAATTCAGGATTTTGGATTTAAATATTTTTATTTCTTGGTTTGGCCTTCAGTTGGTGGAAGCGAGTTCCAGTCTCTGGAAGCCATAGGGATAAATGAGTTGGCGAAAGCGCTGGTTCGATTTTTATCCAATTTGACAACTAAGGGGTGCTGAGCGTTCGAAAACCGCGTGTTTCTTGCAAAGAGGGCTTTAGGGGGATAATTGATATCACCACGTTTGTGAGATATTTTGAAAATAAGAGGCAAAAAAAACTCCTAACTCAGGGATGTCCAGTCTTTTTTGCTTACACGGGCCACATTTGAAGATAAAATATACTAATTCTATCGATTTTGTTAATTTTGTTAAGGGAGAATGGTTTAAAATAATTATCAAGACAAATTGTTGTGTGTTTTCCAGTATCTATATATAAATCTCAACGTTTTAAGTAATTTTATGACTTTATACTGGGCCACGGGTTGAACAGCCCTGATTTAAATCGAATGGGATTAAAGAAGGATAAGAGAAATGATAATTTTTTATAAAGGTCACGGATATAATAATTCATGATTATCTATTATCTATTGACACGTAAGAACGTGCAAAGTTTTAAAAGACAAGTCCTGACACGTTTTAGTCCCGGAGAGAAATTATCAATTAATTGTGATTGTTAAAGAAATTCCTTGTCTCCTTGTATTAGTAGAATGATAACTATAGACTTGGCTAGTGTCGTAGCATATAAATTATCTGAAATAATAAAATATTTTATAAAATATTCGAAAATTCATTATTTTTTTTATCATATAAGGTTGAGATTATAAATGTAATTTTTGTTGTTTCAGAGGATGAGGAACAAAATAAGTGTTTGTTTATGACTTATCGATTGCAACGTTTCGCCACTTTTATTGCAGCTTCTTCAGGCTCTTGATAAATAAATCTCCAAACATTTTGTCATTTTTCTTTTAAGCTCTGCCATTAATATATACATAGAGACACTGGAATATATCACTATTTTATCATCAACAACTCAAAAACACCAATATCAAAAAATATACAATCATAACCCTTACAATTTCACTGGTAAAATTAAAAATATTTCAAAATTATCATTATTGTTGAGATTATAATTTTGCTTTTAGTGAATTTTTAAAAAGCTTCACGTATTGTACAAATGTACATTCATATTTCGAAAAAGGGAATAAATATATTTCTACATTAAATCTCAATGTTTTAAGGAAGTTTATGATTTTATGTTGGACAGCCCTGTTCTAAAGTATAAAAGTGATACATTTTCCAGTAAGTACTTATAAATCTCAATATTTAAGGAAGTTTATGATTTTATGTTGGGCCGCATTCATTGCAGTGCTGTGCCGCATTCGGACCGCGGGTTGGACAGCTCTTTTCTAGAGTATAATACTTTTTGATTAGATTTTTATCTTTTAAATATATTGTAAAATAGACATTAACATTTTGGGAATTATATTTAAAAATCACTTAAAAAAAAAGATGAATTTAGCCGACCCATTGCACATGTACGTATTTGCGATGTCACTATATTTCATCATTTCAGTAATGTTATAAATTAAAAATTTAATTCAAAGATTATTGTTTTTAGAATTTTTATAGCTTTTTAAATAGACAGATATTTAATTACTTTAAATCGGAAAAAAAAGAAATTAAATCAAACAATATTTTTGTGTCAAGCGTTCAAGTGTCTATCGTCAGCACATATTATTATTATTATTATTATTTTTATTATAAAAATTGATATATTGCTGAGTATGGAAGGGGTCCAAAACTTACAATAAATCAATTTAAACATAAAGAACAAAAATTCATTTAAATTCTTTTATCTTCCCGAATCAAACTTTCAACATGTAATAAACAAAACTGTCAAATGAAAATTTCAAAGAGTAAAACCTATAAAATATAAATATTCGAAAATCAAAAAAAAAATCAAAATTTATTTATTCGTAATTCGATTATCGTTTTTTTTTAGAAACCGGAGAGTGAGTGAAAATTGAACGACACCAATTATATCTAATAATAAAAATATAGCCGATCTAATTTCATTGGTTCGTAGGTTTTGATCATTGAATGTAAAAATAAAAATAAAAACATGCTAATATTACTCTAGTATCCACCTAATCATAACATGTCCATAAGCGTAGTTAGGAAGGGGGCAAGAGGGAGAGTGCCCCCACTACAAAACTCATTGCCCCCCCTAGAAAAATCGAAACTCAATTATTACGAGGCATCACTTATGTTATATTTCACATTAAATTATTTCGTTACTTCCAAAATTTGTCAATTCTACTAAAAGGTTAGTTGATTTTTCCAGGGAGGAAAGAGTTTTGTAGGGAGCGGGGCATTGTCCCCCTTGCCCCCCCCCTAACTACACACATGACTACATTAAACTATTGGTTATCTGCGAGACCCATAGGAGAAAAATAAGAAAAACAATAGACTATTGACCTATAAACAAATAAAAATATGTTTCTCTTTTAATAAAATAATATTGTATTTAATAACATTTAATTCACACATGATAGCAAAATAAGTTTCGTATTGTATATGAACAGTTTTAAAATTGTAATTACATTACAAGTTGACTCTGCGAGTCTCTCGTGAACTGATTCTCCTGGTTCAATGGATTTTTAGCAGCAACTGAAGAAGGGGTTAGTTTTCAAATATTTAGTGGCACAACATAAAAATCTGGAATTTGTTATTAAAAAAATATATTAATAAGTGAGTTGTCGATGTTTCGGCGCCTGAGCAAGAATACGATGTTGCACCCTGGAAAATTTTCCCCTGAATGTATTCAAATAAAACAATCAAAATCGTTATATATATCATATAAATTAATGTTTTTAAATCCATTTTAAATAAACTTGTCTTAACACTTTTAATTATTTAATAAAATAATTATTGAACTGTTTTGCACTGATCTCTGACGCTTCTCCTGGACGCCAGGCTCATTGCTTTTGATGGTATAATCGTATATTTAAATTATTTTATTTATTTATTTATTATTTAAATGTATTAAATTTTAATATGTTAAAAGATATTTCAATAGTGTAAAGTGAATGGACTTCATGAATCCATAACAAAGAATGTGCCCTGTCTAATGTCAAGAGACGACCCAACCAACGCTCTCGATAAAACAAACCAAAAATAATTAAAAATGAGAAAGAAATCGATCTTATTTTATCAATTTAATCTATCTTGAAGGTTCATAGTAACTTTTTAATATAAGAAAATAGCATTTTGATTAAGAATTTGTAGTTTAAAAGAAATTTTATGAAAAGATTCAATTTCTTCTTTCCGGGGAGCGAATCAACTAGAAATGCCTAAAAGTTTTATTTTTTTCTCTTATTACGATATTTATTTCAAATCTATTGAAATTTCATATCTATGTGTTATTTACTTTTATCTTTTATATCAAATTATTTTTATTAGGATATTTTCATTTTAAAGGGTAGTTTATTTAAAGCCACATTTGAAAAAACGCTAATAACTTTTTTGAAATAATTTTTAAAAAATATGAAATTAATAGATATTATAAAACAATTAATTATTAATAATTTAATTCAATTTTGAACGAAATCGATTCAGTACTTTTTGAGAAAATCGTCAAAAACCCCGAAAACCGTCTATGAAAGGCCGTTTTAGAAATATTTTAAAATTCACCTCCATGTCACAAGTCAATGTTTCGTTTCATATGACTTTTTTAACTTTTTTCAAAGGCATCTCGTGCTTTCAAAAAACATCGTTTTTTGACGGTTCAGATGGTTTTTGACCATTTTCTCAAAAAGTACTTAATCAATTTCGTTCAAAATTAAATTAAATTATTAATAATTAATTGTTTTATAATATCTATTAATTTCATATTTTTGAAAAAATTTTCAACGGAGTTATTAGCGTTTTTTCAAATTGGACTTCAAATAAACTACCCTTTAAAATGCAAATTTCCTAATAATAATTGTTTGATATAAAAGATAAATGAAAATAACACACAGATGTGAAATTTCAATAGATTTGAATAAATATCTAATGAGAAAAAAAATAAAACTTTTTGCCATTTCTGATAGATTTGCTCCCGGAGAGAAGAAATTGAATCTTTTCATACAATTTCTTTTAAACTACAAAATTCTTAATCAAAATGATATTTTCTTATATAATAGACTTATTAATAAATAACTCTGAACCTTCAGATAGATGAAATCGATAAAGTAAAACCGTTTTCTCTCACATTTATTTAATTCTTTATTTTCTATTTTATCAAGAGGCTGGGTCGCAAGTCACCCGGCATCAGTGAGTCAATCGTTACGGTTTTCTAGCTTTTTACCATTTTCTTAAAAACTAATCAATCAATTTTCGTTCAAAATTGAATATAATTATTAATAATCGATTGTTTTATAATATTAATTAATTTTATATTTTTATAGATAATTTCAAAGTGTAATTAAATTTCAAATTAGACTAATAAACTTCCTTTAAAATGCAAATACTACAACACACACAATGGCTCGCTCCAAAAGCTCAGGACTCCGAAAACAATTATTATATTAGTAGTATCGAATAAATAATTCTATTATTAAATAACATAATGACCTTGGAGAATGTCATTCAAAAAGAAAACTAAGGATTTTAAAACATTAATTTATATGATACTATTGATTGTTTTATTATAAGATGAGAATTGAATGGTAAAAGGGTATCGATAAAGTTATTATAGTAAAAACTCTTTTTGATTCTAATATTTTTCTAGACTATAACTTTGAATTATATTTGGCAGCTAATTGCGAAATTTAAGTGCAAAGTTAGATAAATACTCACTACAAAACTCATTGCCCCCCCCCCCCCCCAGAAAAATCGAAACTCCATTATTACGTGGCATCACTAATGTATTTCTCATTAAATTATTTCGTTACTTCCAAAATCTGTCAATTCTATTATACTAAAAAGTTAGTTGATCTAATCGGATAGCCGAAATTTGAACCTTGTGGTGGCTAATCAGCAGGTTGGCTGCTCTCCCCCTTAGGAAAATTCGCTAACTACGCCAATGAACATGTCTCACACAGGTTTGAATATTTACTAATTATAATCAATGTGTCTTTTTAAGAAAAATAAGCTGACGTGTTCTGATGTGGCCATCCACTTGACTTTGCCATACAACCTGGCCCCTAAAATTACTTATAATCATGTAGGGGGAGGGTTAGTTTTTTCATTTTTATACTTCTGGGGTCCCACTGATTATGTATACAAAATTTTGTTGAGTTTGGTAAATGGCCAAGATTTTCATTTTTGGACCCTACACCCCCCCCCCCCTCCTATTTTGGGCGGTTAGTTTTTGCATTTTTAGTCTTCTGGGTTTTCACTGATTATGTAACAAAATTTGGTTGAGTTTGTTCAAACTGCCTAGATTTTTCATTTTGAACCCCCTCTACCCCCTTAATTTTGGGTCGATATGCACCAAAATCTAATCAGCTCTTAATCTCAATGGACCAAAACTACGTGAGAAATTTGGTTGATATTCACACTAGTTTTTGAGCTAGCTCGTCCACAAAAATTTGGTAACGCAGAAACTAATGGACAACCAGACAACCAGACAGACTAACTAACTAACAGACATTTTGACAAAACAATTATTATCTCGAAAAATATAATTTTTTCGATGTTCACTTATTAGAACTTTTTGTAGAGCGAAATGCCATGGTTTTGTTCAATTTTTTAAATCCAAATAGTTTCAGCCGTTTTTGAGATTTTTTGGAAAAAGAAGGAAGGAAAAAACACTTTTTTCATGCACGATTACAATACTTGACCATACCCTGTATGGTAAAAGTAAAAATGATGATCCAAAAAAATTATCTGTAAATATCCGTAAAAAAGTGTTTGTTCTTCGAGGTGTTATAAAATATGTCAGAGAAACAGTTCCAAGGACTGTATGTCTATTCATGATTTAATAAACTAATTATAATACTATATATACCAGGTGAGTTTTTATCTTGAGACAGTCTTATAACTCAAAAACAGTGCATTATATGGAAAAAAGTTTCAAATAAAAGTTTATTGAAATCAAGGGGGAAACTAAACTATGCTATTGTTTGACGACTAAGAAACAAGCTTTCAAGGGTATTTCGAAGTCAAATTCTGTTTTTTAAATAGAAAGCTAAATGTTTATGTACATATTCCGAATATACAAAAAAACTGAACAACTTTTATTAGAACTATTTTTATACGACATCAAATATGACAAAAATATTAGATCAATTAGATCTCAAAAATTTAATAATTATTTTTAACAATCATTCAACTTAATTATCAAAAAATAATGATCAAATATTTAATTATTAAATAAATAATTTAATAACAATTAATAATTTTACGACACTGTTCTTGAGACATTCCAGAGTGTATAAGTGTATCGCAAGTCTTCTGGATGAATTCCCGTAGCATTTTCATTATTTTGCCCTGTTTCAGTTTCTTCGTAGCCTTTTACATTTCTTGCTTTTTTTTAACAGATTTATAACACGATAAAATGAAGCTTGGGAGGGTGTATTCCTATCAGGAAAACGCTGGGAATCCATTTCAATTGCAGTCCCATAATCCTTCTTTCAAAAGTTCTATAGGTGAATATTTGGGAGCTAGACCATTGGCGTAGTTATGGAGTTTTACTAAGGTGGGGGGGGCAGCTGATTAGCCACCACAAGGTTTCCATTTCGGTAATCCGATTAGAGATCAACTAACTTTTAGGTAGAATTGACAAATTTTGCAAGTAACGAAATAATTTAATCGTGACATACATAAGTGAATGGGGGTTTCGATTTTTCTAGGGGGGGGGGGCAACGAGTTGTATGGTGGCACTGCCGCCCTTGCATTCCCCCTAACTTAACTACGCCCATGAGCCAGACGGTTTGCGCAATAAAATAAAATAAAAAATTGACACGTTCTGTTGTGGCCATCCACTCGACTTACCATTCACCCTGCCCCTCTTTAAATTTTAATAAAATTGTCTATAATCATGGTAGAGGGTTAGTTTTTGGGGCATTTTTAGACCTTCTAGGGGACCACTGATTAAAGCAATAACAAAATTTGCCTGAGTTTGCCTCAAATGTGCTCAGATTTTTATTTTTTTGACCCCCCACTCCTAATTTTGGCCCCAGAAAAAAAAATTTGTCATTAAAAGTACATTTTATAGTGATATTTCATTTTTCTTGCTTTTTTAGTTTTAAAATATTATAATTTTAAATTTTAAATATACTCCAACACCAGTAGGGTGAAACTTGATTTCCCATCTGACAGAACGGCCCCCAACTACATTTCAGCTTGAAGGAGACGATCACATGAGTGTGTCCAGCAGAAGACACACTCTCTTTTATTGTCTCCTTTTCAATATATAAAAATTCTGCTACTCTCGGCAAAAACTTTCAATTTACATTTCAGCTATTATTTTTCTCCAAGTGCCAGACATTTATAAGCATAATTAGCAAGATAGCAAATACAAAAAAAAAAATTCAATTGGCACCCCTGTGTCACACACTAGCAAAAAGAAAGACTTTTGTAGTCCCCTTTAGAAGAGGCGATCATGGGTTCGGCATCAATCTGAGATAAACACAAGAAAAAGCATGACAGCAATATTTTTGCAAAGAAAAATTGAAGTAAATGTAACTCTTTAGTATTTTGTTAGCTGTCTCAAAATGAACCCATGCTAATTTTCATTCAGCAGATTTTATTTTGACAAGAACATTGCTTTTAGATCGAATCTGATCTTTACTTTGACCATCAAAACATTCTTGAGACACATAGATAGGGTTGATTTAGGGTGGCGTACGAGAGGGAATAATTATAATAAATCGATTTCGAAAGGGATTGTCACCAAAATTCTTAAATTTATAAATATATTTAAAAAAAAATCATAAAACTCACATCTATCTATACTTGTTATAATCGGCTTGAGCGACGAGGCCGACACGATTTTTTTATTAACCCCACTAATAGTTCATGACAAATAAAATTTATTGTGAAAATTGAGAAAATTTTGAATTATTATTTTAAAATCCACCGTCGGAGTTTCCGGAACTTTCGCAGCTGGTAACAAATAACCAATAGGCTGTTTGAATAAACAATTTATTTTTAATATATTAATATTAAAAATATTGAATATATATTTAATTTTGATTAGTTATGCCGATCGATTAAATTATTAAAGTTGTTATAGGGAAATAAGGACTATATTTTATGAAGATAATTTATATTTTATGCCAACCTTTCGTCAACTTTGTTAACTATTTGAGCCCTGAAGAAGTCAACAAAGTTGACGAAACGTTGGTAATAAAATATAAATTATATGCATAAAAAATATAGTCCTTATTTCGCTATAAAAACTTTAATAATATATATTTTATGTTTTCAAAAATAAAAAGTTATTACTGAAACCAGAAATATCATTAAAGGTCTCTTTAGGAACGTTTCTCGCAATTGAAAACATAAGTATAGGAAAGAGTATCAATCAAATGAACATATCTTTCAGAAGGCAAAATGATTTCAAAAAAATTAAATGCAACAAATAATGAGAACTCAAAAATTAAATAAAATTCACTAAAGATATAAAATAATTATCTAATTTAGTTACAACTATACGAGGAAATATTGACATGAAATCACTTGCCAAAAATATACATTTTATGAATCGAACTCGACGGATCTTACTTGGTACGTTTGGCGGGTACTGCTCGCTTATATTTTAGTTTAGCACCGACTTCAAAAAGTGATTTTTTGTTAATATTTCGTCATTTAGTTGTAAATAAATTAGATAATTATTTTATACCTTTTAGTGAATTTTATTTAACTTTTGAGTTCTTATTATTTTATTTGTTGCATTTAATTTTTTTGAAGTTGATTTTATTTTTTTTATAAAAAATGTTATTTTTCTATTTTTAGTGATGTTATTAATAGTGACTTAAGATAAGACCTTGCATGTATCTCGTAAGAGAAAGTGTCGGGCGAATAAATCAGAAAATGATAATAAAATTCAATTCATAAATAGAGGAATTCTCTCGAAACGTTTGCGGGTTTTAAATGAATGTTTTAAGACTTTTTTATAAAAGATTTTATTTATTATAATTTCGATTAATTGCTCATAAGAATTGAGATTTACGTTATTTCGTCATTGGTCATATCATCAGAACTTGACCAAATTAATATGGGACCACCCCTAAAATACCTCCTTTCTAATAAATCATCGAAATCGGTCCACGTGGCAAAAAGTTCTCGCTGAACATACATAAAATAAATAAATAAATAAATAAATAGTTAGGTATCCTGACTATCCTGGAGCTATACTGATCCAAACGCAGAAAGATAAATGAAAATGTGAAAGTCGTGTGGTGAACACATCAGTTGATTCCTATTCCACATAATCTAATAAACAATCTAAACACCAAAGATTTAACATATTTTGGGATTCCTTTATATTCCACGCTGGCCTTAGAGAATTTTCCACACTCCGGCCGCGGAAAAGTTAAATTTAAACAAAAATTCATTAATTAATTACATATATAAGTCTATAATAATAGCTACTCTATAATAAATTTAAGAAATCGTAATTAATTAGTTAAAAAATAAACTTTTTAATAGTTTATTAGTTTATTATATGAAATTATTAGTAGGTCGACTCTAAGCTTACCTGGTTGCGATAGTTCACCTCACTAAATGGAAAATTGGAGGAAAGCATAGCGCGTCGAGAAATAAATATTCCTCTTTCCTTTAACTATTCACTGATTTCATTTAAAACGTTACTGTCATAGGAAAGAATCCAGAATAAGTTATCATATAGAGGTCGAAGGATTTTTGATAAAAAAAGAAATAATAATATTTAATTTTACACCAAACGTTGTAAAAATTATTAAATATGAACAAATTCTATATCAAGTTCAAAATAGGGGTGGAAAAATGATTAGTTAAAAAAATAATTATTTCGACTCGAAACGTTCTAAAAAATAAAAAAAAATAGTGAAATTTGAATAAATTCTAAAAAGTTGAAAATAGGGGTGGAAAAATTATTTATAAAAAATTTTTTATTTTGACTCGTAACGTTATAAAAAATATTTAAAAAATGGTAAAGTTTGAATAAATTATATCAAGTTGAAAATAGGGGTGGAAAAATGATTGATAAAAAAATAATTTATTTTGACTCGAAACGTTATAAAAAAATATTTAAAAAATGGTAAAATTTGAACAAATTCTATCAAGTTGAAAATAAGGGTGGAAAATGATTAATAAAAAAATAATTTATTTTGACTCTAAACTTTGTAAAAAATGGTAAAATTTGAATAAATTCTAACAAGTTGAAAATAGGGATGGAAAAATTATTAATAAAAAAATAATTTATTTTGACTCGAAACGTAGTCAAAAAATTTAAAAAAACGGTAAAATTTGAATAAATTCTATTAAGTTGAAAATATGGGTGAAAAAATAAATGATAAAAAAATAATTTATTTTGACTCGAAACGTAAAAAATAATCAAAAAAAAAATAGTAAAATTTGAAGAAATAGGGGCGGAAAAATTATTCATTAAAAAAAATATAATTTATTTTGAAAGGGGTACAATTAGCCCTAAAGAATGGATAGGGGTTGATTTGTAATGAATTGAGGGTAAGAATTTGAATAACCTCTGAAATGATCTCGATGTTGCCTCCAAGAGAGGCCAATTCGCTTCACTTATTATATTAGATAGGGACAAAAGGAGGAATGGAAGGAGAAACTTTTTATCCAAACATTCTCACTAAACGGTTTTGAAGAAACATGAAACTTTGTATAGTTTTTTCTACGAATCACCATTCCAGAGATATCGCGATTCTAAAAGTTGGAGTCGTCGTACTCTACATAATATACAAAAAACTGCAATTTTTTGCAAAAAATTGCAGTTTTTCTACTTAATAAGATGACTTGATAAATATACTAATTTTTAAAAATCCTTAGAATCGTTTTTGAGGAAATAAAAAAAAACGAAATAAAGGAAGGGGTGTAAATTAGTAGTATCACGATGACTTCAAATAAATGAAAATGTGAAAGTTGTGTGGTGACCACACCAGTTGATTAATTTTCTTGGAATCATTAAATTATCCAAAAGATTTAAAAAATTGTATTTAAATGTTTACCTTTGTCTATCATGAAGGTTTGAACAATTCTCAAAAAGCAGTTGTCAAATGAAATTCACAAAACGCGACGCCCAGAAAACACAAAATAATATTAAGCACTTGACCCGCTGGGTGCTCGAATCGAAATGAAATAAAATGCATTTCAATGGAAAAGAAAGAGCAAAGGGAAAATAATCCCGTTACTTGATTAGATATCAGAAAGGAAAATAATTACAGATAAAATAAAAAACGTATGCAAGACATGCACAATTGATTTGAAATTGTTTTCAAAGAACTAACGTGTGTGTCAAGTCACCTAGTAATTTATCCTAATTAATTAAAAATAAACATTGTATAGGAATAAACTTTTAAATAAACATTTAATAAATAAAATAACAAATATTCATCTAATTGTAATAAATTCCAACACAAATTTACAAAATCAAATACAGTTTTACAGGTGTTATGACCACATATTATTATTGGTTAAAAATATTCACTTCTCAACCACACAATCACTAACAGACATTTTGACTAGATAAAAAAATCTTTAAAAATATAAATCTTCACTATACGGTATCTAAATTGTAGTATTTCTATAGATCATTCAATCAATTAGAAAGTTTGCCCCTAAAAAACGTATATCTAATGATAGTCGAGTTGAAAATAGACAAAAATGGTGATTATTTTTCTGAAAATCTTGAAATATAGTTCCAGATTCAAAATTTAAAATTAGCACTTTTATTTATTAAGAATTTTTCAGCTGATTTTCAGATTTCTTATTTTAGAGAAAAAATCATCAGATCAAATTTTTTTCATATACAATTCCTAGTAAGTAGATATAATGTTTTAAAAAGTTTATGATTTTATGTCGGGCCGCATTCATTGCAGTGATAGGCCATATACGACTCCTCGGGCCGCGGGTTGGACAGCTTTTTTCTAAAGGATGCCCAAATTAAAGCTAAAATTCCATTTATTTTAGGAATTCTTTATAGCTGTAGTTGAATTAATTTATGAAGGGCTTAAAATAAAGAGACCTGCAGCTTTTATTTATTTCTTTTTTTATTTATGAACTCCCGCTAACGTTTCGTCTATTGGTTGTAGCCATCTTTAGAGATAAACAATGACAAACAATGTTAAAAATATTAAATCGGCCTTGTCCGAGTACATCAATCAATTATAATTTTGTTTTTCTACTCACCGGGAATTTGTCAATATTTAATATTGTTAACATTGTTTGTCATTGTTTAGCTCTGAACATGGCTACAACTAATAGCCGAAACGTTAGCGGAAGTTCATAAATAAAAAATAAATAAATAAAAGCTGCGCGTCTCTTATTTGAACCCGTTCATAAATTAAAATTCCATTGTTCTACGTCTTATATAGCTCAAACGCTACCATTTAACTTGGTCCAAGTGCTCAACGTCTCTAATTTAATAGGTTAACGTCATAAAGAAAAATCTATGTTTGAAATTGATTTTACATTTTTAAAAACGAATAAGCAAAAAATTGTAAATTGTTGATGAATTCAATCACCACCTTGTCAGTCGGTGAGGCTACTGTGTTAAAGTATAAAAGTAAGATTTCCTATTAGTTTGGCTATAATTAGCAGGGGGTGCGTTGATCTCTACTACTCTTCCTGAAGCGCGCGAGTGATTCCCACTGTGACCTAAAAAACTTCAATGGCTCTAAACTGTAAACTTGTTAGGAATTCATTACAATTAATCAGTCGCTGACCCCCACCCAAATGTTCGGAATAGAATAGGAATAAACAAACCTGCCCCAAGATATGAATTTATGAATTAGTATCGTTTCCTGCAGGGTATTTAAAACGATACTGACCTGACACAGTGGCAAAGCCAAGGGGTGATTTTAAAGGTTCAAACAGAGACTCAGAGAAAAATAGCATATCACTCTTTTATTTATTTAATTGAATCAATTAATTAATTTTCGACGGCAAAAGACTTAACAAGTTGGTTACATATAAACATAAATATTACCCACATTACAATGAAACAGAGAGATATAATAGATAGTATGGTAATTGAAAATAAATATGAACGGCAAAAGCCTTTTAAATTATCACTTTTATTTTTCGAGAACTTTTCAGTTGATTTTCAGATTTCTTATTTTAGAGAAAAAAATCATCAGGGCAAATTATTTCAGATACAATTTCTAGTAAGTACATATTAGTGATGGTACGAATGTCATATTTTCGACATTCGTGAATGCGAATGTTTCAAATGCGAATGTGAATTCGGATGCGAATGTTCAGGAAAGTATTTGAAAAACCAGATAAAATTTGATTTAATCATCATTTTTATTAATAATTATATTAATACGGTACAGTACATACAGTACTAACAGCAGATAATGAAAAATGTTGCAGTCATATTCAATAATTATTATTATACTAATACGTAATCTAGAATAGAATAGTTTTGTTTAATAGTCAAATTTTAAAAAGGCAAATTATATTTAATAAAGAGCAATTTAGCAGCCTTTTCGCCCATGAGGCGATTTCTGAGTGGCTCATACATAAGGCAGGCTGCGCTAAATAATTGCTCACTCGGAACGCTGGCTGGTGGAGCGCTGAGATACTTGCGAGCAAGATCTGACAATTTGTCGTATTTCAATTTAGTTTTCCACCAGTCCATAGGGTTTTCATCGATGGAGGCTCGTTTTTCCTTGAGATATGCCTTCAATTGAGCTTTAATTTCACGTTCCTGTGTGTCCCTATTATCCCCAGATTCTAAATCGGAGCCTTCGTCTTCGCTTGAGGAGTCCATGATTCCTGCTAGATTGCTTATGAGACTTTTAGCAGAACAATCAGCACTTGTTGAAGGCTCATTACATTTACATGCAGGGACTCGCATTCGCAAAACATTCGCATCGTTTGATTCGAATGCGAACATTCGTAACATCCTTAGTACATATATCATATAATGTTTTAAAGAAGTTTATGATAGCAGTGCCGGCCTGCTGGTTGGACAGCCCTGATCTACTCTATTGTTTGTTATCTCTGCAGGAGTTGACTTGAAAAACGTCAACTCTTTGAGGAACTTACATTACCGAATAACTTAATACAAATACTAGTAGACCAAAAAGAGATTCTAATAAAAAAGACGTCTTATAGGTATTACGCAAGTTCCTCAATTAATGAATACCGAAAACGTCATTCCTGGCAGGATGAACTTCTCAACCCTAATCCCATTCCATCATAAGGTTAGGAAGTATCCGGGCAGCAATGCTAAGAAAATTCAACAAAATCAAAAACAGTGAAACCCCTCAAATCCGAACCCCGGAAATCCGAAATCCTGGATAATCCGAACGAAATAAAGAGAAACTTATTTATTTAGTCATAAAACAATTATGTATATATTCTACATTATAACCTTATTTTACATAATTAGTTGAAAAATTAACAAAGAAGTACAGTTGGCTAACCTAACAAAGTGTAAATAAGTCTACATACTTATGTCATCCAGGATTGAAAAATGGTAAAAGTTGGTTATTGAAATTCTTTAGGTTAATCACTTTCCAAAAATAATGAAACAATAATAGAAACACACAAAATATCACTTAATCTTTCACTTGATATCAGTTATCTTCAATTGTCTTTCGGAAAATCCGAACAGGCTACAGTCCCAATTAGTTCGGATTTGAGGGGTTTCACTGTAATAATAAATGGAGCTTATAGTTGTTTCATTCAAATAGGTAGTTGGTTTAATTTTCCCCTTCCATGAGAGAAAAACTACAAGACCTTTAACCGCACCCATCACGAAATTCTGGCTACGCCACTGGCCTGATATATATCTAAGTATTGGTATACATTCTATATCATAAACACTTCGCGATTTTAAAGTAGCATTTTATTTCATTCTTTCATATAAAATTTCTTTCTTACTCTATGTTTATTATCATTTATTAGCGGTGTTTGTGTTTATCTTACCATAAATTCCCATTAAAATTACTTTTGGAAGGTTTGTTATATCTAAAGTAAGTTATAGATTCTTTAAATTAATTTATACTATATATTTTCGTCTTTTAAAACGCTTTTGTGTAATTCTATGGCCTCTAAAATACTAAAAGTTTTTAACCTGACAGCTCACCTCCCCATTCGTTAAATAGATATAGGAGGCCAGCCAGGACGACCTCCTTTATTAAATAAATAAATTATAATTTTTGAAAAATAA
Source organism: Forficula auricularia (assembly GCA_024734495.1). NCBI lineage: Eukaryota > Metazoa > Arthropoda > Insecta > Dermaptera > Forficulidae > Forficula > Forficula auricularia. The sequence goes on along the minus strand of JALMQS010000818.1, from coordinate 493,074 downwards.
ACTAAACGAAGACGAAATGGGTTCACTCAAAGAAATTCATGAAAATCCTGATTTCCCTTGGGATTTCCATTTTATTTTTAATTCAGCTATCAAGAACTATAAAATATAGGAAAATATACAGCGATCATTTTCTGTTTGGTTTTATATATTTACAATCTTCATAAATATTTTAGAAATTTTAGAAAATATTTACAAAAAATTATATCAAAAATAAGTTTAAAAATCATTACTTTCCATTCTTTATTATCTATATTAATGACCTATTAAATCTGCCCTCCAATCCAATACATTGTTACGCTGACGATAGCACCCTCCATAACGCTCAATCCTTACTAGACAATCGCGCAAACATAGCCTCCTCAATAAATTCAGATTTAAGCATGCTTAAAAAATGGGGATCTCACAACTTGGTAAACTTTAATGCTGGCAAAACACAATGCTGCCTAATTTCTAGGCGCGCAGATAGGAACCTTCCGGACATTTCCTTTGATTTGAGCTCATTGGAATTCCGTAATAAAATATCAATGTTAGGTGTCACCTTAGGTTCTGACCTCTCTTGGAATGACCATATTATCTCAGTAGCAAAAGCTGCAGCATGTAAGCTTGGCTTTCTTTTCCGAACCAAACGATTTTTCACCCCCACTCAACTCCTTATATTATACAAGGCTCAAATTCGCCCCTGTCTTGAATATTGCTCGCATTTATGGAGAGGGGCCCCCAAGTATTCTCTTAATACCTTAGACGCAATTCAGAGGCAAGCTATCAGACTGATAGGCGATCCTACATTAACTGACACTCTCGACTCCCTAGCCCATCGTAGATCTGTCTCCGCCCTTTCCCTTTTTTATAGATATTACCATGGCTTTTGTTCTGACGAAATTAAATCGATAATCCCACCAAGGGCTTTATTTGCGCGAAATACACGATTTTCTAAAACTCAACACCCCTACGCGCTTAAACTGGATACTAATCGAACAAACGCATTCGCCAATTCATTTATCCCTATGACATCTAGAGACTGGAACTGGAATCTTTCAAGACCAGCATCCACAGATACCTTCGACTGCTACCCAATCCCTAAATCTCCCCTTATCTTCACGTTACAAGGGTCCTTCACGGACTACAGAGGTTGTACCTTCTTGGTGCAACTTCTTCTTGTATCAGTATCATTATAAAAAAAAAAAAAAAATTCTTTGAATCGAACACCTTTATGTCGGATACTGATATGAAAAGGTATCCATCCATGCATCTCACCTCTCTTAGAATTAGCACATTTCCTTTCTGGCGAAATTAGCAACTGGGAAGATCTATCTCTTGGGATCCGAAAAATTTAACTCCAATAAGTCCGCATCAGTTTACCGACTAAACAATTTATAGCTTACAATTTACCAGTCGCATCAGTTTATCGCCTAATTCAGGACTGTCCAACCCGTGTCGTCGCGGGTCCCATACCTGGCCCAACACTGCAATGAGTGTGGCCCAACTTCCTTATAATATTGAGATTTATATGTAGAGATATATTTATTCCCTTTTCCGAAATATGAATATACATTTGTACAATACGTGAAGCTTTTTTGAAGAATAAAATTCACTAAAAGCAAAATTATAACCTCAACTATATAAGATAAAAAAATAAAATAAGCTGACGTCTTCTGATGTGGCCATCCACTTGACTTTACCATACAACCTGGCCCTAAAATTATTTATAATCATGTAGGTGGGGGTTAGTTTTTGTATTTTTATACTTCTGGTGTCCCACTGATTATGTATACAAAATTTGGGTCGAGTTTGGTAAATGGCAACGATTTTCATTTTTTGACCCTACACCCCCCCCCATTTTGGGAGGTTAGGTTTTGCATTTTTAGACTTCTGGGGGTTCACTGATTATGTATACAAAATTTGGTTGAGTTTGCTCAAACGGCCTAGATTTTTAATTTTTAACCACCCCCCTCCACCCCCCCTTAATTTTGGGTCGATATGCACCAAAATCTAATCAGCTCTTAATCTCAATGGACCAAAACTACGCGTGAAATTTGGTTTCTATATTCACACTAGTTTTTGAGCTAGCTCGTCCACAAAAATTTGGTAACCCACAGACTAACTAACAGACATTTTGACAAAACAATTATTATCTCGAAAAATATAATTTTTTCGATGTTTACTATAGAGCTTTTTTGTAGAGCGAAATACCATGGTTTCGCTCAATTTTTTTAATCAAAATAGTTTCAGTCGTTTTGGAGAACAAAAACACTTTTTTCATGCACGATTACAATACTTGACCATACCCTGTATGGTAAAGTAAAAATAATAAAGTTTCGAATATTTAAAAATTCTTCTTCTTCTCATATTTTCATTTTCTAAAATATTTATTATTTCAGTAATTTATATGCTATCTCACTAACCAAGTCTATACTTATCATACTAGTACAAGGAGATAAGGAATTGGGGTTTTCTAGAACAATCACAATTAATTGAAAATTTCTCTCCGGGACTAAAACGTGTCACGACTTGTCTTTTAGATCTTTGCACGTTCTTACATGTCAATAGATAATGAATAGTCAGGGATTATTATATCCATGACTCTTTTAAAAAATAAAATATCATTTCTCTTATCCTTCTTTAATCCCATTCGATTTAAATCAGGGCTCTCCAAACAGTGGACCAATATAAAGTCATAAAATTCCTTAAAACATCAGAGATTTATATGTAGATACTGGATAACACAAAAATTTGGCACTGATAATTTTTTTTTCTCTAAAATAAGAAATCTGAAAATTTACTATAAATTTTTCGAAAAATAAAAGTGCTAATTTTAAATTTTGAATCTGGAACTGAGATTTCCAAGATTTCCGAAAAAATAATCATCATTTTGGTTTATTTTCGTCTCTAATTTCATTAGAAATAAATTTTTCTACTTGCAAATTTTCTGATTGAATGTTCTAGAACAACAATTAGAAACCGATCTGAAAGAAAAATGGAATATTGTCTCTTTATTAGAATTTTATATTAATTACCTAGCCAGGATAAAAATATAAACAAATAATAATACATGATATTTATCACTTTCTGTAAGTATGTAGTATGTATTTAAATATACGAGAAGGTATTTTTAAGTATAAAATTTAAGAAAAATAAAATTAGAAAAAGCTCACTATGCCAGCCCAGTTCCATTTTATTTTCTTTATATAGATTTTAATATTTGACGTTTTTGTCCTTCTGTAAATTTCTTCGGATCTTATTTTATCCATCCTTCTTATTTGTAGAATGGATCTTAGCATGGCTCTATGAGTTGTTTCAATCTTGTTGGTCATTTTCCCAGTGAGAGACCAAGTCTGTGAGCCGTAGGTTAAAACCGGTATTACACACCGATTTAGTACTTTTATTTTTGATTCTAGTGCTATTTCTTTGTTCTTCAAAATATACTTCAGGGACCAAAATTTGTTCCATGCTTGACCAACTCTTCTATTTATTTCTTGTAGCGTTCTGTCCTCGAAACTGATGGTTTGTCCAAGGTATATAGTTTCTTTTTTGCAGGGAATCGGAGCTTCGTTGTCATCAAACTTTACACTAATAGTGTCCATTTGTGGGTTGGTGATTATTACACTTTTTTGGTATTTATCCTCAGTCCAGATTTCTTTACTTTTATTGTGTAGTTCTTGGATCATATTTGTAATCTGATTTTTTGATGTTGCTATCAAGATTATAACGTCTGCAAAACGTAAATTATTCAGATAGGTACCATTTATTTTTAATCCTTTTTTCCCAGTTCAGTTGTCGGAACATCTCTTCCAAGCAGCAGTTGAATAATATTGGCGAGAGGGGATCCCCTTGCCTTACACCTTTTCGTACTTGAAAGAAAGGTCCAGGCTCTTCTAGAAGTATTCTTGCTTGACAGTAGCTATACAGATTCTTGATGACTTCTATATAACCAATCTCGACCCCCTGGGATCTCAAGGCTTCAATGATGAACTCTTGATCCAACATGTCAAAGGCTTTAGTATAGTCGATGAAGGCCAAGAATACATCTATCTGGTATTCCTTAGTGTTTTCGATGATTTGATTAATGACATGGAATTCTTTTATGATAAACAACTCAAGCTTGAGTTGTTTACCAAAAAAATTTAGTCTTTGATTTTAAGTCGGATTCTTCCACGTTTTCAGTAGAGGTTGCCATTAATAGTCAAAACATCAAAAATGGAATGCAATAAAGTTATTCCTCTAGTATGATAGATAAGAATCGATCGTTATTTTTGATTTTAAGCCGATTCCTCCATGTCTTCAGCAATGGTTACCAATAATAACCAGAAGCGTCAAAAATCTAATGTAGAATTGTTATTCCACTCAAGTATATAGATGAGAATCAATCGCTATTTTTGATTTTAAAGTCAATTCATCCATGTCTTCTGCAATGGTTACCAATAAAAACCGAAACGTCAAAAATCCAATATAAAATGGTTATTCCTCAAGTACTAGCTGAGAATCAATCGCTATTTTTGATTTTAACTCGATTCCTCTATGTCTTCAGCAATGGTTACCAATAAAAACCCAAAGGTCAAAAATCCAATATAAAATGGCTATTTCTCAAGTATTAGATGAGAATCAATCGCTATTTGTGATTTTAACTCGATTCCTCCATGTCTTCAGCAAAGGTAACGGATAAGAAAACAACGTAGTTGCTATGGTTACTTATAAAATTTCCTCTCAAATTTGTAGCATTTCACAGAGAGAAGCCTATCCATTCTTACTTAAGCAAGGTTAAATGAACTATATTAAAAGATCAAATTAATTAATTTTAAAGAATTTAAAATAAAAATTTAAACAAAGTACTATCTTAGTCTAGAGTAAAGTACTTTAAAATATAATTTTACTAAAAGCTTTATTAAACCTTTTTTATGGCCCCCAAGGTACTTAATTAGGATATAAATTTTCATCAAAATTGGTTAAGTCATTTTGAAGATATTTAGAAAAAAAACTAAAAAAGTACTCATGTTTGTGGGCCGATATGTACCAAAAACTAATCAGCGCTTCATTTTGTTAAAAGAATGGTAGGTTTTCAATTTCAATTCAATCGGTGCATCGGTGTGGAAAAAATCGTGGACGAAAAAAACGATAACATACATACATACATCCCCACGCACTTCCAAAAAAAATGGCACTTTTTGGCCTCTCGACGAGATCCCAGGTAATTTTTGGCAAAACCGTCACGTGCTAAAATTCAATCTAATTGAATACTTCAATTTGTGACCTTAATTGAGTCCATGGGTTCCGTAGTCTTTACCTGAGGACCCTTTGAAGTCGCGCTTGCCGCGAGACCGATTACAATACTTTCCCCATGCTTCGCATTGGATAAAGTAAAAAACTCACCCGGTATATATACAAGAATTGATCGGTTAATATAATAAGAAACGTATGTACAAATAGATATTTTATTATTTTATTTTCCGTAATCTATTCCATACTCTTATGAAATTTTAAGCCTAAATATACCCTATCGCCCTTTTGCAATTCTCAAAATATATCGAAATCGCCAAACGATTGCCAAAAGTATGATATGAAGAAGCAAGGTCATCAGGAAATAATATAAAAATTTAAAAAAAAACGAATTTTTCAGTTTTTGAACGAAAAAATAATTTCATTGACTTTGAAACGAAATTTTTTTGTTTTTTTTCTTTTCTATTTTTTATTTTGTTAGGCTGCGGGCGGCGATTTCTTCCTTCCCTGCCAACGGACGTAGTCGGCTGACGTTCGCCGATCTATATTCCTCCTCTCTTCATCAAGCCTATTCGAGGCTCTCAGTTTTGTACTTCACTTTGAACTGTGCACTACCATGAAATGGTACTTTTTCTTTCACTTGACTCGCTTCATCCTCTAAGGAAATGATTTATAAGTGCAAGCTGCGAAGGGTTCCAAGATCATTTATTATTTTCATTATTATTATTAATATTATAAATATTTTATAATATTTAAAATAAAAAAATATATATTTTTTTTCTATCCTTCGATGCTTTTTGTAACTTATAGAAACATTTCTTGAACCCTCTGAATTTACATAGTGTCCAATAATTGTTTTTGTGTCTCCAGGCCAAATGCAGTTAACGATAATGAGTTGGAAGATAGTGAAAATTTTGATATCTTCGAACAAGAAATTAAAAATGTAAATCGGTGAGTAGTTTCAAAAAGTTGTTCTCTTTTTTTGTTTTCTTTATCAATTTATTGTATTGTCAAACGGCTCTCACAATATTCAACAAGTGGCGATGCCCGGACAACTCGAGGTAGGAGTGTTTGAACCCATCTTGTGATTCTCGGGCACTGTTATTTAAATACTTTTAGTCACACTATTGAAAATATTTTAATAATTTCAATAAACTATATAGTTATAGGGAGATTTTATAAGACATAGGTTCGATTTGAAGCTCTTACAGAACTACAGCTGATCAAAACATTGTTTAGAAATGTGTTTATCTTTAATATTTATTTAACAATGAAAACAACACACAATTACCTAATTTTAATTGTTATTTAAAAACAGAACATTACCTAAAGTACTTCGTTTACAGTGTTGAACATTCTCCGCAAATAATAATTGAGACTCGTAAGAGTAAAGCTTGTATCTCAAGAAGCATTTTTTGACTACTTTTCATAAGAATAAATTTTGTTATCAATATAATAATTAATATTAATTGTATATTGTTTTCATTAATAGAAACTATATGTATGTAGGTTGGTCAAATATATATTTCTTAATAAAATTTTGATCAGCCCTAGATCTGTAAGGGATTGAAATTAACATTTTGCTTAAAATGACCCCCCCCCCCAAACAAAATCTGCAAAGTTTTTACACTAGTTGTAGAATCATCCTATATTTATTTATTTATTGTAGGTGGTGCAAATATAGCTATATAATTGTCAATATGAGAAATTATTATAATAAATCAAAAAATACTTTAAGCATTTATTATTTTGCATTCTTTTATTTTTATAGATATTTTGTTTTTATTGATAGTTTTCCCAATGATAATCAAACTATACTAGATGCTATTAGAAAATGTATACTGCCTATAGTAACATAATTTAAAGAATCAATTAATTAATGTCCTCTGCTTAATCTCAGATGTCATAGATAACTTTACTTATATGTCAAAAGGCTTGTCTGTATTCACCTACTCGGGTATTAAACCGAACTGCCAAATCTCTATCCGGCTTATTGGCGGTCCTTTAAAGCGAAACCATATATCAAACCCAATGATAAATTTAAGTTCAGAATATTGACAATTAATTGTAAAATTTGGTGGTTTAGTAATTTGAAATTTAAACATATGGCTATAACATACATCTATGTAGTTCAAATAGTAATTTTAGGGCGTTTTGAATTTTAAACATTTTAAATCATAGATTTTTAGCACATGATTCCATTCTTGAGAAGATGAATACAATTCTTCTCATTTCTAAGAAAAATTATCTATAACATCTCATATACAGTGGATGAAGTGACTACTCTTGTAGGATCCTTGATTCAGGCCTCCGGGAAGCTGGGTTACAGACACCGGCCAATGTCCCCTGCTAAAACACAGCTATGTTTAATTAATAATTAACAAACTATATAAGAAAACAAGAAATAGATCAACATATAGCAGTCATGTCCCTTTTTGGGCCCTTTTGGGATCCTCAGGCCAGATTTGAAGAAAAAAATTGTTTTGGGCCGCACATAAAACATACTAATTATAACAATAAAAAAGATAGTAGATAATGCAATAATGACATCCATTTCAACAAATAGGCAAAATGTTATTCTTTTCACCACGCAGAAGAAGAAATCGCACTCTTTTGGTGTAACTACTTCTCCCATCAATATTATTGAAAAAAAATAGATAATTTGATGTCGAAGCCATTCTACAGTTCAAAATAAAAAATAGACAAAACTATAATAATAAATAAGCAATTGCATTCTTTAAATTTTATTATTAGGAGACAGAAAAAAGTTAGATATTATAATTAAATAAAAATATTTAAATTTCTTCCAAGTACTAGTGAAGCAATAATAGATGTAATAATTGAAATATCGACTATTAATCAAGCATAACCACGTGTATCCTATCGCCTTCTTTCTGTCAAAATAAAGCAAAAACCTTGTATTAAGCTATTTCTATTTTAAATTCTTCTATATAACAGTATTTCCTTATAGAATTGTGAATATAAAGCCTCAAGATTGAAGTTTATTTGATCATTCTAACACATTAGTGTCTCTGACATATAAAGTTTATCAAAAAAATTGATTGAAGAATGACATTACTGAAAATTCAATCGTTGTTTCTGCATAAAGGTGACGATATGATGGTGTTAATTTGACTATGCTGTACTAAGAAAAAATAATTTTTATAAAAAAATAAAACCGACTTCAAAAAACTTAAATGCAACAAATAAAATAATAATAACTTAAAATAAAATAAAATCCACTAAAAGGTATAAAATAATTATCTTATTTAGTTACAACTAAACGACGAAATATTAACATGAAATTATTTTTTGAAGTCGGTGCCAAACATATACATTTTATAAATCGCATTGGACTGATCTTACTTAGTACGTTTGGCGGGTACGCTCGCTTATAGATATAGTTTGTTTGGCACCGACTTCAAAAAGTATTTTCATGTTAATATTTCGTCGTTTAATTGTAACTAAATAAGATAATTATTTTACACCTTTTAGTGGATTTTATTTTATTTTAAGTTATTATTATTTTATTTGTTGCATTTAAATTTTTGAAGTCGGTTTTATTTTTTTTATAAAAATTATTTTTATTTTTCTCTTTTTAGTGATGATATTAATAGTTATCATAATTTCGATTATTTGGTCATAAGAATTGGAGATTTACGTTATTTCATCATTGATCATATCATCAGAACTTGACCAAATTAATATGGCACCATCCCTAAGATACCCCCTTTCCAATAAAAAAAGAATCATCGAAATCGGTTCATAAACAAAGAAGTTAGGTCTGAACAAACCTAACAAAAATGGTCTAATACCAATGAAAAAAACGAGACCAATCGGAAGCTAGACTGAACCCAATGATTTTTTTTTTCAAAATCGGTTCACAATTGGCGGAGATATGAGGTAACATAGACACAAAAAAAAAAAAAAAAAAAATCAGTCGAATAGAGAACCTCCTCCTTTTTTGAAATCGGTTAAAAATGAAGATTAAACGTCTTGTATTATTGTGGAATCAAGCCAGGGAATTCCAAACATACAATTTATATTTTTTACAAGAGTACATATAGTAAGCCCATTTTGTGACAATTTTTTGAATGAAAAGTATCACAAAACATTTCAAAAACGAATACAAAAAAAAAGATCAATGTTTTAAGGAAGCTCACAATTTTGAGTGGGGCGGCACCGCATTCATTAGAGCAGTGTTTCTTAACCTTGCCAGTTTCCCACCCCTATGACCAAGCCTTTGTGTCTTTATCCCTTGGTAAAAAAAAAATATGAAAAAATAAAACTAAAAAGTTATTAGGATTATTGACTCTTTACCATTTGTTTTTCTGCTAAAAATTCTAAATGTTATTTCAGTTTCAATTTGTACAACTTTGATTGTGTAATTACCATTTAAATATGAAAATTAGCTAAATCTATGAAAATAAAAACAAATATATTTTGAGAACTAGGACATTTTTTTGAGATACTAAATTAATTAGGGACAAAAAAAAATTAGAGTTGTTTGATTCCGAAGTACTTAATTTCAAATAGTAAGAATTAGAAGGTAGAATTAAAGGTTTTCAGCAAACCTAGACCCAAGATTAATGAAATGAATAGAAAAATATATTTACTAGAGTTCAGGTGACGGTGATGATGACTTTTTCATGGAGGTTAGTCAGTCAGTACACCACGGCCGTCGGCCAAGAATGACATTATGAAAAACCTACTTTAGGGGGGAGAGGGGCACCTACAACCCACCTGACGGTCCTGGATACAGAAATTATATAGCTATATATAAAATAAGAATATGTTATTTTCAGATCCTTTTCGTCAAAATACTTCATGGTTGACATTAATCGTTTCATAAATAATCGGACGTTCCGTTCAAAAGTTAAAGCCACAGAAATACATGAAAACATATGGGTCAAACATACAGCACTTATTTTTTATTCTATATAGGTTGAAAAGCGATATATTTCTATGTATTATTTAAATGAACAAGAGAGAATATTGTTTTGGAATCTCTTGCACACCCCCTGGGCGGTACACTCAGTATATTGGTACAGGGGCTATGTATAAATGATCCAACTAAATCTGTTTTCTTAAATATTTAATGTTTTTTTAAACATTTTTTTTTTCAGAAAGTATTTATAGTCGACTTTTTTATAGTTTTGTTGATCTTGACATTAAGGCATTTCTGTCAGCAAAGCTGCAGAGCGTAATTTCGATATTAAAATTATAGAGTTCAAGTACAAACGTAAAAAAATGAAACAATATAATTATAAATAATAATAAAAAATAGTCAAAATAAGGGATAGATTAATTTTGCATTGGAATTCGAGACAGATTTAGAATTAAAACATAGGAACTTTGATCAATTATTATGTTACATTGATTAAAATAAAAAATAATACTATAAATTATCATTACTATCTATCTTATTAAACGAGCAAAAATTGTATATATATTTATTTATATATATATATATATATATATATATATATATTAAACGGCTTTAACGATTTTGATGAAACAAACTCTATTAACAAGTTTTGAGGATGAGAAAGTGATCTTGATGCGGAGCGGGGGTGGATGTGGTGGATGTGGGGGGTGCAGAAGGTGGGGGCCAGTGGTGGGGGATCCGGTGGTAGGGCGAGGATTCTGGGGTGGGGTAGAGCAGGGTGGAGGTGGGGGGTACAGTGGTCTAATACATTATATATATATATTTGTATTTGTCTTAATTTGAAAAGGGCTCTCAAATAAAAATCGACCTTTTTATCAGAATTTTAAATTAAAAATAAAATTAAAATAAAGATTTTAATTGAAGGAAGAAGTTACCGAGCATCGCTCAGTGCCTCCAGGTACTTTTATATTAAATGAGCAATTCTTGTATATATATTATTTATTTATCCGACATCTACTTCGTTAAGCCCGCAGATGCTTTTCTATTTAAGCGATAGATCCCCGAATAGGTCATATAATCAAATTTTATATATATTCAACTCTTTAGTTCAGGCGTGTTTTCTCCTATTTTTCTAATTGTATGGTTCTTATAAATTTACTACAATGCCCATCTGTCTGATTCTTTGGGGAATCGAAACAGATGAATTTTGTTCAGATATTCAATAATAAATTTTATTTAGAATGTTTATATGTTAACGTTAGATGAACGCGAAAGTTAAAACTTTTATCCGGCCACTGCCCTATTTTGGTTCAATTGGGACCAGATCCCTTTTGATATATATATAATCGGTTTCTCAAAATATATAATAGAGGGAGGTGGAATTAATAGAAACTTAGAAGACTTTGTAGATATTTACTCTATCTGATCTTAGATGGAAAATACCTATTCAAACCGGTGTGCAGGGATGCGGATGAGATTTCAATCACCTCTCAATGAAAATTGTGGATTGATGACCTAAGGGTGAACATGTTCAAGATATAGGCAATCTGCAATGAGGTGAAAAAACGGAAGATAAATTTGCCAAGTATGTACAGGGGCGTAGCAACGGGGGAGGGTTTGAGGGTCAAACCCCCCCCAAGGGCATGGCTCAAGGAATGAATCACGGCAACGACAAACTGTTTCTTAAGGCAAACTAACCGTAATTAAATATATTTCATATGTTTGATCAAGAATTATGTTCTTTTTTTTAATTTTTTGAAGTACCTTATTAAAAAAATTCCCACTAAATATTTTGCTTTGTGTATTGACCCCCCCCCACACACGCATGAAAAATTTCATCAAGGGGTATGGGCGTAATTGGCGTTCGAATAACAATAATTTTTACCAACTTGGAAAAAATTTACTCTGGATAACTTTTTAAACGTCTTCAGCTCTAAGACGGCTAATCTAGATGAAAAAATCCATAGAATGAAAGTTGTAGAGCATGTAATTTCAAGTTAAGAGAGCACCTGGTTTTCCAATTTTAGTCAATATTAAGCATAAATACGCTCAAAATAATAAAAAATGTCCTAAATATAAATATATTTAATATTTTCTTTTAATCTTTTTCATTTAATTTTGTATGTTTATTTGAGAGAATGGGTTGACGAAATAAAATCATAATGTAAAGAATGTCCCAAAGTTTATTAAAAAATAAAATGAATTGAACCAATGGTAGTAATACAATAAAGTGTCAAAAAAATATTAAACATAAATACACTCAAAATCCGAAATTTCCTGCATATAAATATATTTATTATTTTCTTTTTATTCTTTATATTTAATTTTTCCATGTTAATTTGAAAAAATGGATTGTCGAAATAAAATCATAATATAAAAAAAAGGCCCAAAAAAGTGTATTAACAAAATAAATTGACGTGTTCTGATGTGGCCATCCACTTGACTACCATACAACCTGGCCCCTCACTTATATTTAATATTTAATAAAATTATTTATAATCATGTAGGGGATGGGGATTAGTTTTTGCATTTTTAGACTCCTGGGGGCCCACTGATTCTGTATACAAAATATGGTTGAGTTTGGTACAAGGGTCTAGATTTTAATTTTTTGACCCTACACCCCCCCTCCATTTTGGGCGGTTAGATTTTGCATTTTTAGACTTCTGGGGTCCCACTGATTATGTATACAAAATTTGGTTGAGTTTGCTCAAACGGCCTAGATTTTTAATTTTTAACCCCCTCCACCCCTCTTAATTTTGGGACGATATGCACCAAAATCTAATCAGCTCTTAATCTCAATGGACCAAAACTACGTGTGAAATTTGGTTTCGATATTCACACTCGTTTTTGAGCTAACTCGTCCACAAAAATTTGGTAACGCACAGAATAACGGACAACCAGACAGACAGACTAACTAACAGACATCTTGACAAAACAATTATTAACTCGAAAAATAATTTTTTCGATGTTCACTTATTAGAGCTTTTTTGTAGAGCGAAATGCCATGGTTTCGCTCAATTTTTTTAATCAAAATAGTTTCAGCCGTTTTTGACATATTTCGAAAAAATAAGGAAAAAAAAACACTTTTTTCATGCATGATTACAATACTTGACCATACCCTGTATAGTAAAGTAAAATTAAAATTGAACCAATGGTAGTAGTGAGGTGAAAACACGGAAGATAAATTTGCCAAGTATGTTAGTATGTATATAGAGGCGTCTCGGAGAAACTTTAACCCTTAGAGGGTGTTTAGAAAGTTTTCGTTGATTTTGGGGAAATATTAATATTTTTTTCTTTTTGAACATTAATATAAATACTTATTGATCACTAATGTCTCTTATGTAGGGTTTAGAAAGGTTTCGTCTCTTTTGAAGAAATTTTAATATTTTTTTTGTGTTTGAACAATAATCCCGGGTGAAGTTTGAAGTCAGTGGAATCCAGCTACTCAGAGAACAGACAAAAAAATCATGGATGAAAAAGATTTTTCTCAAAGTTTCAAACATTTCTCATAGAAACATAGGTAATTTTCTTTTCAAATTTTTTCTAGTTAAATCAAAGGATTAAAAAAAATAGAACTGTCACACTTCCCAAAAAACATGCGCGGATAACTGTAGAAATTGTAGAAATATCAGTTTAAATTCTCATTATAGCTACAATTTCTCCGAGCTCCACTCAAGTATAATATTTCAATTTTTATTTTGGTTTTTTCACCCTCATTTAACCATAAGTTGTGAAGCAAGAAAGCCCAAAATATAATGGTTCTCTAATTTGAAAATACAAACATTTTGAAACCAGAACAAACTTTATATGGCTTTCCCTTCTTGAGTTATCGTGCATATTGAAATCTAATCAGAGATTAAGTTATTTCGTTAATATGAAAAGTATATGATTTCTAAAGGAAAACAATTAACTTTTCTAGTGTAAGTATATTTGTATCACAGTATTAAAATCTGGAGACAAATTAAGTACCTATATGAGTTCTAGTGATAAGTAGATTCTTTTAGGTAATTCACCTTTTTGTTATTATTATCTAGCTATGTTAAAAGACAAATACATGGCATACAGCGCATATCATACATATAGATCGCATGGAATCTTGTTGTTAAACTTTTCATGACATTTAGTAAAAGAGGCTCTGCTTAGCCGAAAAATAGTAACACAATTAGAAAGAAATAGATCAGCTCTGAAACTTGGTGTTGTGAGCTTTAAAACTAATACAATAATTTAAGTGTTGATATATATATATAAAAAACAAAATTATATTTTAAATTGCTCTAAAATAAATCTATTTTTCTTCAGTAGCGAAAAAATTTCATTTCATGAATAAAAGTAAATTGATAAGGAGTCGTGGAGGCGCCCTCTTTTTCTTTTGGGTTGGGCGACACCCGGCAAAAAAAAATTTGGAGGGTAGACAGCAAAAAGGACACTAGACAATCAGATAGAAATCAAGCTTTTAGGATGAGTTGTTTTCATTTTATGAAGGAAAAACTACGATTTTTTGCAAAAAATTGCATTTTTACCATTATCCAATTAATATGAAACTTTGTTTAGATTGTAGCAAATTTAATCTAGTTTAAAAATCGATAGAGTCGTATTTGTTGAAAACGTGATGGTCAAAATGGGAAAAAAACCGAAAAAATTGCGAGTCTTAGGGATATTCAAAAGTGATCCCGGGGGCTGGTTTTGGATCCCCTTTAAAAATCGAGCTACTGGACCAATTTTATATTTCTATTTTTTAATCGACCCGAAAATTTGTCCTCTTTAATTTACTAGTATTATTATTTTTTTTTATTTTTATTTATTTCATTTATACAAAAGAACATACCCATTTTGGGCTTTGGTACAAATTATACATACAAGTTTTATTAACACAATCTAATTCCTCTTTTCTTTTGCGACCTCCATTGAATATTTCTTTTCTTCGTGCTTCAGGAATTCCATGATTTCCTCAGGTGAAATTCCAACCCTTCTTTAATTTACTATAGAACGGTTATTTACAAAATATGAACTGTTTTCGAGTTATAAACGAGAAACTGGAAAAAGTCCGAAAATTTCGAGGTTTTTTGGTCTCCAAAAGTTGTCCCCCAGACTTTCGAGTTCGCAAACTTAGATTTCTCATACCCACACCATACCAAACGATCCTAAAAAAAATATTTTCCTTCAATTAATGTAAGCTGACCCCCCCCCCTATTTACTGGGCTAATGGGAAGATAATTTTTTTTGAATTTTTTCAATCTGTAGTTTTCTTGATTTTTTAAGCATAAAATTAATCTCATAGCATAAATAGTTATTGAGATATTGACTCGATTTTTCTAGAGGGGGCCAAGGAGTTTTCTAGGGAGGGAAATGCCCCCCTTGCACCCCCCCTTAACTACGCGCATGGATGTGGGACATTAGCCGATAACGAATACACAAGCCGACACATCCAAGTAGCAAAAATTATTCATCGGGAGCTTGCTCTTAAAAGAGAACTTATCCAAGACCCGGAGACCTATTAAAAGTACGCCCCTCCATCTGTTTTAGAAAACAATGGCCTAATTCTCTATTGGGACCGACCAGTGTTGACAGATAGAACAATTGATCATAATAGAGCCGATATAATATTAATAGACAATGGTGAGAAAAGGGCTATTATCATTGACATTGCGGTCCCATTAACGTATAACCTGGCAAAGACAGAGCGGGAAAAGATCTCCAAATACCAAAACCTTGCGTTCGAGCTGAAGCGACTGTGGAAGCTCAACGAGGTGAAAATTATTCCGATTGTGATGTCTCTGGAGGGAGTGTCCAGCATCAACTTGAAAAAGAACATCAGATCGCTAGGGATATCAGACGAAATAACACCTCTCGTGCAAAAGGCTGTCGTTTTACAGACCTGCTATATAGTAAGAAGATTCCTAACGATTAAATGAACTGAAACAAAAAAAAGAGTAACTGTGGGCCAGGGTGAATTCCCTTCCCACAGCGTCCGAGCCGAACCCCATAACAACAACAGGGGTAGGTGAAAGTTTACCAGCACTTGTGCTGAGTAAGGCCCAGTTGTATGTCGGTTGGTAAAATCTTTTTAAACGTTGACAAAGGGTGAAACCTTAAAATTCACCTTGGGCCCGGGGAATGGTCAATCAGATGACAGGCACTTTCACTTCAGTGTCATAACTATTATTTTTATCTTGTATATATTGTAGAGAGTATGTAGAATCCAAGTTTTCGACCTCCAAAAAGCTTGGCACAATTTTGTGTTGCCAAAAAACCACGAAATTTTGGCACATTTTTCAGTTTTTGGCCTATAACTTAAAAACAATGCATCCAATCGAAAAGTCATTTTTTATCAAAATTAAAGAGTATTAAATCTCCCTCGAATGAGTACCTCAAAGTTGA
Source organism: Forficula auricularia (assembly GCA_024734495.1). Lineage (NCBI taxonomy): Eukaryota > Metazoa > Arthropoda > Insecta > Dermaptera > Forficulidae > Forficula > Forficula auricularia. Next base: position 476,597 of record JALMQS010000818.1, on the reverse strand, counting down.
AATTTCATTAAGGGGTATGGGCAGTCGAATAACAACAATTTTTACCAACTTGGAAAAAATTCACACTGGGTAACTTTTTAAACGTCTCCAGCTCTGAAACGACTTATCTGAATTAAAAAATCCATAAAATGAAAGTTGTAGAGCATATAATTTTAAGTTCAGAGAGTACCTGACTTTTCAATTTCAGTCAATATAAAGCACAGATACGCTCAAAATCCAAAATGTCTTAAATATAAATAAAGTCATATATTATCAAAATTAAAGAGCATTAAATTTCGCTTCGAATGAGAATGTAATTTTAAGTTCATAGAATACCTAGTTTCTCAATTTCGGTCAATATTAAGCATATATAAACTCAAAATATTCTAATATAATTCCATTAATTTTTTTTCTATGTCAAAGTTATTTAATGTAATACAAGTATTCAATAAATAGTACATGTTTATGGTACTCAAACACTTTCTTCAACTTTGATCCCACACAATGTCCTCTTCATCCATGCATTTACTGGATGTGACTCCACTACATCCTTTTTTGGTCACGGCAAATGAAAATAATTATCCCTCCTTGGCCAAGGGTTTTGGAGGTCGAAAACTTGGATTCTACATACAGTCTTCAATATATACAAGAGTAAAAAAATCTATTACCACATTTAATGTAGCTATCACCCCTTCCGATGACGCCATTCCTGGACTACCTACTATATTATTAAAGTAAAGATAATTTTGAAAAATTTTAGAAACTTTTTCAAATTTAAAATATAAAATACCAATTAATAAAGTAAAGGGTGTGTAGTTTCACAGTGAATGAAATAAAACTCAAAGAGGTTTATACAAATTCAATATATTTCGGATTATTAGCCCATCAACAGGAGTTTACAGGTTAAAACTGTTTTAACCTGTAAACTCCTGATGATGGACTAATAATCCGAAATATATTGAATTTGTATAAACCTCCTTGAATTTTATTTCATTCAATGTGAAACTACACACCCTTTACTTTATTAATTAATATCATGTTTCACCTAAAACCTACACCACTTTCCCTAAGTAAAAAATATAAAATACCACGTAGGTTTCACAAAAAATTTTCTCAGATTTTTCAAAATTTTCTTTACTTTATTTAAAATGTTTCACCAAGAACCCATACAATTCTCCCTTAACAAAATTATTATATTGTTAATGAAATTTAAGGAAATATTTAAAAACCATTATAGTTTAAATTCATTATTTTTGAAGAGAAAAGTATTTTGTCTTTAATGTCGCTCTATAGACCAAGAGACCAATTGGCATAATTTTAATAAAATAGATATTTTTCAAGGAAATTAAATAAAGAAATAGGATATAACTCTAAATATGGCTTTGAGAAGGGACTGATTCACACGAAGCTTAAAATTATAAAATTAAGATAAAGTATTTTAATATTTTTAATATTTGAAAATAAAAATTTTGTAAAAAAAAATGGAATTAAAGTTTTTAATTAAATATTATGTTTTGTATTGTATTAAAACCAAACGTTATTGAAAAATATTTATTATTTAATTTTATTGATAATTATTTAGAACTAGTTAGGTGTATCTAATTAGAAATTAAATAAATTATAGTATATCAAAATATAGTAAAATATAGTAAATCAAAAAAATTTCATATTCGAATATGTATTTATTGGAAACATTTTATTTATAATTAAAAATAGTTTTTTTCAATGATTATTATTCAGACTATGTACCGATATAAGAATAGAATTAAAAAAATTAACCAGGCCAAAATTTTTTAATTATTTATTTGATTTATATGATGTCTTTATGTAAAATTATATATTTATTGGATGGATAAACATTTTATTTATATTAGGTTAAAAATAAAATGAGAGAGTCTTCTGTTTTTTAAATAAAATAATTTTAATAATTATTTTATTCATACTTTAAATGTTAGATATAATGATAAAATCATTTTTGCCGTAAAACTTTTTTTGATAGGGTAGTTCAAGCCAAAATGAAACGGAAATTTCAAAGAATAAAAATAATTTTTAAGAAAAAAATAAAAACCGACTTCAAAAAATTAAATGCAACAAATAAAATACACTAAAAGGTATAAAATAATTATTATCTTATTTAGTTACAACTAAACGACGAAATATTAACATGAAATTACTTTTTGAAGTCGGTGCCAAACAAACTATACCTATAAGCGAGCGTACCCGCCAAACGTACTAAGTAAGATCCGTCGAGTGCGATTCATAAAAGGTATATATTTGGCACCAACTTCAAAAAGTAATTTCATGTTAATATTTCGTCGTTTAGTTGTAACTAAATAAGATAATAATTATTTTATACCTTTTAGTGTATTTTATTTGTTGCATTTAATTTTTTGAAGTCGGTTTTTATTTTTTTCTTAAAAATTATTTTTATTTTTCTCTTTTTAGTGATGTCATTAATAGTGATCATATCATCAGAACTTGACCAAATTAATATGACACCATCCCTAAGACACCCCCTTTCGGATAAAAAAAAGAACCATCGAAATCGGTTCATAAACAAAGAGGTTAGGTCTAAACAAACCTAATAAAAAAGGTCTAATACCTATGGAAAAAAATCGAAAAAAAATGGGACCAATCGGAAGCTAGACTGGACCCAATGCAAAAAAAATTTTCAAAATCGGTTGACAATTGGCGGAGATATGAGGTAACATAGGCACAAAAAAAAAAAAAAAAAAAAAAAAAATTCAGTCGAATAGAGAACATCCTCCTTTTTTGAAGTCGGTTAAAAAGAGCTACTGAGATGGAGTATAAACCTAACGCCTGTTTTTTTACCTAAAGAGACATTCGAAGGGTCTTTAGTGATCTTTTGTGACCATTTTATAATATAAAGGTCATTTTATTTCAAATTCAAATCAAGCTAATTTATTACTTAATTAAGAAATAGATTAAGTTTTGTAATATTATGAAATCATGTATAGGTATAATAATAAATAAATATAAATATATAACTACGGAACCTAAATTTCATGCGTGGTCTTACACGCTCTTGACCGTATGTTTTCATTATGTGGTCCGCGAAACATTTATATAAAAAAATTGGTCCGTGGTCACATTGTGGTATTAGATAGCTATGGTTTAGTTAATGATAAGAATTTTAACTATTTATCGATTAAAAAATGTAGCTATAAATAATAACTAGTATATACTTAAATATATAGGTATATATTATATTAAAAAAAAATCTTAATTTGTTTCATAATTAAAATAAATCTTTTAAAAAACAATCTTCAAACTTTTAATAAAAATCCAAAAGTTTCGAGAGAATTTCTCCCTTTATCAATTGAAATTGTAAAAAAAAAAAATCCTTTTTCTAATGAATACAAAAACAACACTAAAAAAAAGGATTGAATATAGACAATGACACAAATTACAAACTCCACATAAAAATCGACACTTCCGAAAATAATTCGTTTAAAATTTTGATAAGATTTTTGATTTTTGGGAAAATGAATAGGTATATAAATAGATTTTGGGGAGTCGGGTTAGCCGAGCTGGCTAACGCGCTAGCCCCGCTTCGGCATCGATGATGACGATGTTGGAGCGGAAAGCCGGGGTTCGATCCTGGCTGGCGTGATGATATGGGACAAGGTGCGGAGGAGGGGTCTAAGGAAACGTGACGTTCGCAGTTCATCAATTTTATTTTAATTTTTTTCTTAACTTGTTGTTTTTTTTAATTTTATTATGGGGGTCTAGTTTTTGTGACTTTATATTTGTTAGGGGGGTTCCGGAAAATGTGACGCAGCGTAACGAAGGGGAGGGGAGGGGGTCCAAAAAGGCGAAATTTTGGGTGACGTATTTTATGAAAGGCCACTTACAAGTTACCATACTTTGGTCTGGCTGTCGGCAGACAAACAGACATTATAGAGACACCAATGTGGCCCCGTTTTACTTTTAAGGTAGTTGTATCACCAAACTATTTACTTAGGATTTTTTTGAAATTTAGATAGATTATTATTTAAATAATTCTGAATCGATTGGTGGCAAAACGAAATTTAGGAACAATATAGAGATTTTAAATTACAAAGATAGAGTTTTTCAGCCTCTTATACATTGCACTATACGGAATATCAGCTAGTTTACATACATATATAATTATAATTAAGAAAATCTTCTTACGATTGTTATATAAAACTAAACCAACATTAAACAATACACTAATAAATTTTTTAAGAAAATTTTAATTCATAGTTACAACACAGTTACTGAGATAATAATTAATAAATAATGAAAAATCTATCTCATCGAAGAAGGAAGGGATTACACTAAAAACAAGCTGGCAAAAACGCATTTATTTAATCTAAAAAGTGGCTTAACTTTAGTACTTTTTTGACGTTTTTCGCTTCAGCCATTACCGCAACAGCTTTCAATCGCTTATTAAGAACTTTTTGTTTTATAAATCTCCCTTTATAATGTACTTTATCTGACATTTCTATGATAAAATATATACAAGCTCGAACAGTGTTACCAGATTTGTCATACTAGCACGGGATTGGCTAGTAGTGATACATAAACACCAAAAAGTTTTGGGCTTATGAATTATGATTCCTTATTGTCTGTACTATATACTCTAGCAATAACTTTTTGCTACTATTGTCGCGATACAACTACCTTAAACCCGAGGGTGAAACGCGACCTAAAATCGTGTACACCTACTTCTACTTCCACTTTCATTTCCAAGTAGAAGACAATAGATGACAATAGATTATATAATGAATTCCAAAGTAATTCCAAATAATTCCAAAGACGATGTACACCTAATTCCAATCGCGGTTCACCCCTCGCTTAAACCTAACCATGAAAAGGGGAAAATACAAATATAGTCGAAAATAAATGGCACAGCATCGTGTCTATACCATCAAGGAACTTTTGCGTACCAATAGTTGCTGAGAACCCCTAATTTACATAATTCTCTGCTTCTTATAGAATACTACTCATGATAATATATCATCGGGCAACATCTGTTTCATTTTCTCACACTCTTCATCTGTCTCTTTCCATTTCATCGATTTATTTGAACATTTAGCTTCCATCTTTTAATGAGTATTCCGAAATAGAAATGGACCTATTAGATTTTAGTGTTCAATTTATGCATATCTTAGTATATATATGTAAGATTGAAATCCCCACCATAACACCAGCCAATAGGAAGGCAACCAGGAATAGAAGAGGAGGACTGGCAGAAGAGAGCTGAAGACAGACAGTTAAAGACAGCTGAAGAAAATACTTTTAATTATATTCTAAAATTAATGTAGTGAAATTAAATTATTATACCTGGTTAATTATAAAGAACTAAAGGACCTTAAAATTTCGATCTCTCTTTATAGGTAATTGTAAATTAATGTAAATAATGTTATAATTTATTGTAAATAATTACAAAAACTCTCTCTCTCTTCAATCTCTCATATATTGTAAATAATTACTTAAATTCTCTATATAGCTGAAGTTCGAATTGTATTTGCCTGAAGAATTAACAAAATTATAAATAAAAATTTGATAGTGCAAATTGTATTTACCAGTATTTCTTCAATCCTCTTCTTTACAATGTGCAGCCTGACTCTTACAGGCATCTTATTTTCTTTTTTAAGACAAAAATTTCTATTTATAATTTTATTATTAATTCTTCAGGCAAATAAAATTCGAATTTCATCTATAAAAAGAGTTTTATTAATTATTTACAATATATTAAACATTATTTACATTAATTTATAATTACTTACCTAAGAGAAATCGAAATTTTAGGTCCTTTATTTCTTTGTAATTAATCAGATATAATAAATAAATTTTACTTATAATTAATAAAATTATATATATATATATATATATAAAGGATAGATCGAGGGGTGAGCCGGGACCTAAAATCGTGTACACCTACTTCCACTTGCACTTTCATTTCTAAGTAGAAGACAATAGATGACAATAGATTATCTAATGAATTCCAAAGTAATTCCAAGTAATTCCAAAGACGGTGTACACCTAATTCCAATCGCGGTTCACCCGTCGGGATAGATGGATTTGCTTCCGCATTAGACTTGTGTATATGTGTGTGTGTTTAAGCCGGAACAACTTAGTATAATCTCTTCGCAGAAGGCTTTTATTTCGATGCCAATTTCTCATGGTGTTTTTTTCTTATTGGCGCTTAGCCGTATTTTCTTCTTTTAATTGTTATATAACCAATTGGATTGTATCTGGTCCGTATGCCCGGAATAGAGTGAGTTCGAGGTCAACGATCGAGTTTTCTCACGATCTTTTTCGAATAGAACAATTTGTGTTTATTCTTTAAATATACATTCATAAAAACATGTGGACTTCAGGAAAATATCAAAACAGAAAGTTATTAAAAGTTTCGCCTTTATATTTGAGACATTTTCAAACTCTTAAATTTTATTGTTTCACCTTGAACTTAGTAGCTAAACATTGTTTGTTTGAGACTATTTTGACTAGGGATGTTACGGAGCTTCGACTCCGACTCCGAAAGGTCGGAACTTCCGATTGATTTTACACCTCCGGCTCCGACTTCGGCTCCGATAATTTTGAATCGGAGGTTATAACGAAGATCGAAAGATTCGACAGCGGCCAGCCAGAGCGCACACTTAGGGCCGGTTGTATGTCGCAAAGTAAATGCTTTTACCACTAACCCAGGGTAGATGGTCAATGGAGGGACTGGGATGGCCAATCAGATGACAGGTACTGAAAGTTCCAGTGTTCTGATTGGCCGATCCCAGTCCTCCGTGCCATCTACCCTGAGTTAGTGGTAAAACGTTTGCGGCGCTAACCAGCGCTGAGATTTTGACTTGTCGGCCGGGGAATCCCCTCACGCCAGCATATTTGTCTATTGTTGTATGTTACTTACGTATGTGTATTATTATTTATTTTTGACTGATTAAAGAGATTATTGAATTCTTATTATTATTATTATTTCATTAGGCCTGCCCATAACAGTTAAATACATCTCCCTTCTACTTCGACTCTGACTCCGGCTCCGATAAATCAAATTTAAAAACTCTGGTTCCGACTCCGATTCCGGTAAACTCATCTCCGTAACATCCCTAATTTTGACCTCTTTCATCAGTTTTTACTTTACCATACAGGATATGGTCAGGTATTGTAATCGTGCATGAAAAAAGTGGGTTTTTTTCTTCTTTTTTTCGAAATATCTAAAAAACGGTAGGAAGTATTTTTTATAAAAAAATTGAGCAAAGCCATGGCATTTACCAAAGGGCTCTACAAAAGAGCTCTAATAAGTGAACATCGAAAAAATTATATTTTTCGAGATAATAGTTGTTTGTCAAAATGTCTCTTAGTTGGGGCCGGTTGTATGTCGCTTGGTAAACTCTTTTTAACCGTTGGCAAAGGGTAAATGGCTGGGATGGCCAATCAGATGAGGGTGCCTGCCAATCAGATGACAGGCACTTTCATCTGATTGGCCATCACACCATTTACCCTTTGCCAACAGTTAACAAGAGCTTACCAACCGACATACAACCGGCTCTTAGTCTGTCTGGTTGTCCGTTAGTCTGTGCGTTACCAAATTTTTGTGGACGAGCTAGCTCAAAAATTAGTGTGAATATCGAAACCAAATTTCACACGTGAGAGCTGATTAGATTTTGGTGAATATTGACCCAAAATTAAGGGGAGGGTGAGGGGGGGGGGGGTTAAAAATTTAAAATCTAGGCTATTTGAGCAAACTCAACCAAATTTTGTATACAGGGTGGTGACTTGGCCGACGCAGCATAGCGATTACAATGTTAATTTTTGAATGTGTATTTATTTGCTCCCATAATTATTTTAGAGTTCAAGTTCTTATAGGTTTTTTGTAGAGAAAGAAATACTATATCCGAACATATTTTTGTTTTCAAATTTTGAAATTTTAGAACCGTAATAATCAACATTATAAATAATTGTATTTTTACAAAAATCACTGAGGCCATGGAATTATTAAAACAAACAAGGCATTTTCATTTGTTGTTTCTATTTGACGTTTAATAGTGATGTCTTTAGTGATTATTTTAGAGCATAATTAGAATACAAAAAACTGAGCAGAATTAAAATTCTAAAAGATAATTACATCAGATTTTGTCTAATTCATAATTTAAAAGTCCAAAAAAACGAATTTAAAAATGTAGATATTTATTTAAAAAATTTAAATTCAAAACTTTTATTGTTGTAGATTGTTTAAGTTTTATTGTTCATACTAGTCTCAAAATGGATTCATATTGGTGAACAAATCTATGATTATAAAACAAAACTTTTTAAAGTCAGTTCTTATTACAATGTATTCATTACAAGAAAAAGTTGAAATAATTAAGTATTTTTATGCTGGAAATAGTGCTTGTTGTTTGTTTTAATAATTCCATGGCCTCAGTGATTTTTGTAAAAATACAATTATTTATAATGTTGATTATTACGGTTCTGAAATTTCAAAATTTGAAAACAAAAATATGTTCGGATTCAGTATTTTTTTCTCTACCAAAAACCTATAAGAACTTTAACTCTAAAATAATTAGGGGAGCAAATAAATGCACATTCAAAAATTAACATTGTAATCGCTATGCTGCGTCGGCCAAGTCACCACCCTGTATAAACAGTCGGACTCCAGAAGTCTAAAAATGCAAAAACTAACCGCCCGAAATGGGGAGGGGGGGGGTAAAAATGAAAATCTTGGCCCTTGTACCAAACTCATCCAAATTTTGTATACATAGTCCCTGGGCCCCCAGGAGTCTAAAAATAGAAAAACTAACCCCCCCCTAAATGATTATAAATAATTTTATTAAATATTAAATATAAGTGAGGGGTCAAGTTGTATGGTAAAGTCAAGTGGATGGTCACATCAGAACAAGTCAGCTTATTTTAAATAGAAATATCTTTTATTTCTCATGGGTTCATAAATACCCGATTGGATTTAGATAAATTGTTTTTGGTGTAATAGTAAACAGATTAATGAACAAACGAATGCCAACTTTCGGGGCCATCGAACCTTTTTATACTCTTCCACTGTGTTACTGTTTCTGAAAATTTCCTCTTCCTAAATTTAAGGGAAAAAACGCTTTTTTCAGTCCCGACCCGCATTTTAATTGTCAATTTCCCATAAATTTGGACTCCAGTCTCCCTAGTCTTATCTAGAGCTTAAAATAGATACATTTTATTATTAATAATCTGCATAGTTTTAGTCAGAATTGTTATTTTAAATGTTTAAGAATTTTTATTATATTTTTGAAAATATGTATGAGTTTACATAAATTTTATATATAGCCTCAAGTAAAGAAATAAAAACAATGAAAACGACTAAAAAGATCAAAAAAATTACATATGTATTAACATTGCAATAGAAAATATTGCTAGAAAAATTCGAACTATAAAGAGGGAAACTGGCCTAGTTCGAATTATAGAACCTTCTCTCCCCCTATTGTTATGAAAAGGATTTCGAGTTATAGAGCGTATCAAAATACACAGCAATTTTTCGATTTGCCGAAGTTAATAGCTGAATAGTTCGAATTATCGATATATATCTATAATTTGTTAGAGTCTATAGTTTCGAAGGATTGAACTTCATCGACAGTCTTTTTAATTTTAAATATTTTATCTATTATTTATCAAGGGTTCAAATAACCTATCAGATAGAGAAGCAGTGAAATTAAGAACTATAATATAATTAACTAGTTTGTTGATATATTAACCTAAAGATTTTAGTTTATTTGAATGTAATGGAAGGCAGCCCAGGGGTAGTGAGGAAAGAAAAAATTAACAAATATCAAATAAGGTGTAATTTCTTGGAATCCTTCCTCCTTTCCTTTCGAACCGACGTTTCGGAGGATTGACCCTTTGAAACCCTGAAGAAGGAGGAAAAATCCTCCGAAACCTCGGTTTGAAAGGAAAGGAGGAAGGATTCAATAAATTACACCTTATTTGATATGTGTTAATTTTTTCTTTCCTCACTACCCTGGGCTGCCTTCCATTACATTCAATTAAAATTTCTACCAGTCCGTCTCTTTCCAGAGAAATTTCGTTGCGAAAAAATTTTATTTTATTTTCTATTTAACAATTTTCGATAAAAGATAAAGTTTTCATTCTGAGAGTTGGCTGTTTTGAGTATAATATGGTGTCGAAATATTAATATGACTTAGCATATACTAATTAATGTATTAATGATGTATCAAAATTAATTAGAGCTCTTACCTTGGAAGAATTGCTGCTGCGTGTGCACTGTTCGATTTCCGCTACACAAATGAATCGATCCGATTATCTCAAATGCAAATGCTCGAGGTGGGCTCGATTCACTAAAACAGAAAATATAAAAGAATATTTTTATTTAAAACAAGGAAAATTATCAGTAAAAGATAAATGAAAATAAATTTAACATCAACTTTTAGATATCAATTTTTTATCCAAATGTAATTATCATTACATAGTATTGGTCCAAAAAAATCAATTTTAATTAATATATTAGAATAATTAATCCGCGCTTTAAAGGTCTTGCAATTTTTCTTTGTCTTTTGGAGTTATTATTACTATATTTTTACATGTTTAATTTCAAGAACGAAATGGACCATATATTAAGGTCGTATAAGGTGCATATGCAAAATTCGTACAAATCGATTAAAGGGTCTAGACCTCTGGACCTTATATGGATAATTCTATTTTTTAATCCCTTCCCCAATTTTGGCCCCGAAAAAAAATAATAACTCTTTTTTTTATTATAGGTTCATTTAACAGTATATTTTATTTTTCTTGTTTTTTTAGTTTAAAAAACTTATAATTTTAATTTTCAACCCCCCCCCCCCCCCGCACACCTTAATTTTTGGTTTGATTTCAACCAAAATCTAATCAGCTCTTAATCTCAATGCACCAAATTACATGTGAAATATAGTTTTGATATTTCCACTAGTTTTTGAGCTAGAGAGTACACAAAATTTGGTAACGTACGTACCTATACTAACAGACATTTTGACAAATCAATTAATATCTCGAAAAATATAATTTTTCTATGTTCACTCATTAGGGCTTTTTTGTAGACCAAAACGCCATGGTTTTGCTCAATTTTTTAATAAAACTAGTTTCACCCGTTTTTTAGATATTTTTCAAAAAAACGAATTAAAAAAATCACTTTTTTCATTTACGATTACAAGACTTGACCATACTCTGTATGGTAAAGTAAAAAAAAAATGAAATGTCGTGGTCACTCTTATGATAATGCAAGTAATATGTCAGGTATATAGGCACGATTAGATATTAGATGTTTAATTATAATAATTACTACTATAAAGCAAAAATGGCTCCATATCGGGCGCTGTTTAACATAAATCCGCCACTGTCTCAATAGAAATATAATTTTTGAATTTGCAGTAAATAAAATGAGTGGATTCATAAAATGATATTTCTTTTCCAATAGAACTAATTTTTTTTGACATGAATTCTAGTACTGAGAGATACGTCTAACGTTTGCATGATAATACAAAACCAGTGTAAACAACGAAACTAAAAGTCCGTTTAGAATGATTTCGGTACCATTCTAGTCGCCATATATTTCCGTTCCCTCTAAAACATCGAGTTATTTACTTTCGTGCATACGCAGTACTCATGGTGCCAGGGTTCGAACAAATAGATATGGGCTCAGAGGGGCTGTTTCGAGTTAAGTGTTGTTTCCTTTAATATCCCAAAAAAATCAGACATCAGTCGAATTCCACTTTTTTCGATTCGAAAAATATTTGATCAAATCATTGGAGTTGAATTTTCAGACTATAAATCTTGTCAATTGCAATAACTTTTTATCGATTCATCGTAGATCTTTGACTTTAATAGACGTTATTTTTTATAATTGAATCCACCTTAATAAAGATTATACAAAGTAATATATTTCAAATGGTTAGTCAAAAATGGTGAAATATATCAATATGTTTCATTTCAAATTTGATCCCTCATAAGAAAAAAGTAAGTCACCTACGAAAAAAGTTATTTATGCATGATGAAACAATTTTTAGGGAAATAAATGTCCTACAAAAAAAGGTTATATAATTAATTTGTCGCTTACCTATAATTTATAAGTTAGACTAAAAACTTTATATTACCATTTTTGGGGTTTAGGGCAAATTTAGAATTTTATAGAGAAAAGTCTATTCATTTTTATTCAAATAAGTTTAAATGAGGTATTTATATTAAACCGACTAAAAAAATCAATTTTATAGAATTTAAAAAAAAAGTATTATCTTATTGTAGAGAAAAGTAGTTTAAAATGTAATTTTCCTAAAAGAGAGAAATGCTCAAAGTACCTAAATAGAATATTAAATTTGCTCAAAATTGGTTAAGCCATTTTCGAGAGATATTTAGAAAAAACTAAAAATGCACGAGAATAAAGTACTAATGATTGTGAGTCGATATATGTACTAAAAACTAATCAGCGCTTCGCTTTGTTAAAGTAATGGTATTATTTATATTTTATTTTAATAAGTTATAGAAGTTTTTATATAGTACTAGCTGGCGCCCGGGCCTTCGGCCCGGCGTCACTAGCCCCTGGCGGGGAGCGTTTTGTTGAAAATTGAAAATGATAAATGATTATATATTGCTTATCTGTCAAAATTGATTTGATCAAAAATTTAAATATATTTAAATGTTTAAAAGGTTGAGACTAAAAGGACCTCGTAGAATGGATGGATAATTCTTGTTAAAAGAAAAAAATTCCAGCTTCACAGATGGAGCATTTTCTTCTTTTTAACAAGAATTATCCATCCATTCTACGAGGTCGCTTATTCTCAACCTTTTAAACATTTATATTTTGGACCTATCAAGTGTCTCCTATTTGTTATTAAATATATTTAAAAAATAATATTAGTTTTTAAAAATAAATTGAAAATGCAAATAATTATAGAATAGGTATTAAAACAGTAAATGAATTATATATTACTTGTCAAAATTGTTCCCTTAACCAAAAATAATATTGACAGTTGAAAGATTTCCAAAAATCTATTATCGGCCAATTAATAAAGTAAAGGGTGTGTAGTTTCACAGTGAATGAAATAAAATTCAAAGAGGTTAATACAGTGGTTCCCAACCTTTTGTGGCCCATCGCCCCTTTCTGGATGTTGACTAACAACTATCGCCCCTTTTCATTTTCAGAGTATGCCTATTTTTAATATGAAGTAAAGTGTAAATAATAAATCAGTTTTATTATTTTAAACAATTTTATTACCGTATGTAAAAACAACCAAAGCAGTTTTATCCGGTCACTCTTTAATAGTGAAATAATTAACTAAGAACATTGACGGACATTTAAAAAACAAGAGTACATGTTATCATTTTTAAATTGGAATTTGGAAAAATTAAATAAGTTGAAAATTAGCCCAGTAAATAGAGTTTTCAAAAAGTGGTTCAGCTTACATTAATTGCGGGAAAATATTTTTTTCTAGGATCGTTTGGTATGGTATGGTATGGGTATGCCAAATCTAAGTTTGCGACTTCGAAAGTGTGGGGACAACTTTTGGTGGCCGAAAAATCACGAAATTTTCGGACTTTTTCCAGTTTCTTGCTTATAACTCGAAAACGGTCCATGCTTTTTAAATAATCGTTCTATAGTAAATTAAAGAGGATAAAATTTGGCGTTGAGTAAAAAAATATGGAAAATTGGTCCAGTAATTCGATTTTTTATAATGATTCAAAAAACTGCTCCCCGGATCACTTTTGAATACCTATCCCAAAAACTCTTTTTTCGATTTTTTCCCATTTTGAGCATGAAGGAGCACGTTTTCGACAAAGACCACTCTATATACTTTTAAATTAGATTAACTTTTCTACAATTGAATCAAAATTTAATCTTAATTGGATAATGGTAACCCATGCTGCAATGAGGTTGATGTTTTGAAAAACTGCAATTTTTTGCAAAAAATCGCAGTTTTTTCTTCATAAAATGAAAACCACTCATCCTAGAAATTTGATTTCTGTCTCATTCTCTAGGAAATTTTGATGACTTTGAAAGTTTACTTGGAGCACTTTTTAGATTTTTCTTAGATTTATAGATATCCAACATTTTCCATTACGCTTTTCAGGATTCGGATCATATCCTGTCCGGAAAATGTAGAATATCTATAAATCTAAGAGTTTTATAAAAAAAGTGGTCCAAGTATCCGTTCAAGTAAATAAAATTTCCTAAAAAATGAGAGAGAAATCAAGTTTCTAGGATGAGTGGTTTTCATTTTACGAAGGAAAAACTGAAATTTTTTGAAACAATGGATAATTTCCTGTCATGGAAAATGCTGGATATCTATAAATCTAAGACTTTTAACAAAAAGTAGTCCAAGTAAACGTTCAAGTAACAAAATTTCTTAGACAATGAGATAAGAATCAAGTTTCTAGGATGAGTGGTTTTCATTTTATGAAGGAAAAACTGCGATTTTTTGAAAAAAATTGCAGTTTTTTTTAAAAACTTCAATCTCATTGCTGCACGGGCTACCATTTTATCCAATTAAGATGAAACTTTGTTTCAATTGCAGCAAATTTAATCTAGTTTAAACATGTATAGAGTGGTATTTATCGAAAATGTGCTCCTTCATGGTCAAAATGGGAAAAATCGAAAAAAATGATAGTTTTTGGGATATTCAAAAGTGATCCCAGGTCTGTTTTTTGGATCCCCATTAAAAATCGACTACTGGACCAATTTTGGATATTTTTTTAATCGACGCGAAATTTTGGCCTCTTTAATTTACTATAGGACGGTTATTTGCAAAATATGAAATGTTTTCGAGTTATAAGCGGGAAACTGAGTACGAAAATTTCGAAGTTTTTAGGCCACCAAAAGTTGTCCCGCACATTTTCGAGGTCGGAAACTTAGATTTCGCATACCCACACCATACCTAAAAAAAATCTTTTCCCGCAATTAATGTAAGCTGAAACCCCTCTATTTACTGGGCTAAGTTAAATTTGAAAAAATAAATGAAAGATTAAACAATTTTTAGGGAAATAAATGTCCTACAAAAAAGCTTATATAATTAATTTGTCGCTTACTTATAATTTATAAGTTAGACCAGCAGTTTTTAGTAATTTTACTAAAAACTTTATATAACCATTTTTGGGGTTAGGGCAAATTTAGAATTTTATAGAGAAAAAGACTATTCATTTTTACTTAAATAAGTTTAAATGAGCTATTTATATTAAACCGACTAAAAAAATCAATTTTATAGAATTTAAAAAAAAAGTATTATCTTATTGTAGAGTAAAGTACTTTAAAATGTTATTTTCCTAAAAGAGAGAGATGCTCAATGAGCCTAAATAGAATATTAAATTTGCTCAAAATTGGTTAAGCCATTTTCGAGAGATATTTAGGAAAAACTAAAAATTCACGAGAATAAAGTACTGATGATTATGAGTCGATATATGTACCAAAAACTAATCAGCGCTTCGCTTTGTTAAAGTAATGGTATATATATATATATATATATATGGTATATTGTATTTTAATAAGTTATAGAAGTTTTAAATAGTACTAGCTGGCGCCCGGGCCTTCGGCCCGGCGTCACTAGCCCCTAGTGGGGAGCGTTTCGTTGAAAATTGAAAATGATAAATGATTATATATTGCTTACGTGTCAAAATTGATTTGATCAAAAATTTAAATATTTTTAAAAATAATAATAGTTTTTAAAATAAATTGAAAATGCAAATAATTATAGAATATTGAAGGAGACAATAAAAGAGTGTGTCTTCTGCTGGAATTATAAATTTTATTTATTTATAACGAGACTATAGTTTCGAGGGCTTTGCCCTCTTCATCAGTCTATTACAATGGATTCACATGAAAGATTTTAACCTTTCATTCATAAATTAATTCCTGTGAATCCATTGTAATAGATTGATGAAGAGGACAAAGCCCTCGAAACTATAGTCTCGTTATAAATAAATAAAATTTATAATTTCAGCAGAGACACACTCTTTATTGTCTCCTTCAATATATAAAAATTATGCTACTCTCGGCAAAAACTTTCAATTTAATTATAGAATAGGTATTAAAACAGTAAATGAATTATATATTACTTGTCAAAATTGTTCCCTTAACCAAAAATAATATTGACAGTTGAAAGATTTCCAAAAAGCTATTATCGGCCAATTAATAAAGTAAAGGGTGTGTAGTTTCACAGTGAATGAAATAAAACTCAAAGAGGTTTATACGAACTCAATATATTTCGGATTATTAGTCCATCATCAGGAGTTTACAGATTAAAAACAGTTTTTAACCTGTAAACCTGTAAACTCCTGATGATGGACTAATAATCCGAAATATATTGAGTTTGTATAAGCCTCTTTGAGTTTTATTTCATTCACTGTGAAACTACACACCCTTTACTTTATTAATTAATATCATGTTTCACCTAAAACCTACACCACTTTCCCTAAGTAAAATATTATCGGCAATCTTGTTTGTTTGCTTTTACTCCCAGAGAGGCGATGGCGTTGTTTTCTCGAAAAAAAAAATGTTATATGCCACAGGTGTGATATCAATAAAAACACTCGTGTATTTGAATGGAATGTTGTGTGAAAATTTCAAAGAAATCGGTGAAGAACTTTCGGAGATCCTTCAACGTATCACTTAAGCGTAACAGTACATTTTTATTTATATACGAGCAGTACCTGGCGGGCAGCGTCTCGAGATGTGATTATTAGCGTCCGTAATTATATGTTTTGAAAAAAAAATTTTTTGAATAATGAGTATTGATCAAAGAAAGATGAAAAAATATCATTAAATGCTTTATAAATACTTTATTAAAGCATGCAACCATTTCTCTCGAAATTTTTTAATAATATATTTCAATATTTAAATTTATCTAAAAAGTGTCTCTAAATTAATTATATATAATAATTTTAAAATTAATTTATCTACTAAAATTTCAAATGACCCGCGCAGTAATAAATTAAGAATTAATCTCATTATCCCATTAAATCATATCTCATTAAAACTTATATTATAAATTAAATATATATATATATATATATATATATATATTTTAAAATTAATTTGTCTACTAAAATTTTAAGAATTTATATTTTTCTTAAATTAAAAAAAAAAATAATTTTCGCGGTATGAATTATTTCAAAAATTAAATATATATTAATATATAATATATTTAAAATTAATAAATTTGTCTACTAAAATTTCAAATGAGACACGCCGTAAATCTAATATTCTAAGCTATATAAAGGAATATATTAATATATAGAGATATTATAGATAGAGAATATAGAGATTTTTATTTGAAAAATTTGACAATCTAACTATTAGTTGCTTTTTCTCACCACATCGTTACGCTAAGTGCGCCACAGGTACATGACATGACACTTGTATATATATAGATAGATAGATAGATAGATATAGCTAGTTATATAATTGTTATTAAGTTATAGAAAAGTTTTGTGAACTCGCTACAGACAAATTTAGAAAGAGGAAACAAATCGCATAGTATAATTAGAAGAAAAAAAAATAAACATTTTTTCGATTAGAATTTAACAAGTTTCTTGTTTCTCGTAAACAAATCAAAATGAAGAAGAATGAGGAATCAAAATAGTGCAAGGAGAATGATTGCATTTCAAGCACTTCCGAGAGCATCACTTGAAGCGAGAGAGAGGAAGCATCAACAAAATGTGGTCCATCCCATTAAAAAAACATTTTTTATTTTTTATTTCTCTTTCAATATATAAATATATCGTAAAACTTCCTTGACAGATTTTCGTAATCGTTTCTAATTTTGATTGATGTTTATATATATATTTTATTTTTAGATTTAATTTTAGGCAAGGTTAGCCACAAAGGAAAAGATTCCTACAAATATGTAAAAATAAATTCTAGGAATAAAGGAAAGACTTTTTCAGGACACGGTACGCTCTTCGCGAAATTTGCAATTGGTGGGGCTAGGGGTTGAGATTGAATGCAATTCAGAGGCGTGCTCATGGGCATTAGTTGGGGGGGGGCACAAAGGGGTTCCCTACAAAACTCAGTGCCCCCTAGAAAATCGAAACTCCATTATTACGAAGTATCACTTATGAATTTCTCATTAAGGAGGTTCTTTCGCGACAATCCACACAAAAAGATTTATCCTCATAACCACTCTATAAATATGAACGAACTAAAATTTTAGGTTATGTTTTTTTAACATGACTGTCCACTCACACTAAGAAATCTCTATATGGATACACACATGCTAGCCGGATCGTTTCCAAGCCTTATATCCCCCCACTAAAAATGATCGCCCAAATATGTTTGTATTTTTTGTTTTTTATCAAAACTACGTGGTAAATAATTTCAATTTTTTTTTAAGTTACTACGAATATATTATTCTAACAAATATTAGTTTTTCATCAAGATGGTGAAAGTCCTTCAATGAAAAAAATAAAATAATGATCATATCCCCACCCTTTCTCTATCTACCCTATGTTAAAAATGTCATTTTTAATTGCAATTATTTCATGTTTGGTGTGGTAAATCGTCTTCAAATTTTAACAGTATGTGTATTATGATTTTAATGACTTATATTCCAAGTTTCAAGAACTTCTTGAATTTTTGCATTTGTGAAAGAACTACCTTAAATTATTTCGTTACTTCCAAAATGTGTCAATTTTAGTAAAAAGTTAGATGATCTCTAATCGGATTATCGAAATTAAAATCTTGTGGTGGCTAATCAGCTGACCGGCTGCCCCGCCTATTGTGGCGTAAGGTCAGACTGATACGAGAACCAACATTATTAATTGACACTCTCTCAACTACCTGAAAATGGGAGGCATTGGGCAACTAATATTTTTGAAGGCTTTAATAATTCAAAATAACTCTGGACAAGAAAATAAAAATAATTTTATTTTATATTTATTTATTTCACAGAAACTTTGCCCTCTTTACTTAAGGTAAGTTCTTTCACAAATGCAAAAATTCAAGAAGTCTTCGAAACGTGGAATATAAGTTATTAAAAGCATAATAAACACACTATTAAAATATGAAGACGATTTACCACACCAAACATGAAATAATTGCAATTAAAAATGAAATTTTTTACAAATGGTAGATTGGAAAAGGGTGGGAAAATGATCATTATTTTATTTTTTTTCATTGAAGGATTTTCACCAACTTGATGAAAAACTAATATTTGTTAGAATTATATATTCGGAGTAACTTAAAAAAAAATTGAAATTATTTACATCGTAGTTTTGATAAAAAAAAATAATAAAATATATTTGGGCGATTATTTTTAGTGGAGGGGATATAATATCAATGGCTTGGAAACGATCCATTCATAAAGAGAATATAGTAGTGTAAAAGTACAGTCACGTTAAAAAAACATAACCTAAAATTTTAACGTCGTTCCTATTTATAGAATGGTTAAGAGGCTAAAACTTTTTGTGTGGATTGCCGCGAAAGAACCTCCTTAACAAAGACTACAAACCGACACACAACTGGCCCTTAGCTATAACTCGAGTTCTAAATGAGCTAAATTCAAGTGATGATTTGAAAATCAAAGAGGAAGCTGTTTTCTATTACGTCAACAAAATATTTTGATTTCAAATATTGGTGTTTAATATTTAATTGGAGTCGAAAATAGGTCAAAATGGCCTTTTTCGTCATTTTGACAGATAATATCTCAAAACTCAGACGTGTTATAAAAAATCGGGAAATTACATGATAATCAGCGTATAAAACTCTACTGGAATCCATTGGTAGGTTTACGGGGAGAAATTTTTGTTTAATTTTTGTCGAGCAGTGTTATCTTTTATTACTTTTTCAGAGGAAAAGTAACAATAATAAGTTTTATATATATATATTAAATTACACAGTTATATTAATATAACACCTATTATTGTTCCTTTTCCTCTGAAAAATTTATATATGTATTATAATGTATAATATACATATTATGTTTATTTGCCCCAAGCCTCATATTTCGCGTCCAACTCAAACCTGGACGACAAAGGGCTTGAACCACACCCACATACCCCCAGTACTAATATAATCGTCAGATACTGTTTTCAGGATACCAGCCAATTCTAAAGATCATCCGGAATCTAAAAGAAAAACTCTTCTGCTGGCCCCGACGATATCCCTGCCATTCTCATTAAAAAGTGCGCCCCTGAACTTGCTCCTATACTATCCAAATTATACAATCTCTCCTATAACTCTGGAATATTTCCTGAAGCCTGGAAACTAGCAGAATCCAACCAATTAAGAAAAGGCGATTCTTCCAACATAAAAAACTATCGACCCATAGCAATCACTTCTGTCTTATCCAAAATCAAGTGAAAAGCGCCAACAACGAGCAAGTTCTACGACACGTAGAGTCGACATGAATTTATCCACGATAGGCAATACGGCTTCAGGAAATTCCGGTCGACTGTCGACATCCTAGCATATGTAAACTCATATCTGGAACAAAAACCCTCGGAGGCCGGAATGTAGCCCCTCGCGGTAGCTTTAGACATTTCAAAAAGCCTTCGATATGGTCTGGCACAAAAATCTTCTTGCCAAATTGACCCCTCCGTCGGCCTTGCACCGAAACTCTGTAAGTTGCTCGAAAGTTTTCTTCAGACCGTAGTATTAAGGTTGTTATCGATGGAATATCATCTTCCCCTTCCACACCAACGCTGGAGTTCCTCAGGGATCGGTTATCTCCCCTACGCTTTTTCTTATCTATATCAACGACCTTCTAAACTTGCCCTCCAATCCGGTACATTGTTACGCAGATGACAGCACCCTACACTAACGCCCCTGCATCGCATAAAAACCGTGCAGACATTGCCTCTTCAATTAATTTAGACTTGTGCAAACTTAAAAACTGGGGATCCCAAAACTTAGTTAACTTCAATGCAGGGAAAACTCAGTGTTGCCTTATTTCTAGGCGCGTCGACAGAAACCTCCCAAACATATCATTCGACTCAAACTCACTAGAATTCAGGGATAAAATTTCAATGCTAGGCGTAACTCTAGGGTCTGACCTTTCATGGAATGACCATATCTCAACCACTGCTAAAGCTGCAGCGCGCAGCTTGGTCTCCTATTTAGGTCTAGACGCTGTTATACTCCCAGTCAACTTCTTATGCTGTATAAGGCTCAAATTCGTCCCTGTCTCGAATATGGCTCTCATCTGTGGAGGGGTGCATCCAAGCATTCTCTTGCAACACTGGATGCAATTCAGAAGCGAGCAATTAAACTAATAGGAGACCCGGCTCTAACCAACTCACTCGACTCCCTGGCTCACCGAAGAACCGTTTCTGCCCTTTCCCTGTACTACAGATACTATCACGGTGTCTGTTCAGTCGAGCTGAAATCTCTTATCCCCCCTAATGCCCTCTTTACGAGAAACACGCGGTTTTCTAACGCTCAGCACCCCTTCGCTGTCAAATTGGATAAAAGTCGAACAAGCGCTTTCGCCAACTCTTTTATTCCTATGACCTCCAGAGACTGGAACTCGCTCCCTGCCACCATCTTTCCCGCGACTTATAACCTTAAGCTATTTAAGACCCGTATCCACAGATACCTTCGACCTCCGCCCAACCCATAAAATTCTTTCTTCTTCTTTTCACGATGGAGGGGCCAACCGAGGCCTTTAGGGGTTGCACCTTTTTGGTGTAACTCCTTCTCTCATCATTATCATTAAAAAAAAAAAAAAAAAAAGCAGAGGACAACATCTATAGTTTCACTTAATAAAAAAAATTCTCATTTTAATTTTCTCATTGAGAAACCGAGAAATGAGTCATTCTTTGCGTGGGTGGGCGGCGGAAATACCTTCCCTGTTGATGATCTGTTTGGTACAGAATCATCGTCATAGGTACTAGAACCCATTCCGCACTCGCGGCTTCAACGCTTTTCATCGGCTTAACTTAAATAACAATACTATTAATCTTAAGTGTAATAATTCTATTTCGGTGCTTGGCTATCCTTGCCAAATGAAATAAAGAATGCATATGATAAGCCATATGGAAACTGATGGACCACTTGAGTGGAAAGGATAATAATAAATATTTACATTTTTTTTACTCGTTTTATTTTTCTTACTGAGTAAACATTTCATAGTAATCTCCTTAAGGTTTTTTTTTGTTTTTTTAACTTCAAATACAATCTCATTTTTAGTTATAATAACAAAGAATCAGACATTTTTATGGACTTGTGACAGATCATTGGCATGAGTGTAGTTAGGAGGGGGCGACGGGGGCAGTGGCCCCCCTAAAAAAATCAAAACTCCATTATTAAGAGGCATCACTTAAAGTATTTCACGTTACTTTCAAAATTTGTCAATTCTACTAAAAAGTTTATTGATTTTTCTAGGAGGGGGGGCAATGAGTTTTGTAAAGGGCGCACTACCCCTTAACTACGCCCTTGACTACAAACTGTTATCTGCGAAACCCATAGGCGAAAAATAAAAAAGACTATTAACCAATAAATAAATAAAAATATGTTTCTCTTTTAATAAAATAATATTGTATTTAATAACATTTAATTCACACATGATAGCAAATTAAGTTTCGTATTGTATATAAACAGTTTTAAAATTGTAATTACATTACAAATTGACTCTGCGAGAGTCTCTCGTGAACTGATTATCCTGGTTCAATAGAATTTTTTAGCAACTGAAGAAGGGTGAGTTTTGAAATATTTGGTGGCCCAACATAAAAATATGTAATTTGTTATTAAAGAAATATTAATAAGTGAGCTTTTAAATACAATTGTCAAACTTTCGCCTACCAAGCAAGTATACGATGTTTCACCCTTGAAAATTTCCCCCTGAATATTACTTATCTTATTATATTAAACGAGCAATTCTTGTGTGTATATATATATATATATATATATATATATATATATATATATATGAATCGTTTTCTCGAAAACGGCTCTAACGATTTCGCTAAAAAAACAAGACTCATGAGTTATTAGTCGTATATAAATTTTAATCCCATGGATGTAAATTAGTCATGAAATTTGAGCCTTAAGCTCTTTAGAAGCAAAAAGTTACCAAGCATCGCTCGGAACTCCAGGCACTTGGAATAAAACAATCAAAGTCATTATATATATATATATATATATATATATATAATATGATGATTTTAAATCCATTTTAAATGAACTTGTCTTAACGCTTTTAATTATTTAAAAAAATAATTTCGTTGCACGGATCTCTGAAGCTTCCCGTGGACGCCAGGCTCATTGCTTTTGATGGTATAATCGTATATTTAAATGTATTAAATTTTAATATGTTAAAAGATATTTCTATTTCTCTTTTCTTTTCTATCGTTGTAATCGTGAATGGACTTGATTAATCTATAATAAATAATGTGTTCCTAATGACAGGAGACGTTCCAAACAACGCCAACGTCTCGATCACACAAACGGAAATAATTATAAATCAGAAAAAAAGTGATATTATTTTATCAATTTCATCTATCGTAATTTCACAGTACTATTCTAATTTAAGAAATAGCATTTTGATTAAGAATTTTGTAGTTTAAAAGAAATTGTATGAAAAGATTCAATTTCTTCTCTCCGGGAACGAATCAACTAGAAATGGCAAAAGTTTTATTTTTTTTTCATTAGATATTTAGTAAAATGTATTAAAATTTCATATCTATGTTATTTTTATTTATCATTTATATCAAATAATTATTATTAGAAAATTTCCTAATTTATTTGAAGTCCAATTTAAAAAAAAACTAAAACTCCGTTGAAAATTTTTTTTAAAAATTGAAATTAATAGATATTATAAAACAATTAATTTTTTACTAATTTAATTCAATTTTGAACGAAATCGATTCAATACCTTTTGAGAAAATCGCCAAAAACCACGAAAACCGTCTATGAAAGGCCATTTTAGAAACATTTTAAAATTCACTTCCATGTCATAAGTCAATGTTTCATTTCATATGACTTTTTAAACTTTTTTTCAAAGGCATCTCGTGCTTTCAGAAAACATCGTTTTTTGACGGCTTCAGATGGTTTTTGAACATTTTTTAAAAAGTACTTAATCGATTTCGTTCAAAACTGAATTAAATTATTAATAATTAATTGTTTTATAATATCTATTAATTTCATATTTTTGAAAAAAATTTCACCCTAGTTATTAGCGTTTTTTCAAATAAACTAGCTTTTAAAACGCAAATTTCCTAATAATAATTATTTGATATAAAAGATAAATAAAAATAACACACAGATATGAAATTTCAATAGATTTGAACTCCCTAACTACGCCAATGATCAATGGTTCAACAATCTCGGCTATTCACTACTAACGTTTACTTTAAAATATCGAATTCCCTCAAACAAGGACGTGCAAAATATTCACGAAATCCTAGACAAATTGTGAGTCCGGCCCCTATTTTAAAAAATAAATTTATTTCAAAACCGAATTGCATTAAACTTCAATGTATATAATGACAAAAATGTCACATAAAATAAAGTTTTTGCATTGCTCTCAAATTTGCACCTCTCATAATGTTGAGAGGACATTTTCTATTTATAAAAATATTCTGACCGATAGCCGAATAAATTTTACGATTCAGAATCTTAAAATGTATATTTGTATGCAATTTCTATATAAATACGCCTATGCTTAAGATAGTATTTCCCTATAAAGAAGGCAAAACGTGTGTGAAAGGGATGGAATTTAATTAGCAGAGGCGAGAGTGGAAATGGCTCATTGGGTGAGCGCGTGGAAGGTCAATGGTTCGGAGACCTAACGACGCGACGGGGATAAATTGAGGAAATAAAACCTCAAGGGTGTCAATTGGGAAAGGTCAGTGGGGGACACGGGGGAAGGAACTTGACTCGATGCCATTCCACACGCTACTTTCCTCTGAAACATTCTCCATTCTACCCGCGGTGGCGGCGTCCCTTTTGTCTCCAAAATAGTGACATTTCTTTTCTTGGATGTAAATAAAATAGAAATTAAGAATCAGCTTTCAACACGAGTTTGTCTATATCTAATTAATCAAATAATTCCAATAAATGCCAGTCGGACTCTTAGGAAAACTCCCTAACTAGGGATTGCAATCCGGTATCAATTTCAATCCGGTCGAATCCAACCGGATCCGGCCGGATTAGTCACATTAAACATATTTTGCCTTTTCATTCTGAAATTAGCTATATAAAATATATTCAATTTAGTGTATATTACAAAGTTTATAAAAAAACATTTATTTTTTATAAAATCAATTTTATTTCAACTGTAATAATCTACAAACAGTCACGAATTAACAATAAAAATCTAGTATATTGTTACTTGTTAAATTGTAATTTTTATAATAGTAATAATATGATAATTATATTAGGTTGGAGTGACAAGCCCTAAGCTTGTAGTAAAGAAAGGATATTTATACTTCCTATCCTCACTCAAGCTATATAGTGACCATATAGTGCCTATATAGATTTTTGGAATCTATATAGTTTTATAAAGTTACTATATAGTTTAGCAAACATTGTGCTATTAGGGTTGGAAGGTGCAGTTTTATAATGGAAGGTTTCTATGTATATATGTATGTACCGTAAAGGGCGCAATAAACAATACAAGTGTCAAGGTGTTAGTGAAAAAAAATTTTAAATTCAAATTAAATATCTTTGATTAAAATATCAATTATTGGTCAAGTTTTTATGTCTGTTTGATTATCTAAAATATTTTGATTAAGGTGTATGGCTTTTTTAATTTCAGCTGATTTTAACATGTCTAATTTTCGGCTTTTTGAAATGAAATGTAATGGAAGGGGGTTGGTCGATGAAGGAGAATGATTGTGGTCAAATAAATGATCTGCAAATGCCGATATTTAATTTAATGGGGGGCATTTGGGTTCAAACTATTCACCTATAGCTTGCGAAGTGATTCCTTAAATTTGATTAATAAGACAATGACAGGCAGTTAAATTCAGTCTTAATATATTTCAGAGCAAATGTCATTAATGATATCTTGTAATGTTAGTGACTTATATTAAAAATCTAACTAAATCAATCTTAATCAAATGAGATCACTAGTATTAGGTAATTTAGGGACTCCAGCAATCTTATTCTTGAAATTATTACAATAATTATAAATCTGTAAAATCATTGGCACTATAATCACAATAAGGAGTTTAAAACTTCTTATTTTTAAGATACTTATTTTATATTATTATAAAAAATTACTTTTGGATTTGAAAAAAAGATCTGAGGGAAATAAATTGTGTCAATTGTGTCAGCAGCTAAACGACTTCTTATACCACTATAGTGGTACAAATGTAGCCAGCGCACAGTGTGTAATTTTCATGATCTAGAGGGACAAAAGTCAAATTCTACATTAGTCTACTCCGGAAAAAAGTTATTTATATTCAAAGAAAATAAGCCATATTACCTACCACCAGGGGCGTGCTGGCCCGCCGGGACACCGGGCAAATGCCCGGTGGGCCGCTGCCCGCCACATTAAAAATTAAGAATATTTTAAAAGAACAAGATCGTTGACGCCGATTCATTTTCAAGGGCCACTTGCCTATTCGATGATTATAGCAAAAACCTTCCTTTTAGTTTTAAAGTTCCTCTCCTTCGTAATTCATGCCCTTCGGTCTCCATCTCGATCACTTGCGAGAGCCCTTTGGTTCTCCTTTTTATCTATTCCTTTATTTTTCGCCGGTGGTCCTGCATATATTCGGTGATATTGTCAGTTGCAAAAAACAATTGGTAACATCTGCAAACAGTCGGTTGCAAAATATTCAACGGAATTTTGATGTAATAAAAATTGCAGCAGATAATTTTGTCCATTGGGTAAATGAACAATTTTCTCTAAAAGACTTAGATATAGAAGCACAATATCAACTACCTACTAAAAGAAAACGAATTGTTAAAAGAATGGTTGGCGAATTAATCCCTGATCAGCCAATTGACGATGCCATTGCGAGATTTGAAGTGGAAGTATACAATGCAATTATGGACACCATTGTAGAAAGCATGAACACCCGATTTGATAAAAACAAGGACTTATACTTTGATCTGTCATTTTTATCTCCAGCTGCTTGTCCTGCAATAAAAAATGGGAAGCTGCCAGATGTTGCATTTCATGTTCTTTCTAACAAATTAGTGAAGATTGATCCAAATATTACAATAGATCTTCTGCAAAAAGTGTTAATACGTTTTGCGCATAGCTGGGAAAACTTGAAGAAATCTGCCGAAGAAGAAGCTGTGTATTTTAAAGAAGAAGACTTTACCGATAGTGACTCAGACTCAGACTCAAGTGACGAAAGATCTGAAATTAAAAAATCCGAACCAGGAACAACTGAAATAAAGTGCAAGAACTGCAGAGAATGCGTCATTTGCTGCTTTAAATTTCTCATGCAATACAATTTGTATAGCAAAGCATACAAACATTTAACTGTGGCGTATAAATATCTTTTAACCCTTCCCGTAACACAAGTGTCATGTGAGAGATCATTTTCAGTCCTAAAGTTTATAAAAAATAGGTTAAGAAATTCTTTATCTGATGAACATTTGGAAGCTTTTATTTTGATGTCTGTTGAAAAAAATTTTTTGAGTGTATTGGACAGTGATGAGATTATTGACAAAGTGGCCAAACAAAGTGAATTATTACGAAAGCATCTATCACGAGACGTCCTGTGTTAATGTAAACAGAGGCGTATTTTCGGGGGGTTCATGGGGTCTGGATCCCCCCCCCCCCCCCAAAGCTCTAAGAATTTTTTATTTGTTATTTGAAATATATAAATATATGGTAGGTAATATTGTATTTTATTATTATATTTTTCCACTTTTTTAATTACTCTTATTATATGTTTATGCTAAGATGTCATCCGAAATTGGTCCACCAGGATACACCACCTACACGGAGTCGCGGCCGCCATTTGGCTGAAATTATATTCCAAACATAATGTCATCGAATATTCTTTAAAATAAAATAAAAATTGTGGCAATATCACTTAAAGAGGTTTTTTTTATTTTATTTTAAAGTTCGACCGCTCTTAATGAAAAAACCTGTATAATGTATATTAAAAAAAAATATAAGATATATTAAATTTTTGTATTTTTTCAATAATAAATAAGCCACTGAATGTAAGTAACATTTACCTACTGTGTTAGATCTTACATAGATTTATGTCGCTATTAAATAACACGTTTGCTCAATGTTGATTATTAAATTTTGATTATAGAATCGACCGCCTATACATAGCATCTAATTGAAATAATCTTTCGTCTGATATTTTCAAAACACAGATTTTCTTTTAACGACTAGTTTACAAACACCAATACTGTTTCTGTGGTATTTCATGAAATGAATAAATAAGCATTATTAACAAATTAAAAAAAAAAATAAGTGGGCTGAAATTGTGTCGCATATCCAGGGCCGCCCCGTGCCAGCCAGCACGCCCCTGCCTACCACTAAGGTTTATTTTCCAAAAACTTGCACCAGACAACAAAAAATGGGTCCGAACATCCGGCTATCTGAGTTGCATCGACCAAGCGCTCAAAGCGAACTCGTCATTCGGCTGAGTTTGCTTCATGAATAAACTGTGTTCCTGTGCGCTATTAGTAATTGTGTGTTGTTATTGTGTTTTTGGGAGTTTTGAGGTAAGTTTCCATATTTTGTTTTCTTAATATGTTTTAAAACTTAATCACGAGCAGCATTTGAACAGAGAGAGTTTAATTTTTAATCAAAATACTACTAAGTCAATTTGTACTTGAGTTTTAGTACATTATTCCGAAATATTCCGGTCTCTTATTATATTTATTCGAAAGAACTACTTATTAGCTACTGAAAAAACGTCCATTTGTTTGCGCATATTTGCGCAACTGATAGAATTTCTTTTTTTTCAGAATGGCTTCGCAAATTCCGCGGAGAAAATTTTTCGACGTTTGGTTTGCTAACGCAAAAGAAAAAAGAACGGATGCTTTATTACGTCACATATTGCAAGAACTTGGTAACCCGTACTTTTCGGATGACGTTATAAGAAGTTTAAAAGGGACCATCAGAAATTCTTGTCGAAAAATAGAAGAAAAATGGTCGAAGTCGGACAGACACCGAGATCGTTTCCTAAACACAAATTCTGCGTGGTTAGAAGGAAATCTATCGCTACCTGATATTGTCACTGAAGCGCTCAAAGTTGTGTCACTACCTGGAACCAGTTCGGGTTCGTTCGGAAGACCGAAAAAAGACTTCGAATGCTCGAGCACCAAAACAAAAAGACGGCGAATTCAACATCTTCTTAAAACATCGACACTGGAAGAGATATCGATGGCAACCGAAGTACAACTTCGTAAGGAAGGAAAAAGGATTCAGCTGCAATTATAAAAGAACTTTGTCACTTTTCGCCTAGAAGAGGTACTATTATGAAGAAAGCGCGGCGGTGTTTAGAGAGCTCAAAACCAGTTGGACTTTCGGCAGATCAAGCTCTCGCATTAATGATCGATGCGAATCTCTCGACACACCAATATCATACTATACGGGACCAAGTTAAAGGAATTAACAAACAATTGTATCCACCTTACTATAGAGTTAAAGCGGCAAAACAATTATGCTACCCTAGTGGCATTAATGTCACAGAAACGCACGCCGAAATTGAGTTGCAAAGTCTAATGGATCACACGATCATACGATTATGTAAATTGCAAGAAGATGTACTGAAGACTATAACTAACTTGAAAGGTCTAGATATAATTGTGAAATGGGGTTGTGATGGAGCAGAACAAAATAAGTACAAACAAAAGTTTTCTGAAGAACATTGTAGTGATGAAAGTTTATTCAGCATATCGATGGTGCCTATTCAAATGAATTCAATAAATGACCAGAGCGTTAAAAATATTGTGTGGCAAAACCCTTCCCCTTCCCTTCTCTTTTAAATTCAGAGAATTATTTACGTGAAAGAC
Organism: Forficula auricularia; assembly: GCA_024734495.1. Lineage (NCBI taxonomy): Eukaryota > Metazoa > Arthropoda > Insecta > Dermaptera > Forficulidae > Forficula > Forficula auricularia. Next base: position 446,722 of record JALMQS010000818.1, on the reverse strand, counting down.
ATCAAGAGTGGACACGAATACAGACTTAATAAATAGGTTACTTATAACTTCAGACCCCTACATTGCAAGCCTACGTGCTGCTCCTAAAACTAGACGTGGCAAAATGACTACTGAAGTCTGTGAGCTTCTGGAAATGAGAACTCCTGACACTGAATACTAAGGAATTCAGTCAGAACAATCAGATTCTGAAGAATCTGATACCCATAGCGAGTTTGAAGAATCTCATTGTTCGGACTGAATTCCTACGAATTCAGTGTTAGGAATTATCATTTGTATTCGATTATTTAAACTGTTAGTATTATTATTATTATTATTATTATTATTTATTATTATTTATTATTATTTAAACTAATCTCCCTAGTTAATAAATCGTTTTCTTATAAGTTCAAATAATTGTTTCTTTTTCTTTGTGTATTGTCATGTTTTTGTTATATATTATGTATATAATGTTGCAATATATGTCTGAAACCTTGAAAACGTCTTTAAATTTCATCCAATACATTTTATCGCATAGCAAACTTGTATAGTTTGGGCTTAAGACTTTTGTCCCTCTAGATTATGAAAATTACGCACTGTGCAGCGGTCGAGATGAAGGCCTTTTCAGCTTCTACACTTGTCGGTTTTATTGTCATCAAATACACATAAATAAAATTAACAGCGTGTATTTTTTTTAATTTACCGGATCCGGTAGCCGGATATACGTAAAATGATTCGCAGGATTACCGGATCCAGTTTTCCGGACTGCAATCCCTATTAGAGAACTACGCCAATGATCGTTAGATTACATTTAAATTAGTAAATTTATCTTAATTAAATAAATAAGTTACATATTTAAATATTAAAAATGAGCTGGGATAATTAACAAAACAAAAGGAGCACTAGTGGTAAAAAAAATCCATTAAATTCATTATGCAACAACACGAGTATTTTTCCTAAAAATCGGTATGTATGTATTTTTTTAATTTAACGGTTCCGTTAGAGTTTAATGATGCCGGATCCTGTTTTCCGGATTGCAATCCCTAGACCTGATGAATGTTACTGCTCAAAAATGTTTGGTTTTGCAAAGAAAATCTCATGTTAATCCAGTAGAAATAGTGCAATCAGAACCATTTCATCGTATTTTATGTGCATTTCACCAATCAACTGGCCACGGAGTCAGAGACAAGTTACTGTATTCTTTGAAAACAATATACCTCATCCCTTATCCAATGATTGGAGAATTTTTGAAAAAAAATACCTATTTATCATCTTGCTAAGCACTTCACTAGATTGTTTCAGGAATATGTACAAATTTAGTCATCCATCGAGTTTTCATTAAACCGCTCGTGATTTGATCAAATAACCAATTTAATCATAACTCTGCGACATGTACATCTCTTTTCAGAAAAATAATTTATAAATGTTGGCCTGATGAAGTCCAAAAATTAAAGGACGAAACGTTGTTTAAGCAATAGAAAAGTATTTTATTTATTGTCCTATTAGCCATTAATTTATGTGATCAAATCAAATTTAAAACGATAATTTCTAATAATTATATTACCATTATAAACATTCATTATAAATAATAAAATTTAGATAATTACTTGCGAAAATGATAGGATCTTGGTGAATGATTCCACACTGTTAATGCGAAATGTTTTATCTTTCTATTTGAAGTTTTCTTATTTACGATATCATTTTTGAAAATGCGGCCTGATACTACATCAAAATGATTTTCAATAATTATATAGCATTGGTCCCGTTCAGTGACTGTGTCGGCTTTTTCTTTACGATTGGGCGACTTAACGCAGAAAAAATTGGAGAATGAATCCTGAAAAATGTGTTTAAATTCGGGTAATACAGATTCTTGTATAATTTAGATATTTTGGATTTGTGAAACTACAATTAAAAAATTGGATAAAAAACTCTTACATTATTTCAAAGTTTATTTTACACAGAAACACATAAAAACATTAAAAAAGAGCTATTTTTCTATTATTATGTTTAGTGGCAAAATAATCTACAACTACATCTAAATCTTTTAAAAAAAATTTATAGTAAAAATATGGTTATTTTTTTAATTATTTAGGTATATGTAATGTATTATTATTATTATTATTATTATAATGTCTATAATATTGAAAGGAATGGTTTACCTTTTTTAAATTTTATCTATTGGTTTATTCAATATTTTTTTGCTCAAATGTTCAATTTAGCAGGTTGGACGAGAACAAATTGGGTTGGGCGCTCGCCCAACCGCGCCACTACTGGTCGATTTTATTGTCTAAAAGATTTTCTTGAGTATTTTGGCAGTCGATAGGCTATGAAAATTCGAAGTAAAAGTAATAGATGCAAATTCTTAAGATAGTCTTTCAACAACATCTAATATGATAAAATACTGTTCAGTTTCTGTTGATGACATGGCGCCGGCAGGGGATGCAAGGGGGTTGTTGCACCCCTGCCACAAAAGAAAATACACAGAAAAAAATAATTTTTAAGAAAAAATAAAACCGACTTCAAAAAATTAAATGCAACAAATAAAATACACTAAAAGGTATAAAATAATTATTATCTTATTTAGTTAGAACTAAACGACGAAATATTAACATGAAATTACTTTTTGAAGTCGGTACCAAACAAACTATACCTATAAGCGAGCGTACCCGCCAAACGTACTAAGTAAAATCCGTCGAGTGCGATTCATAAAAGGTATATGTTTGGCACCAACTTCAAAAAGTAATTTCATGTTAATATTTCGTCGTTTAGTTCTAACTAAATAAGATAATAATTATTTTATACCTTTTAGTGTATTTTATTTGTTGTATTTAATTTTTTGAAGTCGGTTTTTATTTTTTTCTTAAAAATTATTTTTATTTTTCTCTTTTTAGTGATGTTATTAATAGTGATCATATCATCAGAACTTGACCAAATTAATATGACACCATCCCTAAGACACCCCTTTCGGATAAAAAAAGAACCATCGAAATCGGTTCATAAACAAAGAGGTTAGATCTAAACAAACCTAATAAAAAAGGTCTAATACCTATGAAAAAAAAACGAAAAAAAAATGGGACCAATCGGAAGCTAGACTGGACCCAATGCAAAAAAAAATTTCAAAATCGGTTGACAATTGGCGGAGATATGAGATAACATATTTTAGTTATTTTCCTCGATCAGATTCTAATGAAAGAATCGCTCACCCGCACATTAAATAACAATAAAAAAGTAAAAACTATTTTAAGAGTCGGTACATTAGAGCTGTCCTAATAATTATTAAATATAAATTGTATTAGATGAAGGAGGGGGTATCAGCCAAAGTTGGATGCGCTGGGTTCAATTAAACACCCTGAATAAAACGTTTTGGCCTGAATTTATTTGGTCATCTTCAGTTAATTGGGACTTATACACAAAATGCGGTACACATATTTGATCGAACCAAGCCTTGTCAAAAATAAAAATTGTAGATTCATGTAAATTTATAACGTGCCTGCGCGCAAAGGTTCAGAATGAACATTTTATTGAACCCAGCGCATCCAACATTGGCTGATACCTCCTCCTTCAGCCACGAAATCTAACAACTTAAATATAAATTGTTCATTTATGGCTATAATATAACATCCTCTTAAAATCACAATAGAATAATTCAAAAAATATTTTCTGCCTTTTGAACCAGATATTCTAAAATCTAATCAGTATACCAGGGCTCTTTCTAAAATAAGAAGAAATGGAAAATCTCCTCAAAAGTTTTTTAAGAATAAAGGCAGAATTTCAATTTTGAATGTGGAAAAATATATCAAGATTTTGGAAATCACAATTTTGGAATATTTTTATTCCATTTTTATTAGATATAAATATTTTACCTGTAGGTTTTCTTACGGTACTGCAATTAGACATTGAACTGAAAGAAAAATTAAAAAATGTCTTTTTATTAGAATTTTTCAAAAATTATCGAATCAGTAACATATACTCGTGGCTTAACAATATTTATTCCCATTTTAGAAATATGTATTTACATATAGGTACGTACGTGAAGGTATTTTCAAGAATTAAATTCACTAAAAGGAAAATTATAAGCTCAACTATCAGATAAAAAAAATGAAGTTTCGAATATTTAAAAATTATTCTTCCTCTCATATTTCCATTTACTAAAATACTCGTGTTTATTAGTCCAGAAATTAAAATTTTTTAAGTGCTAATTGATTTAAAAACAAAATCCTGAAGGAAAAGAACTCAAAGATTGTTATGCTATGCCATTTTTGCTTCTTTGTCATGGTCAATATCATTATTCTAATTTATTAACTCTCTTTTTTGATTAACAAATATCAATAGAATTATTATATATCTGCGGCCCGAAACAATTTTATTTCTTCAAATGTGGCCCTTGTAGGCCAAAAAGGATGGACACCCTGATGATAAAAGAATAAAGTTAGCCTCGCATTATCTTACAATAGTGAAATATGAAAAATGTAAATTTTTGCTTTAATAGAACATGTTGCGCCAACCTATGCATATTAATAAACCCATCTCTATAAAAACTAGTCACAATATTTAAAAATGGCAAAGTTACATAAATAAAATGAACATTGTTCTAGTTATTTAATAAAAGAAATACATTTTTATTCAAATAAAATAATAAATATATATCTACTTAAGTATTATAATACAAATACAATAAAATAATTTACATTTAAATTTTTTATAATTTAATTATACATATCTATATATATAAAATAAGGTTTTGTCTGTACATTGCTCCAAATCACGCCAAATTTTGGCTGCACACGTTTCAAGCAAATTTATGAACGAAAACACCCTCAACAAAATTCCTGTATGTCTGTATGTATGTCTCCGTGGTTTCCGCGAAAAGTTGTTCACGATTCACGTAAAAACGGCTAAAGGGGTTATTATGAAATTTCATATTTCTATCAGATGTCTTCTAACTTACGTTTTTAGCTATATAACATTTTGATATTTTGACCCCAAAAGGGGGTTTGGGGGGGCGCGCGAATGAAAATTATCAAATAACTCCTAAACTATTAACTCTTCGGCAAATTTTATAATGAGCAAAGTTGTAGGAGATGTGATTTCTGACAACTTTTGTTTAAAAAAATTCTCCCAAAAAAAGGGGGGGGGGAGTGAAAAATATGTAAATTCTTGCCCTTGGAGCAAACTCAACCAAATTTTGTATACATAATCTGTGGGCCTCTAGAGAGCTAGAAATACAAAAACTAACCACCCAAAGGGGGGGGGGGTCAAAAAATGAAAAATTCTTGCTCTTGGACCAAACTCAACCAAATTTTGTATAAATAATCTGTGGGTCATTAAAACGATAGAAATGCAAAAACTGGGTGCGGAGGGTGGGTGAGAGGGTAGAGTGATGGTGCGGGGGTGGTATGAGGGAGTGAGGCGGAGTAGGTGGGCGTGCGGGGTGGAGTCCAGGGGGCGTAGCGAGTGGAGATCCATGGGGCTAGACGGAGTTGTGGTGCGCGGCGGAGGAGGGCACGGGGTGGTCCGGGGTGGATGGAGTGCGGGGGTGGTGCTGCAGGGTTCTTGGGAGTGGGGGGTTCAGGTGAGGATCCAAAGGCATAGTGGGGTGGTACGGGGTGGGGGTCCGAGGTGGGTGGGGTGCAAGATGGAGTGTTGGGTTGGTGGTGTGGTGGAGGGGGTGGGGACGGGCTCATTGTGCGGGGGTGGGGGTGCTGGGTGGGTTTCGGGGGTGGTGGTGGGTGGGAGTGGGTTGTTAGGCTGGGATTCGTGGGCTGGGGGTCTAGTAGGCGTGCCCCCTAGCTAGCAAGAGGGCCGCCGAAGGCGGGCCTTGCAGCTAGTACTTAATATTATAATTATTTTGATTATTTATGTCCATCGATTAAATTAATAAGTTGTTGTAGAGAAATAAGGACAATAGCTTATGCAAAATTGTTTTATTTTATGCCAACGTTTCGTCAACTTTGTTGACTTCCTCAGGGCTCAAACAAATTAACTTCTTTGCATATTTGTCATTTTATAAATATTCATTCTTAGCAAACACATATAGACCAGTCATTGAACAGATCTGTCTAACTAAATTACATAATTATTTTATACTTTTTAGTGTATTTTATTTGATTTTTGAGTTATTATTATTTTATTTGTTGCATTTAATTTTTTTGGAAGTCAGTTTTATTTTTATTTTTTTATAAAAATTATCTCAAAACCGACTCTAACGATTTTTTTTAAAAATTAGTGTGGTGCGCACCGCGACACTCCTACTTTACACCCCCTTCCTTTATTTCAATCGGATTAAAAATTTGACACAACTAATAACTCATGACACTTGATAAATAGACTAATTTTTAAAAAAATCATTAGAGTCGTTTTTAAGAAAATCAAAAAAAAAAAACGAAAAATCTTTCATGTAAATGTCCACTTCTGGTGTTCTGATTTCATCCAAAATCTTGCTGTAGTCCTTCTAGCCTATATCGAGCTTAAGTTTGGAATTTCGTAGCTCTGAGACTTATGATTGCAAAACGAAAGGGGGTACATACGTACGCACTGACCAATGGATTTTTGGCCCTTTTGGGCTCTGAGGAACACAATATTCGGTTTGCAACTATTAAGGGCATCGATTCCTTCCAACTAGAAGTTACAAAATGAAATTAACTTTTTTATCTCTGAGATATAAGCTCTCAAAGAGTCAGGACCCAGACTGGCCATCGCAATACTTCCACATTATATTCTATGAATATAAATGTGAAAGTAAAAAGCCGCCGGCTAAGTCTTCATCTTTTTTTTTGTTATTTTATATTTTTATTTTTTTTTTTGAACTTCGATGTGGGGAGGGGGGAGGCGCCAAAATATTTCATGCTTGTAGTAAAATTTTCTCTTAGTCCGCCTCTGTGTGTGTGTGTGTCTGTTCGTCTTTTATACGTAGGCGCTTTATCCGATTGAGTTGAAACTTTGTACACTTGTTGGTGGCACTTGCGGGAAGGTTACAATAAATTTTACTCGAGATTAATATTTTCTACCCTACATTGACTTGACGAAGAGGAAAAATATTCGAAATCATATAGTAATTCATAATTCGTGGAAATCGAATAGTCAACTTATGAAGTGAACAAGTTGTTTTTTACAACTCTAACTAAATATAAAAATGCCGCCCCAAAATATCTGCCGTCCGGTACGGACCCCCCCCCCTAGGTACTCCACTGACTCAAACACATGTTGCATCAAGCAGAGGACAACCTCTTTGTTTCCCTTTATGATTCAACAACTCGGATTCTCTCGCCAAAACAAAATATTTTCACTGATAATGCATTTATTTTATTTATTAAAAATATTTTATTTTAGTTCACTCATTTTTTTTTTTTAATTTTATTTATTGCTCATGTGTTTAAAAAATTATGAATCGTAAAGAAAAAGAAAATATTTATTTTTTGTTTGTCTGTGATTCTGTGTGTCTGCCTGGATGCCTAGAAAAACGGAAATTCATAGAAAGTTCGTTCTTGTGCCAATTTTTTTTTCAATGCTAATAAAATTATGTTCTCTAGATTTAGAACCCCCGGTTCAAAACCGCAGAAAACATTTTTTCACTGATTTTATTGAGCAATAGCTGATTGGTAGATTTAGTGAGCCTAGGAAAATCTTAATAGACCGGCTCCAATGAATTTATTTTTTCTGGTGGGGATATTTTAAGGCAGTAGCTGAATGGCTGATTTAGTTGGCCCCTGAAAATCTTAATGGACCGCAATGAATTTATTTTTTCGGCTGGGGATCAATCGTGTTGGAAAAATTACTCGTACTGGCCACGTTTTAAGACCAGCCCACTGGGGAACTTACCAGTCTCCCGCCCGCCCAGCCCACAATTGTTTTATGTCTATGCAAAAATATCTTATTATATTAAACGAGCAATTATTCTACATATATATAGAATCGGTTTCTCGAAAACGGCTCTAACGATTTCGCTAAAAATTGTTGAACTTATCAAGTCTCATGAGTTAATAGTCGTGTATAAATTTTATTCCGATTGAAATAAAGGAAGGGGGTGTAAATTAGTCATGTCGCAAAATAAATATTTTACTCGTTCATATCTCGTTTTCGGTAAGTCGCAGAGCCTGAAACTTAAGCTATTTAAAGGAAAAAAGTTACCGAGCATCGCTCGGTGCTCCAGGCACTAGGTATTAAAGAGCATACCGAGTCTTGAAAAAGCCCTCACTTTTTCCTTCATTTTCAATTTTAAATTAAATTTAAGATTTTATTATTCAAATTGCATAATTAGAAAAATGATAAGAACTTATTCGAAATCAAATATTTCGCCGCTCATCAGTATGGGAAATAAAATAATTTGAATCTCCCTAATTCTAATTAAAATTAACTAATTAAAAAGAAGGGAAGTTTCTTCATTATTAAAGAAACTGTTACACGAGTAAGATGTCTCTTCAAACTGAAACAATTTCGTTGACCGATGAAAGTATTAGATTGGTTTTTGAATCTAGACCGAATCATAGAGTAGAAATTCTACGCAAAAATAAAATTAGGTAAATCATTAATTTTATATAAATTTTCCAATTTCCTTAGATTTTATTTTTTCTGACCTCCATTGCCTCCATTTCATTAGTTCATGTTTATAGAGGTAATAAACTTTTTCGAATGTTTCTTCACTTCCTTTTTAACAAGAGTAAATTAAAATATTATAAAAGTAAAATATCAAGCCTGAATAAGACGAGAATAAATAATTAATTTTTCTATAAAAGCTCTACGAAATGAACATCTTAGGCTTGATATTTTACTTTTATAATATTTTAATTCAGTCTTGTTAAAAAGGAACTGAAGAAACTTTTGAAAAAGTTTATTACCTCATATAAAATCTATGTATATAGAAAACATAACAAATTATTTATATAAACTATGAACTAAAATTAATATTCTCTAAAATATATAAATATAATCTTAATTTTATTTTCTCTCAATAATTCTTTATTATTTTAAGACATTTTTTATTTTAAAGTACCCTACATTAGTTTCATTTTGAAATTATTTTATTCATCTAATTGAGTTAAAATTTTAAAACTAAAAAATTATTATTATATTTGATTAATTCATTTGAGTTTATTTAATTTGCTTCTTACTTGAATGATACTATTTTAAAAAACTTACCAGGAAGGAAAATTTAACAATGGTATTTTTTTGTAAATAGCAACAAATTTCATAATTATATTTTATTCATATTAGAATATATTAATTGTCTAATATCATCATATATCATTTTTTTTATTTAATAATTTAATTAATCCTTTATATGTAATATGATCATTATTGGTTAAATTTCATTTATTTTATAACTTATTTTTAAAAATATATTTTTGATGAATTATAAAATATTTATAGTGAAAGCAAAGATTTAAGTATCTTTTTTAGGTGTCTTTTTTTGAAAAAAAGATGGAAATTATTTCAAAAATCAACCCAGATCTAAAATATTAATAAATGAATTTATCTTTAAGGACCAATCATAGATTTTAGAGAAAATATTTTTACATTGCATATCAGAGAGGTTCGTCCCCTTAGGAATCGAACCCAAGCGCTAACTAAGCTTCCCGGGCTTGTCTTAAGGGTTTGGCTAGCGGCCCGGCAAGCTTAGTTAGCGCTTGGGTTCGATTCCTAAGGGGACGAACCTTCTGATATGCAATGTAAAAATATTTTCTCTAAAATCTATGATTGGTCCATGAAGATAAATTCATTTATTAATAAAATATTTAGTTATTTTTATTATTAAAATGATATATTAAAAATACCTATTCGCAAAAATCAAGATGTCCAAATAAAAAAATACCTGTTTCCCGCCGGCCCAGCCCACAATATTGTTTTATGTCTATGCAAAAATATAGGTAAAGAGCATACAGGTAAAATCCTCACTTTTTCCTTCATTATCATTTGCTTCAAAACAGTGCATTATTTGAAAAAAAGTTTCAAATAAAAGTTTATTTATACCAAGGGGAAAACTAAACTAAGCTATTGTTTGTATGCCTAGAACAAGCTATCTGATTTTTTTCATGGGTTGAATTACCCGATTGGATGTTCGTAAATTCGCTTGATAAGTGACCAGCTTACTATTACAATAAAACAAAATTAGGTACATCCAATAGGGCAGCGATTCTTAACAGGGGGGCCGCAAAAATATTAGAATTTTTTTTAAGTTTTTATATCTTTACAAATAAAAAAAAATAAATATAAAAAATATGTTACTAGTTTTTTTAAGTCATACATTTGGTGCATTCGATGCCAAATCGGACGGTTTGAAAAATTTTAATTTTTGATTTGCTTCATTTTTTGCCATTTTTTAGTATCCATCAAAAAACTCTTCCTGGTAAATTTTGAAATTTTTTTGATCACCGGTTTGAAAGATATCGAATTTCGGTTTTTTGTTCATAACTTCTTCAAAAACGGTTCAAAATTTTTCTTTTTTTACATAGTTTTTAGAAAAAAATACAAAAAATTATTTAAAGTGTTTTTATATGTGATTTTTGAGTTTGAAAACTTTTAATCTTGTTTTTGTTTTTGTACTCTTCGATTTTTTTGATATTTTTTTATTTTAAACTTCTATTTATTCTAGAAATTTTAAGACCGGGTGGTCATAGTGGTCCTATTATAATAACTATTTTTTTCGATTTTCGATTTTTAATTTTGATTTTCTTTCAACAAACTAAAATACTATTTTTTTATTTTAAACACCTGTTAACGATAAAAATCAATTCAAAATAACTAAAAAAAGAGAAATCAATACCAAAAAGTGGCTTCAATAAAGGTTAATATAGCAAATATTTTTTTTTCGAAATTTTCAAAAATCGAAAAAAAAAATATTAATTATCATAGGATCACTATCAACCCGGTCTTAAAATTTGTAGAATGAATAGAAGTTTAAAATAAAAAAATATCAAAAAAATCGAAGAGTACATACAGTTTCAAAAACAAGATTAAAATTTTTACTCAAAAATTAGATATAAAAACACTTTAAATAATTTTATTCTATTTTTTTCTAAAAAGTATGTAAAAAACAAAAATTTTAAATCTGGACCATTTTTGAAGAAGTAATGAGCGAAAAACCGAAATCCTATATCTTTTAAAGATGTGATCAAAAAAAATTCAAAATTTTCCAGGAAGAGCTTTTTGATGGGTACTAAAAAATGTCAAAAAATGAAGGAAATCAAAAATCAAAATTTTTCAAAGCGTCCGATTTGGCGTGGAATGTAAGTGACAGATGAATCTCAATATTCTTAAACACGGTCAAACTAAATGAAAACATGATGAGCGCATAGGTAAATTTGACCCAAACAGACAGACAGACAAAATTACAAGTTGAATAAAACCGAGTAAATATTTTTTATAAGTCTAGGTTTACAATTTTTGTACGAGTAATTACGAGTATGTTACCTAATGTTAGGGAGGAGGGTACTTAAAATATTTTAGGATTTTTAGGGGGCCGCGTATATACTTTTGGATTTTAAGGGGACCGCAACTAATAAAAGGTTAAGAACCACTGCAATAGGGTATTATATTATTAGCTCACGGCATCATTAAGTTTCCAAGAGACTGCTTGTCTGCCCGTATGGCAGCCATACTATGGTAAATACAGTGACCATAGGGCAGGCAGGTTAGCTAAAACCAAACCAAGCTGAGAGAGTTCCACCCTAGTAGTAGTTTAACCCACAAAACTTGCTTTTTTCGTGGCCACGATGCGATGGGACCAAGATTTCACCCCTGGGAATAGGACACCGGAGATTAACACCTGAAACACCGGACATTGCCGAAACTAAACGCGTTTAATTTCCGATGCTTTGAAGAAAAGATTATAATTTTTCCAAAGATGTCCTTCGCGGCCCCAGGGAGTTTTTTGGATTCATCCCAAGCTGCTATTTTCCTTTGAACTACCAAAGTACAGGGTGGGGTAAAAGATCAATCACATTTTGAAGAGGTATAAAAAAAATGAAAAAATTTAATTAGAAAAAACTGAATATATTTTTGAAAAGAACATAAAATATTTTTTTAATCTGTTTTAAACATTATCAGAGAAAAAAGGGGAGGAGGTCAAAAATGAAAATTTTAGCCCTTTCGACCAAACTCAACCAAATCTTGTATACATATTCTGTGGGCCCCAAAAAGGCTAGAAATGCAAAAACTAACCAGCCAAAATGGGGGAAGGGTCAAAAATGAAAATTCTAGCCCTTTTGACCAAACTCAACCAAATTTTGTAGACATATTCTCTGGACCCCTAGAAGGCTAGAAATGCAAAAACTAAACAAATTTTGAATACATAGTTTGGTCGAAATGGCTAGAATGTTCATTTTTTTATCCCCCCGACATTTTGGGTGGTTAGTTGTTGCATTTCTGGCCTTCTGGGGGTCCACAGAATATATACGCAAAATTTGGTTGAGTTCGGTCGAAAGGGCTAGAATTTTCATTTTTGCCCCCCCCCCCCCTTTTTTTTAGTCTGATATAATGTTTAAAACACATTTAAAAAAAAATATTTTATGTTCTTTTTAAAAAATATACAGATTTTTTCTAGTTAAATTTTTTCATTTTTTTATACCTCTTCAAAATGTGATAGTTCATTATGCCTCACCCTGTATAACCATTAACCATGCGAACCCCAATTCTCTGTTCAGGATTGGTTCTTATATAATTTTTATAAACACAGTTTGTCTTGAAGTAGAAATAAATCAAATGTTTATAAACAAAAACAGTCAGAGAATTTAAATACCTATGAATAATGCTTGAATGCCATTCATTAACGACATCTATTTTTGTAGTCTCTTCTATTTAAAGAAAATATTGTTAAACGATGAGTTAAAACGAATTTAATGACCACTAATATTGTCGACAGAAAACATCTCTTTGGAATTCAATTAAAAAAATAATAATAAATTACATAAATTAAAAATACTAATATTCTTATAACGATTTTCTTTGAAAATATGAGGAACAGCATAATGTTAATATTCGAGAAGATTTGCATATGATATTTTTTTTAACATTCAACCCAGTTGCATGCGGAAAGCAAACTGTCAAATTTTAGATAAACCAATTTATTAAAGATTTCTAATGCCCTTTGCTGTTTTTCATGGATCGTTATAATTATTTTGAGTCTATCTAATATTTAGCCTCCTTACTCCGAAGGATGAATGAATATATATATTTTTCTATATAGGTACGCTCGACGAGTGCAGCTCGCCGGGCACCTAACTATTAAATTCATCTAAAATTGTAGGAAAAATTGGAAACTTTTTCACTTTTTGGTTGCAGATTGTCAGGGGGTGAGCTATCATATGGCAGATAGAGTTAGACAAAAATAGGGTCCCTTTTTACTAAATTGATCCCAATAAACTATAAATAAGCAGGTCATGTTTAAATCGAACCAAATACCGAAGGTTCCGTACCTTATGACTCCCAAAATACTTGAAATACCAAATTTCTTTTTGATGAGGAGGGAATGAGTGAATTTGTGTATTTTTTCATGAAGTTATGCCCACTGGCGCATTTCATATTAGGCTAAGTAGGCTTAAGCCTACGGCGGCAAATTTTCGACGGATACCTAATTTCGACTTTGATGCTTTTATGAATTTTTATTTAGACGGGAAACTTTATTTCTCTCGGCTGTTTAAGGTAAACAAATTCATATAAGGACTTAAAAGTCCTTATTAAAGAAGATTTAATTCTCAACAGAAAAGTTAATATGAGAGACAATTCTAAAATAAATAGTTTACGAGTTAAAATATATCCCAATTAATTAGAATAAATGGACTTTATGAATCAATAACAAATAATGTGTCTCTGATCTCGACACAACCTCTCGATATAACAGACCAAATTTATTATAAATGAGAAAGAAATCGAAGGAGACAATAATAGAGTGTGTCTTCTGCTGGAATTATAAATTTTTAATTTATTTATAACGAGACTATAGTTTCGAGAGCTATTTTATTGTCTCCTTCAATTTATAAAAATCTCTGCTACTCTCGGTAAAGAACTTTCAATTTGAGAAAGAAATCGATCTTATTTTATCGATTTAATCTATCTTGAGGCTTATAGTAACTTTTTAATATAAGATAATAGCAATTTGATTAAGAATTTTGCAGTTTAAAATAAATTGTATGAAATGATTCAATTTCTTCTCTCCGGGAGCGAATCAACTAGAAATGGCAAAAAGTTTTATTTTTTCCTCATTAAATTTTTAATCAAATCTATAGAAATTTCATTATCTGTATGTTATTTTCTATTTATCTTTTATATCAAAGTAATTATTATTAGAAAATTTGCATTTTAAAGGGCAGTTTGTTTGAGTCAAATTTAAAAAAAACGCTAATAACTCAGTTGGAAATTTTTTAAAAATTTGAAATTAATTAGATATTATAAAACAATTAATTGTTATTAATTTAATTCAATTTTGAACGAAATCGATTCAGTACTTTTTGAGAAAATCTTCAAAAGCCTCAAAAACCGTCATGAAAGGCCCTTTTAGAAACATTTTAAAATTCAACTCCATGTCACACGTCACTGTTTAGTTTCATATGACTTTTTAAACTTTTTTCAAAGGCATCTCGTGCTTTCAAAAACATCGTTTTTTAGACGGTTCAGATGGTTTTTGACCATTTTCTCAAAAAGTACTTAATCAAATTCCGTTCAAAATGGAATTAAATTATTAATAATAAATTGTTTTATAATATCTATTAATTTCATGTTAAAAAACAATTTCAACGGAGTTATTAGCGTTTTTTTAAATTCGATTTCAAATAAACTACCTTTTAAAATGCAAATTTTCTAATAATTATAATTTCATATAAAAGATATATCAAAATAACACAGAGATATGAAATTTCAATATATTTGAATGAATATATAATGAGAAAAAGAATAAAATTTTTTGCCGTTTCTAGTTGATTCGCTCCCAGAGAGAAGAAATTGAATCTTTTCATGCAATTTCTTTAAACTACAAAATTTTAATCAAAATGCTATTTACTTATATAATAGACATATACTGTTAACCTTCAGTTAGATGAAATCGATAATATAAGATTGTTTTCTTTTTAATTTATAATTCTTTAGGTCTGTTTTATCAAGTTGCAAGTCACTCGGCATCACCGAGTCATTTGTTACGATTTTCTAGCTTTTTACCATTTTCTTAAAAAGTAATCAATCAATTTCGTTCAAAATTGAATATAATTATTAATAATCGATTCTTTTATAATATTTATTGATTTCATATTTTCAAAAATTATTTCAAATGAGTTATTAGCGTTTTTTCAAATTAGACTTCAAATAAACTACCAATAAAAATGAAAAATTTCCTAATAATAATAATAATTTGATATAAAAGATGTAAGAAATTATTCCATAGATATGAAATTTCAATAGATTTAATTGAATATGCATGAGGAAAAAATTAAACCCTTTTGCTATTTCTATATTAGTCGACTCGCTGCCCCCGTGGAGAAAGTGAATGAGTTCATAACATTCCATTTAAACTACAAAATTCTTAATTGAAATGCATATTAGAATGTTTTCGTGTACCTTCACATCGATAAAATAAGATCGTTTTCTTTCACATTTATAAATCTTTTGTTCTGATTTATGGTGAGGTTGAGACACAAAAGCCTCATAAGAGTCACGTTATTTCATCAATATACCCTAGTGCAATATCTTTTAATATATTTAAATGTGAGAATATTTAATATCATAAATAAAAAAAATTTAAATATTCGATTATACGTATTATATATAAACATCCGTAGGTTTATATAATCGAATATTTAAATTATTTTTCTGACAAGTATAGGCAGGGGCGGACTTTGCCCTAGGCCTCGGGGTCGGCAATCTGCGGCTCTCCAATTCCATGCGCAAATATTAATTTTTAAATAATATCTATTATTCAATAATTATAGTTATATTATTTCGATTACTAATTTTATTAATCTCAGAAGAGCTAGCTAAAATACTCTAATATGTTTTGTGAGAAACATTTGTATGTTTTTATATGAATAAATATTTCATATTTAAATCTATTTATTTTAAATCAAAAATCAAATTTATATACCTAATCCTAATCAAATACTCATAATAGTGAAACAAAAATGTTAGTGGCTCTTTAAAACTGGAAAATTTTGTAAATTGTAACTTTTGACTCTTCCGTCTCAAAAGGTTGCCGACCCCGGCCTCTAGGCTAAAGAGGCAATTGATTCGAACTATTTATATACATGTATTAAATATATTTTAGGTAGGGGCCCGGAATAAAGATTTTACCTTGGGCCCCAAAGAGTTTAAATCCGCCCCTGGGAATAGGCGGCAAAATCATGAATCCGCCACTGTGCGTGCCTCAAAAGGTTAGGCAGTAATGGTGAAATTCAAGTGGAAAGTTAGATAAATACTCCCTACAAAACTCATTGCCCCCCGATTAAGGGGGGGGCCCTTGAAAAATTGAAACTCATTATTACGAGGCAATACTTATGTATTCCTCATTAAATTATTTCGTTACTTGCAAAATGTGTCAATTCTACTACTAAAAAGTTAGTTGATCTCTGACTATCGGATTACCGAAATTGAAATCTTGTGGTGGCTAATCAGCAGAGTGGCTGCCCCTCCCCCTAGGAAAACTCCCTAACTATGCCAATGCCCCTTCCATGAATTCGCCAACGACCCGGGGTTTTTGATCTCCCTCCTTTAGGACAGGCACTATAAATTTGTTTTAATAATTTTTATTAAATGCTTAAGCTGTTCCAAATGAAAATATTTTTACGAGAGTCGATTCCTGTTAAAAGATTGAAAGCTTACCCACTCAAGGGATCTCAAAGGCCAACGCTTTTCATTAATAAATAATCCACCCGACTTTCTTTTTGCTCTGATAAATATTATGAAATGTATTTTTAGAATTGGAATGTATTGTTTATAAACTAAAAATATTTATTAAATAATATTAATATAGATACAAAATAATGACTAAACGAGTCTCATTCAATAGTTTTAAAGAATAGTTTGACCTTTAAATTGATGTTATTTTGAAAAAGGGATAACCTTCGAACGTAGCCAAAATATTCGACTTGGCAAAAAAATACCAACAAAATTATTTATTCTTGGGTGAAAAAAACCTCAAGTGCCATAAGTATAGGAACAGACATTGATAAAATAAACTCCAACAACGTCAAGAGATCTTCCGAGAAACATTGCAGAAAACAGCTGTTTAGCAAACAGTAACAGGAGCAAATTTTCGATCCAGTGCAAACACGTGCGAAATTCGAATACATTTAATAGGATGTTTTTTTATGACGACTTAGGGAGTACTTCATCCTAGGGGAGCTGTTCTCAACATGTGGGGTGCTAAATATCTGAAGGGGAGCATGGAAGGAATGAACAGCCGGATTATACATACATATCAATAAATAAATATACCAAATAAGAGTATAAATATGTTAGATATATATAATTTATTTGTTTGAGAGTACCTATAGTTTCGGAGTGTTTGATTTATCATCATCTTTTTAATTAGAAATATTTTTATATTTTATCGGTTTTTTTAATGGGTCAATTAATCGATTAGAAATAGAAAATTCGCCTTGCTGTTATAGAAAGCTATCCACAAAACGAATTTCTTATATCCAATCGGGTAAATGACCCCATGAGAAATAACAGATAAAGTATTTATAATTAAAAAGACTCATGATGAAAATCAAACTTCGAAACCATAGTTCTAAAGAAATAAATTATATATATTCATATAGAAGTTGAAGGATACAATAAAAGAATGTGTTTTCTGCTGGAATTATAAATTTTTAATTTATTTATAACGGGACTATAGTTTCGAGAGCGTTGCCCTCTTCATCAGTCTATTTCAATTGATTCACAGAAATTAGTGTATCTATTCTCTCGAAACTATAGTCTCGTTATAAATAAATTAAAAATGATAATTCCAGCAGAAGACACACTCTTTTATTGTCTCCTTCAATTTATAAAAATTCTGCTACTCTCGCCAAAAAATTTCAATTCATATTAGAAGTATTTTAATTTTGGAAAGACGAACAGGTAGGATTTGAATGGACAATTAATTGATAAAAGGCAGCCCAAGGATAATGAAAAAATAAAATTCCGAATAAAATAAATTTATTTTAAAGTCATTTTTGAAGAAGGAGGGGAGATCTTCTGAAACGTCGGTTTTTAAGAGGATAAAAATTACTTTTCAATAAATTTATTTTATTCGGAATTTTATTTTTTCATTATCCTCGGGCTGCCTTCCATTCAACCATCCATATTTATATTTGGTATAAATAGGTATGGATATTTTTATTTGCATCAAGCAGAGAACAACCTCATTGATTTCTCTTTATGAATCAACAACGCTGCTACTCTCGACAGAAAAAAATATTTCTATTTGATTTTTTTAGTGAATTTAATTTCCTTAGAATACTGAAAATTTTAAGAAACATCTTATGTATTTAATTAAACAGAAAATTAATTTTATTTTGATTATCGCAAAGGCTTGAAGAAATAAATAAATAATTGTAAAGTTAAGGACAAATAATAAAACCACGAAAGGGCGCTTTTATGAGTATATATAACGCCTGACCACCGAGAGTTCCAATCAGGGATGTTGCGAATATTCGTATCCGCACCCGCAAATGCGGAGCTTCCGCATAGATTTGGACATCTGCATCCGCATCAGCATCCGCAATAATCAATGCGGATGTTCACGCGGATGCGAATGTTGCGACAAGAAAGAAATTGGGAGGATTTTCGGTTCTCTTAATGCCAATTCCGAAGGGGCTAAAAGAATGAGAATGACTGATTCCACGGAAAAGTATATGGAACAACTAGGAACAGGGACATCAAGTTTCGTCAGAAAGACATGCTTAAAAAAACGACCTTGCTGTTGATGTTAGATTCGTCAAGTGAAGATGAGAGTCAAGAAATACCAGAAAATGGTAGTACTGAAGCTGTACTCAAAAAGGAATTACTTTCTTACCGCACTAAAAAAAGAGTCAATGTGGATGAAAATCCTCTTAAATGGTGGAGTGTTCATCGAGAGGAATTTAAGATATTATCACCGATAGCACGAAGATTTTTATCCACTCCACCAGGCAGTGTTCCTAGCGAACAATTATTTAGTAGCGCGGGTTTAATTTACGAACCTCTGCGTAACCGCCTTGAATCAGAAAAGGCGGCAATATTACTCTTTATTAAGTATAACGCTCCTATTTTTAACTTCACTTACTAATATGAAAATTAGTAAGTGAAGTTAAAAAAAAATAGGAGCATTATACTTAATACTAATTTTCATTAATAAAAATGTTAATAATTACTTTATCATTGTTTTAATTCTTCATTCATATACTATATTTATATAAGATCTTAAACATCCGCATCCGCAGATGTGAGCCTTCAAAAATCCGCATCCGAATTCACATCCGCGGATGTGAAAAAATCGGCATCCGCAACATCCCCTGGTTCTAATCTCTAATATTCATAGGCATAAAAGAATTGGTGAATGTGTTTTTACGGTTAATGTTTAGCTTAATCAAGAAGGCTTGTTGAATATTTGAAAATCGTGTGTTTCGCTCAATCGCTTTATTGATATTATTGATTTATTATTATTATTATTATTACTATTCTTTGTTGTTAAGTCAGTTTAGGTCCATTTTAAAAATTTTCAGGGAGAATTGAATATTCCACAGTCCCCTGGTTCTAGACTGTGAGCACCCCCAATCATTTTCAAAACCCGGTGCTCCTGATCGTAGGTAACAAATCACATTGACAAATAGTGAAATCACATCATCACAATTTTTTAGAATAAATTAGTTTCAGCCGTTTTGAGATATTTCGAAAAAACGGAACAAAAAAAAACACTTTTTCATGAACGATAACAATACTTGAACATTAGGGTGCTCATTATTTTGAATATTGTCGAATATTTACGCTGACAAAGGGCTCATATGGTTGGAAATAAATACAAATAAATATTCCCCAGGTTTCAAGTTTCTATCTCAATTTTTACAGATTTTTAGCTATTATAATTTTGGAGTCTATAACTTACTAATTCTAAGATATAGCAGTATTTTATCTAGATGTAACTCCAAAATTGTAATAGCTAAAAATCTTTGAAAATTCTTAAATATAGCTACTATTATAAGGATAAGGTCTAACGAGTATCAATTTTTTTGAACCATTACTTTGCTCGGAATAAAAAATTGATCGTTCAATACCAAAAAACCCCATGTTATTTAGATTTAATCGCTGTGTAGCACTAGGTTAAAATTGAGATAGAGGCTTGAAACTTGGGGGATATTTTTTTGTATTTATTTCTAATCATATGAGCTTCTGTCAGCCTAAATATTTGAAAATATCCAAAATAAGGAGCACCCTATTGACTATAAAGTAAAAATTAAAAAAGTCTCGGGAAGCTGAAGAAGAAAATTTTGAATTCTAATAGAAAATTTTAATTAATTTCACTTTCACTATAGATGATCTATTGTTGTTATTATTATCTTCATTAAACACTAGAAAGTAAAAGTCACTCTGTTTTTTTTATTTTTATTGTGCTTTTTTAACTTCCTACCCAGATGTGTGAATCCCTGGGAGAAACTTAACAAAGAATTTTAAATAATGATACTGGATTAATATAATGACCTTCTTAAAATCCTGGTTATATTATTGGCGTAATTAATATTTAGTTAGACTTGCATTTATTTTTTTGTTTTTTATTTTTCAAGTCGGCAATAAATTCTTTCAAGGCGGAGTTTGCCAAAACAATTGTTTATTAATTGGTATTTTTACGAAGTTATTATTGTTTAAATGAGAATGTCGAAGATTGATGATTTGTAATTTCTTTTGTGATTTTCATTTTTCCTCATTCGGGCACAAAATAAATTTTCAAAGGTGTCCCTTTCCTTTATAGATATCGCCTTTAATTTAAAAAAGTATAATATATTTTTTAAAAATCGGTTTACGGTAACGTCTTTGAATATTTCTTCATCCCGATCATATTTACCATTCTAGGCCCAAGGATACAATTATTCTAGACTTTCTCTATCTTGAATTTAGCTCACATCTCGTAGAGAAGGACCTACACAAGCATTCTACGATATATAGCTGTTGATTCATAAAGATAAATCAATGAGGTTGTCCTTGTTTGATGTAAATAAACATATTCAATTATATGAGTATCTAGTATGTATCTATCTATCTATATATATAAAAAGATGTATTTCTTAATTTCGACGATTTGACCTTCATCATCAGTCTTTTTAATTATAAATAAATATTTTATCTGTTATTTATCATGGGATTGTAGGGGTCAGTAGAGTCCCGCTTTTGTGTACTATAGTATAGGGAGGTGGGGAACCTTTTTTGCCCTGAGAGGCCACATTTAAAAAATAGCAGTAATAAAGGAGGCCACATAAGTTTCAATACCGATAAATGTAACTTTTTTGTAAAGTTATTTCTGTTCAAATTCAATTTTTTTTTTATTTTATTTTAAATTCAGTTTTTCTTTATTTCAAATTCATTTCGAGGCCACATAAGAAATGTTCAAAAAGGCCAACAGGAAATTCCCCACCTATGGCGTCAAAAGGAACTCTATGGTATAGTAACTATTCCATAGAGTTCCTTTTGACGCCAATAAATGCGTGGACCATTAATAAAATGTTATTAGATACAAAAAATTTTCATTAAAAGCTAAAAATATTTTTATTTGTTGATAGTTCAATAGTCTGTTTTTTATTATCTCGCAGATTACTAATAGTTTACTGTAGTAATAAAAAAAATCAAACTCCCGCTCCCGGACCCCTGTCAACTTGCCCCCCCCCCCCCCCGAGCGCGCTTTTTATTGCGTTTTGTTGAGGTTATAAGACTTGCCTTTTATAGTGAGAGGGTCTCTCAGGGATGGAGGGAAGGCTAGACCAGTCCATACTTGCATCGAATCGCGTAATGCATTTAATAAATAATAAATCTTATAATGTTAAATGAACAAAATCTTGTATATATTTATATATATAGAATCGGGTTCTCGAAAGCGCACTCTCAACGATTTCGCTAAAAATTGGAAATTGTACTTATCCATGTCTCTGAATTATTAGATCGTGTAATAAATTTTAATCCGATTTAAATAAAGGAAGGGATTGTGGAAATTTAGTTCATAGTCAACAAAATAAATATTTTAGTCAGTTCCATGTCTCGTCGTCGGAAAGTCGCTACAGTCTTGAAAATTTCAAACTCAAGGTATGTTAGAACCAAAAAAAGTTACCCAGCATCACTCAGGGTACTCAGGCACTACATGTTATATCTCAGTACCATGTACATATAAGAGGGACTAATCAATTTTTTTTTCTTTTTGAAGCTGCCTTTCAATGCTAAAAATGCAACGATTTTCAACACCCCCTCAGAAATTTCAATGACCCACTCTTCTTCTGTAACCCCCCCCCTATGAGATAACAATGCTTTTCAAATTTAAACACTATAGAACTAAAAAAACTCATTGGTTTTCTGATGTTGAAAATTTTATTTCTAAATTTTTATCCACGCATTGTGGACTTGATTCACAATTAGAAAAAGTCACAAAAATAAAATAACTTGGTGTGTGTACTTGAACTATCAATTATTTTCTTGGCTATGAAATTTTAGTTTTGATTACAAATGAAAAACTACGCAACTCTTTATGTGACTAGTAGTATTCGTTGTTTTAGTGGTCCGTGCCATGGTTAGAAGGGGGCAAGGGGGCAGTTCTCCCTACAAGCCCCTCCCCCTAAAAAATCGACAGTATTGAAGAAAAACTATACTGCTTCACTGTATCACCTATATATTTCCCATTAAATTATTTGGATAGTTCCAAAATTTGTCAATTCTACCAAAAATTAGTTGACGTCTAATCAGATTACCGAAATTGAAACCTTGTGGTCAACAGTCAGGCCCTCCCCCTTGAAGAAAACTCCCTAACTACGCCAATGGTCCGAACCAATATTGATTAAAAAAATGAAAACCTTAATGATACGGAATTGAAGTCATTTTTGGAGACGGAGTTGATAAGTGAAATTGAGTGGATATTGATGAGGCAGTTCAAAAAAGAAGAAGATAATTTATACTATCTTTTAATTCATAAACCGACGTTTCGGAGGTTATTCCTTCTTCTTCGGGGTTTGAAAAGTCAGTGAAAGAAATGCAATGCAACATTCCCCTATGTCTCCTCTTTCAGTGGCAGTAACAATAATATATCGTATATATCATTCTCAGCATGAATTATTATGGTAGTTAGAAGTAGAAAGTAGTCTCAGCAGAATTATAGTAGTAGTAGTAAATCTGCTGAGAATGATATACGATATATTATTGTTATTACCACTGAAAGAGGAGACATAGGGGAATGTCGCATTGATTTCTTTTCACCATCACTTTTCAAAACTCGAAGAAGGGAGGGAATGGCCTTAAACGTCGATTTTATGAATAAAAGATAGTATAGATTATAAATAGAAAGAAATCATCATGAAAAATAATATTTATAATTAAAAAGACTGATGATGTAGGGCCAAGCCCCTTCGAAAACTATAGTCACAAACAAATAAACAATATATATACACATATATAACTTCGATATATATGTGTGTATGTTTATTTGCATTAAGCATAGACAACCTCTTTGTTTCTATTTATATGAAAGATATTAATTTGCCGATGGTAATAGATTCAAATTTACAAGAAATCATAAGTTGGTGTCATCTATTAAATTCGATGGAATGCAATATTTTTAATTATATGTCAGAGAGGTTGTTTTTCACCCCCTCGGGAATCGAACCCGAGTGCCGACCTTTATTTAAATTATATTGCATGGCTATATGCTTTTAAATTTAGAATCACTATATCGCGAAATTTTACAAATTAAGATAACAATCTTTGAGTAAAATATTTTACGCGTGTACATATGTCAGGAGAGGTTCGCATCCTGCAGGTGAGCCAGGTGGCCCGGATTCCTGTTACTGGCACTCGGGTTCGATTCCCGAGGGGGTGAAAAGCAACCCTCTGACATATAATTAAAAATATTGCCATTCCATCGGGTCTAATAGGTGACACCAACTTATGATTTCTTGTAAATTTGAATCTATTACCATCGGCAAATTAATATCTTTCATATAAATAGAAACAAAGTAGGTTGTCTATGCTTGATGCAAATAAACATACACACATATATATCGAAATTATATATGCGTATATATATTATTTATTTGTTTGAGACTATAGTTTCGAAGGCTTGGCCCTCATCATCAGTCTTTTTAATTATAAATATTATTTTTCACGGGATAAGTATCGAATTGATATTGAAAATTTTTCCTTTTTTTCAGCTTGTGGGCTAGGTAGAATTAAAATTTTTTTAATGCATCAAGCAGAGGACAACATCTTTGTTTCTATTTATGAATCAACAACTCTGCTACTCTCTGCAAAATAAACTTTTCAAATATAAATTATCTATAAATCTATAAATAAGATGGGCTTATACCCCAAAATATATATAGAGTCGTGCTAAACAAGCATCTGTTCTTTTATTTATGTGAAACCTACCTAGTATTTTATATTTTAAATTTTAAACAGTTTCTAAAAAATTTTTTCAAAAATGTTCTTTACTTTATAAATTATCTTTTTCTTTTTTTGAACTGCCTCATCAATATCCACTTAATGGTGAATCTTTGTCTGTTTTTGCGTAGGTCTCTTCTTTCATACAAATATTAAACTCAGCAAGTTAGTATTTAGGAGATAAATAGAATTTAATGGTCCGTAGATAGTTTAATCGTCAAAGTTAAAAAAAATTTGAGGAATTAATTCACTCTAGTAATACAAATATATCATTATATAAAAAACGGAACCCTTGGTATCTGAGTCCGACTCGCACTTGGCCGACTTATTCTACGTGTCTACGTTTAGAAATGGCAAACTTAATATTATGAAAAATTCCTCCAATTTCTCCTTATTAACAAGAAATAAGAACCAATTTGATATTTTGAAAGCTATAAAGTACGGAACGCACGGTTTGATTTCAGACTCGCACTTGGCCGGCTTTTTTAAATTTATGGTACTGGATACTAAAAATGTTTTCTTTTATCTCATTCAATGACAGTGTATTCTTAATAAAAATATCATAGACCAGCTTTAAATTCTGCCAGTAGTTATTAAATTCTCTTAATGTTAAATTGGTAATCGTTTCTCATTAATTTAATGAATTGGCTTTCATAATACTTTCATAATAAACCTTAAGAATGAGCGAGAGAGAAAGATTAATTTCTTTTAATCAATGTTTTTATATGCTAAATACAATTAGCGTTAAAAATATGAAATTCTAAAACACGATTTATCGAAGGTCGAGATAATCTAAATAATATTTTTTTTTATTTTAAAAATAAATACTAACTTTTTCTAAAAGTAGCCATCTATTAATAATAGAATCTATAAGGGTGCAAGCAAATGTTGAAGAGCGTAGTAGTGGAATTTATTTTTGAAATAAGATTAAGTAATTTTAATATCCTGCAAAGATTTATATTAAAGGGTCGTCTCTTGTTTATCTTTTTGAACGCCCTCCAAATTTCTTGCGTTCGTGTTCACTTACTCATTTTTTTGAGATTTCTCTCTTCCAACAAAAACTCGCGAAATAAAACCCATTGCCAATTTTTCAATTTCATTTGTTAAAAATTTTAATATATTAAAAAAACGCTGTATTCTTTTGAAGGTGTTTTTCTATTTATCTATCTCTCTATACCTAAATGATACAATTCTTTAATTATGTACAATCAAAATGAGCGGCCGTCCAATTCAGAGGCGGGCTATCAGACTGATAGGAGATCCAACATTAACTAACACCCTCGACTCCCTAGTCCATCCTAGATCTGTTAGATAGTTTACGAGTAAAAAGATATTCGAATTATGTAGAGTGGATGGACTTTATGAATCAAAAACAAATAATGTGTCTCTGATCTCGACACATCCAAACGATAGTTATCGATCTTATTTTATCGATTTAATCTATCTTGAGGTTCATAGTAACTTTTTAATATAAGAAAATAGAATTTTGATTAAGAATTTTGTAGTTTAAAAGAAATTGTATGAAAAGATTCAATTTCTTCTCTCAGGGAGCGAATCAACTAGAAATGGCAAAAAGTTTTATTTTTTCTCATTAGATATTTATTCAAATATATTGAAATTTCATAGCTGTGTGTTATTTTCATTTATCTTTTATATCAAATAATTATTATTAGGAAATTTGTATTTTAAAGGGTAGTTTATTTGAAGTCCAATTTAAAAAAACGCTAATAACTCGGTTGAAATTTTTTTAAAATATGAAATTAATAGATATTATAAAAACAATTAATTATTAATAATTTAATTCAATTTTGAACGAAATCGATTTAGTACTTTTTTGAGAAAATGGTCAAAAACTATCTGAACCGTCAAAAAAACGATGTTTTTTGAAAGCACGAGATGCCTTTGAAAAAGTTAAAAAAGTCATATGAAACGAAACATTGACTTATGACATGGATGTGAATTTGTAAAATGCTTCTAAAATGGCCTTCATAGACTGTTTTCGGAGTTTTTTACGATTTTCTCAAAAAGTACCCAATCGATTTCTGTTCAAAATTGAATTAAATTAATAATAATTAATTGTTTTATAATATCTATTAATTTCAAATTTCTTAAAAAAATTTCAACGGAGTTATTAGGCGTTATTATCAAATTGACTTCAAATAAACTACCCAAATTCAAATATTCTAATAAAAACTATAATATAAAATATAAAAGAAAATATTTCATATATATATGAAATTTCAATAGATTTAATCGAATATATGGTGAGAACAAAATTAAACCCTTTTGCCATTTCTAGTGGCTTTGGCCAAGAAGCAATTGATTCTAACTATTTATAATCCACGTATTAAATAAATTTTTGTGCTTTTTACGTAGAGGTCCGAAATAAAGATTTTACCTAGGGCCCAAAAGTGTTTAAATCCGCCCCTGAGAATAGGCGTCAAAATATTTCAGCCTACGGCGGCAAAATCATTGATCCGCCACTGACTTCATATTTATATATTCTATAGAATATAAATGTGAAAGTAAAAAATACTTCATTACTATATTCTATAATCTATAGCATATAAATGTGTAAGTAAAAATTGAAAATGAACTTTCTTTCTATGACCTTCTCTTGCTGAGTTATAGTAGATAGCGAAGTCCAAACAGAGACAGAAAAATAGATTTTTATCCACATTTCAGACATTTCTAAATACGAGAAAGAAAAATAAGCCGGTCAAATGCGGGTCGGACAGTATACCGAGGATTCCGTATCTAACTTCCAAAAAATATTCTTGAGATTTCAAATTCGTTCTTATTTTTCGTTAATAAGAAAAAGAAGAGTATTCGTGGAATGTTTTCATAATTTTTAGTTTAGCCATTTGTAAAAGGTACAAAAATCATCTAAAAAGTGAGTGAGTGATTTAGGACTCTCTCGCATTTTAAAATGAAATAAATTAAAAAAATAAACCTGATTTTACTTAAAAATATTTTTTATTTTTGACCCCTCAAAAAAATTCGATCCTCAGCATCAGTCGATTAAAATTTTAATACAATTTTAAGTATTGTGGCTAATGAAGACATAACTTGTAAATTTCAACTATCTTATTTAGTTTACGAGCTACAATGCTCTGGGAGTCTGATGGACAGAAAGACACACATTCTAGCGACATTAATAGAATTCCATTTCATTATCTAAAAATTGAAAAATATCACTTAATTAAATACTCCACCCTCTTGAGTGTTTCACCCACCCAGTGTACTGAATGAAACATCTTTTTTAAGCAAAAACTCCAAACTTTAACTTTTTTTTTTAAATTTATTTATTGTCACCGGGAACAAAGCCCATTTAGACAGGACATCAGTAAAGTGCTAGTAGGGTTAGTGAGGGAGTCGAGTTTTAGCCGGTAGAAATTTTATATGTTACCCAAAAAAACAATTTTTTACTTTACACCATGAGCTAATTAAAATTCAAATAAAATTTACAAAATGGAAGTTTATTCTTAGCTATCAACCTAGAAATTCAAATTTAATTAAGTATCCATTTTGAGGTGTGACTCAGGTGACGAAATCAATTTTATGATTCAAGGGGCTGCGTGATATAAAGGGTCGCAGCTGAGCCCCAGGGGTGGCCATTATTCCAACCCCCAGGGCCATACATTTCATCGTGTTGTCATCGAAACCTTTCCACATCTCTAGATTACAACTAACAGAATGTTATCAGTAAATATCAAACGGAAATTTAGCAATCTATTATTATATAATTAAACGGTCCCATACTGAAATTTTTTCAGTTGGAACTAAATTTTTGCTTATCAATTCTTCTATGAATAAAGTGAAAACTTTTGGCTTTCCTTATCTATGTATGTCGGAGGAAAATTTGTCTCTAAAGTTATGCTAACTGACTGGATAGCGAGGTCGAATCCTGAGGGGGCGAAACCTTCTGATATAGAATATATACATAATACATAATTATCTACTAAGATCTTTGATTTGACCTTATAAAATATATTGGCGATGTAAGCCCGTAAGTTGTTTTTTAAATTTTTGAAAAATTTCCATTTATTTTTCATAAACACTCAAATGTTTGTATTAATTATATATAATGTTGTTATTCATAAAAATCTAAACTAAGTAATAAAATCTTACTTAATGGTACGATGAGTGGCTTCCACTCGATGAAGAAGTGATATATATATATATGTGTGTGTTGCATTAAAAACCCGTTTTTAGTAAGAACGGGTTCTTACTAGTTAAAACATGTTTCACTGAATACCTTCGTGACAACTAGGGTTTACTGATGTTGGATGAATTTGGTTCAAAGGTCTAGAATCTTCATTTTTGACCTTCCTCTTCATTTTGGTTGTTTATTTTCAAAATTTTTTAAACGAAAATGTCAAAAATTAGAACCAAAGTTGTAGAGGATGTAATTTCTGATATTTTCGTTTAAAAAATTTTGAAAATAAACACCCAAAATGAGGGGGAAGGTCAAAAATGAAGATTCTAGACCTTTGAACCAAACTCAACCAACATCAGTAAACCCTAGTTGCCACCAAAGTATTCAGTGAAATACGTTTTGGATCTAGTAAGAACTCCGTTCTTACTAAAACGGGTTTTTACTGCAACATATATATGCTTTCGAAACATTTGAATTTAGCCAATAAAGTTTTTACAATTTTTTACTGATATAAAGAATTTTAATTTTAATTTAATCTTTGAACCTAATGTGATTTATGTTTATAGTACCTGGCCACCGAGCGATGCTCGGTAACTTTGCTTCAGTTAAAAGCTATATATTAATCCCCCAACCCCTCGCCCCCCGGACCCCCACCACTTCACCCTACATCCAACCCCACCCCTTAAACCACTTCCCTCGCCCACCCGTACCCCCACTGCACCCCCACATCTCCCCCACCGTCACCTCCACCCTCGCCCCTGTCCCCTCACCCAGTTTTTGCATTTCAAGCCTTGTAGTGGCCCACAGATCATGTGTATATATGTATAGGTACCTATATAAATCAATAATAGAAAACAGCTTCTCTTCCTCTTTGAATTACCACTTGTTTTTAGCTCAATTAGAACTCGAGTTATAACTAAAAAACTAAAACTACCTGATTATAAAGGATAATAAACATAAACAAATTAACTTTTAAACCTTAATTTTAATTTTTTCTTAAAGAAATTTGAGCCGCAAAAGTTAAATAATATAATCAATAATTTCTTATGTTAATTCTACTTATTTAGAAAATTATTTTATTATTTGTTTTTTTTGTTTTTAAAAGGAAAAATGAATTGAGCATCCGACGGGATTCGAACCCGTGTCTCTCTCCTTTACGCGAAGAGTGTCTTGGTTCGAATCCCGTCGGATGATCAATTCATTTTTCTTTTTCTAAAAAAAAAAAAAAAAAAAAAAAAAATAATAATAATAATAATAGTAATAAAATAATTTTCTAAATATGTATAGAATTAACATAAGAAATTATTGATTACATTATTTAACTTTCGCGGCTCGAATTGTTTTGATAATAAACATAGATAAAAACATAAGGTCTTAGTTTTTACTTTATCCAATGCGAAGCTTGGGGAAAGTATTGTAATCGGTCTCGCGGCAAGCGCGACTTCAAAGGGTCCTCAGGTAAAGACTACGGAACCCATGGACTCAATTAAAGTCACAAATTGTAGTATTCAATTAGGTTGAATTTTAGCACGTGACGGTTTTGCTAAAAATTACATGGGGTCTCGTCGAGAGGCCAAAAAGTGCCATTTTTTCATTTAGTGCGTGCGGATGGATGTATGGATGGATGGATGGATATGTTATCGTTTATTTGGCCCACGATTTTTTCCACACCGTTACACCGATTGAAATGAAATTGAAAACCTAGCATTAATTTAACAAAATGAAGCGCTGATTAGTTTTTGGTACATATCGGCCCACAAACATTAGTACTTTATTTCAGTACTTTTTTAGTTTTTTCTAAATATCTTGAAAATGACTTAACCAATTTTGATGAAATTTAATATCCTAATTAAGTACCTTGGGACCACAAAAAAGGTTAAATAAAGTTTTTAGTAAAATTATATTTTAAAGTACTTTACTCTAGAGTAAGATAGTACTTTTTTAAATTTATTTAAATTGTTAAAATTGATTCATTTGATCGTCTTAATATAGCTCATTTAACCTAGCTTAAGGAAGAATGGATAGGCTTCTCTCTGTGAAATGCTAAAAATTTGGGAGGACATTTTATAAGTAACCATAGCAACTGCGTTGTTTTCTTATCCGTTACCTTTGCTGAAGACATAGAGGAATCGATTTAAAACCAAAAATAGCGATTGATTCTCATCTAGTACTTGAGGAATAACCATTCTATATTGGATTTTGACGTTTCGGTTTTTATTGGTAACCATTGCTGAAGACATAGAGGAATCGACTTAAAATCAAAAATAGCGATTGATTTCTCATTTAAGCTTGGAGTTGTTTACCAAAAAAGAATTTAGTCTTTTTGATTTTAAGTCGATTGTTCCACGTTTTCAGTAGAGGTTGCCATTAATAGTCAAAACATCAAAAATGGAATGCAATAAGGTTATTCCTCTAGTATTAGATAAGAATCGATCGTGATTTTTGATTTTAAGTCGATTCCTCCATGTCTTCAGCCATGGATTACCAATCAATAATCGAAGGGTCAAAAATCTAAGGTAGAATTATTATTCTCAAGTAATAGATGAGAATCAATCGCTATTTTTGATTTTAAGTCGATTCCTCCATGTCATCAGCAATGGTTACCAATAAAAACCGAAATGTCAAAAATCCAATGTAGAATGGTTATTCCTCATTATTAAATGAGAAGCGATCATTATTTTTGAATTAAAGTCAACATGAGCTGCAAATTGCAATTGATATCTGATTTATAATAAAGGAATAAATATATTAATATTTCAAATGAATTTGGATAAAGTTTAGCAACGATCCGTTGCAGTTTATTTCTAAATATATTGAAAATGACTTAATCAATTTTGATGAAATTTAATATACTAATTAAGTACCTTGGGACCACAAAAAAGGTTAAATAAAGTTTTTAGTAAAATTATATTTTAAAGTACTTACTCTAGAGTAAGATAGTACTTTTAAATTCTTTAAAATGTATTCATCGATCGGTTTAATATAGCTCCATTTAACCTAACTTTCGCTATTAAGAGTGGATAGGCTTCTCTCCGTGAAATGCTAAAAATTTGGGTGGACATTTTATAAGTAATCATAGCAACTGCGTTGTGTGTCTTATCCGTTAACGTTGCTGAAGACATGGAGTGAATCGAGTTAAAACCAAAAAGTAGCGACTGATTCTCACTAGTACTTGAGAATACACCATTCTATATTGAGATTTTTTGACGTTTCTGTTTTTATTGGTATGCATTGCTGAAGACATGAGGTATCGGCTCAAAATCAAAAAGCTTGAGTTGTTTGCCATAAAAGAATTTAGTCTTTTTGATTTAAGTCGATTCTTCCACGTTTTCAGTAGAGGTTGCCATTAATAGTCAAAACATCAAATATGGAATGCAATAAGGTTATTCCTCTAGTATTAGATAAGAATCGATCGTTATTTTTGATTTTAAGCCGATCTCTCCATGTCTTCAGCAATGGTTACCAATAATAATAGAAGCGTCAAAAATCTAATGTAAAATTGTTATTCCTCAAGTATTAGATGAGAATCAATGGCTATTTTTGATTTTAAGTCGATTCCTCTGTGTCTTCAGTAATGGATACTAATAATAACCGAAATGTCAAAAATCCAATGTGAAATGGTTATTCCACTCGACTGTTAAATGAGAATCGATCATTATTTTAGAATTAAAGTCAACGTGAACTGCAAATTGCAAGTGATATCTGATTAATAATAAAGGAATAAACATATTAATATTTCAAATGAATTTGGGATAAAGTTTAGCAACGATCCGTTGCAGTTTATTTAGTTATATCTACCGAGTTCTAATTGAGCAAAACAAGTGGTAATCTAAAAATCAAAGAGGAAGCTGTTTTCTATTACGTCAACAAAATATTTTGCTTTCAAATATATTTACATGGGACTTGACAAATAGGTCAAAATAGCCTTTTTCGTCATTTTGTACCGATCATATCTCAAAACTTTGACGTGTTGTAAAAAATCGGTAAATTGCATGATAATCATGTTGATAATTATTAACATTATAATTATATGTGTTTTCTAGATTTATCTTTAGCGAATTTCTCAATAAGCTCTCAATTCAAACTATTTAATAGTTCGTCTTCAATATAAATAGTAGATAAATAATTTAATCTATTTTCAGACATTGTTGTTTCTAACGTAGTTTTTAATCTTTAAAAAGCCAGAAAAATCGCCCCTGAATCGATATCGCCATTGTGCAGTATGTCAGAAAATTTTTTTAACATAATTTCGACGTTAGGGAGATTGATTTACCTCATCCTCGAATAATTCGGGATCTATATCATCTTTATATATTTTTTGCTTTACCATACACGGGGTATGGTCAAGTATTGTAATCGTGCATAAAAAAAGTGTTTTTTTTTCCTTCTTTTTTTCGAAATATCTCAAAAAAGGCTGAAACTATTTTGATTAGAAAAATTGAGCAAAACCATGGCATTTCGCTCTACAAAAGCTCTAATAAGTGAACATCGAAAAAATTATGTTTTTCGAGATAATAATTGTTTTGTCAAAATGTCTTTTAGTCTGTCCGTCCGTTAGTCTGTGCGTTATCAAATTTTTGTGGATGAGCTAGCTCAAAAACTAGTGTGAATATCGAAACCAAATTTCACACGTAGTTTTGCTCCATTGAGATTAAGAGCTGATTAGATTTTGGTGCATATCGACCCAAAATTAAGGGGGTGGAAGGGGTTAAAAATTAAAAATCTAGGCTATTTGAGCAAACAACCAAATTTTGTATACTTAATCAGTGGGACCCCAGAGAAGTCTAAAAATGCAAAAACTAACCGCCCAAAATGGGGAGTGGGGGGTCAAAAAATGAAAATCTTGGCCCTTGTACCAAACTCAACCAAATTTTGTATACATAATCAGTGGGACCCCAGAAGTCTAAAAATGCAAAAACTAACCCCCAAAAATGGGGGGAGGTCAAAAAATGAAAATATAGGCTCTTGTACCAAACTCAACCAAATTTTGTATACATAATCAATGGCCCCCAGGAGTATAAAAATGCAAAAACTAACCCCCATACATGATTATAAATCATTTTATTAAATATTAAATATAAGTGAGGGGCCAGGTTGTATGGTAAAGTCAAGTGGATGGCCACATCGTCAGAACACGTCAGCTTATTAGATTTTCTATATACAAATGTTTTCTCCGCGTCTGTCATGTCAAAAATACAAAAGAAATTTCAAAAGATTGTTTAATGGAAAGTGATCAACAAAGTATTAATCTAATAGACTTTTCTCAATAAATATTTAATTTTTCCTTTATTATAAGGTCTTTTTTTATATAAATATTTAAATTAATACTGTCTACTAATGTTGTCAATTATCGTTGAAAAATAATATCTAATAATATTTGGAACAAAAATGACTATTGAATTATGTTATTTGTCTTTTTACATAAAATTGATAGCTACACCTAATATGAGAGGAAATATAATGTTACAGGAAACATTAAAATAATGATTGAATTTCATAAGTCAATTGATAAATTTTTTATAAAAATTAAATTAAATTTTATATCTCGATCAAAATTAATATGATAATCAATTTTGGGGGCCCCTAACCGCGCGCTGTGCTTATG
The DNA here is from genome assembly GCA_024734495.1 of Forficula auricularia. NCBI lineage: Eukaryota > Metazoa > Arthropoda > Insecta > Dermaptera > Forficulidae > Forficula > Forficula auricularia. The sequence continues at coordinate 412,415 of JALMQS010000818.1, read as the reverse complement.
ATCCGCCACTGAATTTGCCCTATCATTAAGGTGACCAACTATTTTTTGTTCAAAAAGAGTACACTTTGCAAGTATTTCATAGGTGAAAAAAAGAAGAAAAAACGATAAAAACTTTATTTTCTTTTAAAAACATATTTTTCTTCGGAGTGGATTTTTTTGCTAAATGAGGATGTTCGTCTAATAATGTAGCCACATCCGAACAACTTTCATTTTGCATATTAAATTTGACTGTTAAGACGGCAGATAATGTTTTTACAGAAAGTTGCGACTTCTCACTGCTCCAATAATCATTCCCTAGTGAAAATACCCTTTCAACAGCAGCATTAGTGCCTGGACAACATAAGGAAATTTCTATTAAAACTTTTAAATTTTCATGTGGGATATGTTCTACTCTAAAATGCCGAAAGATTTCTACCCATCTTTTGTCAAGTTCTATTTTCTCATCGTTCCATTTCTTCAATTTTTCTTCATTTAAATATAAATTTACTCTTCGAATTTCTTCAAAGAGAAAATTGTCATTAATAACAATATCTTTTACTTCCTTCATTACAAATTCGACTGCTGAAGAAACTTCTTTCCATTCAATTTTACTATTTAGAAGGGTCCATTTGAAACAATTTAATGCTCTAAAGTTCACTATCCATTCTTCGATATATTCATAGCAAATTTTATAAAAAATTTTAACTTCTTTTAAAAATTCATTTTTTATTCCGGGATTGGAATCTTCCAAAACGGTCAGTTTATTCTTTAGAATTAGTGGTAAAAATCCATCATTAAAACTTATTTACTTTGCAGTATGAAATCGTTTAATATAATACAAACTTCTGCTGCAAATTTTATTATCTACATGCCGGAAGCGGCAAGCAATATACGCGCGTGAAATTCTAATCACTGTCAAAATAATTTTAAATATTTAATTAATAAAATTGAAATAAAATAATCTAAAAAAATGTTTTAGAAATACAAATGAGTATAAATTATACAAATGAGTACTTTCAGAGTACAGGATTTGAAAAGAGTACGGTTTGCGAAAAAAGAGTACAAAACTCAGTAAATGAGTATAGTTGGTCACCTTACTATCATCCTCAATCCGCCACTGTTAGTTTCAAAATGTCTTTGAAAGCGAGCGGCGGATTGTTCCCCTCGATTCGTCGCCCTCTTACGACTCCTTCCGAACTTTGCGCAGCCTGATAATCCAAAATGGCCGTTATATTGATTACCCTTTTTAAATCGTGCATTTTTATTATTCCCGTAAATATGTCAGTTCCATTTATATAAACGAATAATGCCGGGGATAAACCAACCAAGCTGTTTCGATCTTCAATAGCTAAATTAATCTAGCGTTGAAGCATTCGATACTTGGAAGGTTGCAACTGAATTGGCGAACAGGCTCTGCGATGGTCTAACTTCCCAAAGAAACCGGATTCCTTCAGCTAATGGTTTGTTCAACATCTCTAGGGAACGATACGAAACTTAACACGGACAATTAGTTTATTTTAATTTTTTTTTAATTTTATTTATTTATTATTTTTTTAATTAAATTATTATTCTAATAATTGCATATATATACGAGTGCTGGGTGTGGTTAGAAATTTAAACTAATATTAAATTATCATATTTCTGGGTCTATAATATTTTCACGATATCTTATCAAATTCTTCTAATATTTGTGGTAATTCTAGTCTATTCTATTCTATCCGGCTTTTTTCATTTGTTTCAAATTTGTTTTAATTCCATCGCAATTTTATTTATTTTAGATGGTAACATAAATTTCTTTGCACCATCTATTTTTATAAGTTTAATTTAAAATTTATTTAAAATAAACAAACAAAAGTTAGGTTTAGTTTATTTTTTCACGTCGATATTTTATAATAAAGTGTGGCTAAAATTGATCAAAGGGACAGGTCAAGGTAGTTAGGTGAAAAATATATATATGTATTTAGGGTTCCGTACCAAAAATGGTAAAAAATAACCCTTATCCAGTAGATCGTCTGTTCTCTGTCACTAGCTTGAAATTAGCATGTAGTTAGAATTTCATGATTTAGAGAAAATTTAATTTCTCTGGGAAAAATTCGAGTGTTGAATAAAATTCTATTAAATAATTCACATGAGCCTACAGAATTGTCCCCTTTTTTGAAACTCTAGGCACGTGAGCCAGGCTCGCACTTATTTGATTTTTTTTAATCCAGACCAGTAATCCTGTAATCATCAGAGCATGGGGCGCTTACAGTGTCATTTAAAAGCAAGTCTTAATACAAAATAGATTTTAACAATGTTTAATGTACTTATTTTGCCTTTTCGTCTGAATAAACCTTAAGCTGTGATAATGATAGGATCCTATTCTGCAGCCCCTTTTATTTTATATATATATATATATCACATACTACTAAAGTGCATTTGTGCCTGCCTCTGTAACTACCTACCCATCTACCTATGTCCGTCCCTTGAGGGGTTGGGGAGGTGGGTCCAGGGGAAAGGTGGAGGTCCAGGGAGCTACTAAAGAGCATTTGTCCCTGTGTCTATACCTATATCATCACATACTACTAAAGGGCATTTTTTTTTTTTGGATGGGAGGAATCTTCAAAAGACATAGTGAGGGATTTTTACCCCCTAAACCTAACCCATCCTTTCAGCCTTTTTCCTTTCCACGGAACAGCAATTAAGCATTTCTTCGTGGGAAAAGGCCCTCCAGCTTATAGCTCTTCCTCTCCTTTTACTAAAGGGTATTTGTCTCTGTCTGTATGTACCTATGCTTGTATGTCCGTCCCCCCAGGGGTGGGGGTTGGGGTCTAGAGGTCTACGAAGGGGGATTTGTGTCTATGTCTGTACTTACATATATACCTATGTGGGCTTGGGAGGTGGGGTCCAGTGGTGAGGGTTTGGATCCAGGGGGTAGGTTTACTTGGTTGGAGGCTGATTAGAGTCCCCCCAGGGGTGGGGGTTGGGGTCTAGAGGTCTACGAAGGGGGATTTGTGTCTATGTCTGTACTTACATATATACCTATGTGGGGTTGGGAGGTGGGGTCCAGTGGTGAGGGTTTGGATCCAGGGGGTAGGTTTACTTGGTTGGAGGCTGATTAGAGTCGGGGGAGAAGTTCCGTGGTTGAGGAGAGGTTCGGTGGGATGGAGAGTGGTTGGAGATTGAGGAGAGCGAGTGTTTAAGTGACGGGGGGTCCAGGGGGCGAAGCCCCTTGGCTTGCCAGACGCACACCGAAGGCCTTGCAGCTAGTCGAGTAGATTGAAGACATAATACAAAAATTCAAACTATGGGCAAATTTTTTCAAAAAAATACTAATGCAAAAATTAAATGAACTCTATTTAATCACACACATCGATTTGATATTTTACTGCAGAAAAATATTCTCGACATATAAATTTTCTCATAGAAAGCTCATATGAGCTCAAATATTTTAAAAATAACTTTTTTTTATTTTTTAAATTGAAAGGTTTTTTTAGTCACAAACTAATAAAAGACAATAATTAAATAAAAATTATTGTCTTTTTATTAGTTGTGCTACTATTTAAAAATTAAGTCACTTAAGTTCTGGTAGAATTTTATAATTTAGAAATAACATAATAATATAAATATTTTTTTAAATTTATTTATAAAATATTGTCTATTCAGAGGTCATATCTATAATTTTTACATTAAAATAGGATTTTTTTATTTTTCTATTCCTATGTCCTCGTTTATTTTATTTCATAGTTCCCTTTTTTTAAATTAATTTATTACTATGATTGTTATTAGTGAACGGGACAGCAATCACAGAAAAAATTCTCAAAACGTTGTGTATTATTTTAAATTTCTACAACCTAGATTGAAGTTTCTATTTATTTGAGAAATATTTTCAGCCAGTAAGGTTTTTCTTTTTCACTGTCTTAATTACAAAAAAAATTTAGTTATCAATAATATAATTTAATTATTAAAGTTGTTATAGGGAAATAAGGACTATATGCTTTTATGCCAGATAATTTATAATTTACTAGCCAACGTTTCGTCAACTTTATTGACTTCTTCAAGGCTCAAATAGATAACTTCCTGCACGTTTGTCATTGTTATAATTATTCTTTCTTAGTAAACATATCAAGGTAAGTCAACATCAATCTGATGATATGCCTTGATATCTTTTAAAGAAAATATAAAAATACTATTTGAGCCCTGAAGAGTCAACAAGGTTGACGAAACGTTGGCAATAAAATATAAATTATCTCCATAAAAAATATAGTCCTTATTTCCCTATAACAACTTTGATAGTTTAATCGATGGACGTAAATAATCAAAATAATATAATTTAATTCACTCTTATGCAACGTTTCAGTTCCTTACTAAGTATTATTTATCAGTAGTTTTTAAGGAATTTGGTGTTGGTACTTGGTGAAACATTTTTTATCCAATAATTATTTATCAGGCCTGATAGAACAATGATTTACAATCATTAATAAACACCAATGAGTATCATTCAAAAATTTTAACATCAATATATATAAACCAAAAAGCTTGATGCAGAGTACAACCTCATTGATTTTTTTTTTTTATGAATCAACAAATCTGCTCTTCTCGGAAAAACAAAATCTTTTCATTTATAAATCCATATATCTTCGCTGTTATATCAAAATGTCGTATGTAAAAATCAACACTTTTCACTAGCTAAGAAAAACTTCTGCTTTCATTTTTATTAACCCTTTGTTTTATTTTTAATCTGTAACTTAAGTTCTATCACCTGATAGCAGTAGGCTTCTTTTCATGTAGTGTGAGGGATATCAGATATTGCTCTCACACTACCGATTAAATGTCTAATAAATTGTATTATATTATTACATATACTTTATATTGGTTTCGTTTGTATGTATCTAGCCTATGTTATCTACCTATCTATTAATGTGACTTTTGTTCTGTTAAATTCCGCAATCATTTCTCTATAAAAATAATTATTTACCTACTCAATTTAAATGAAATAATATAAATATATATAAAAATAAATACATTACATTCTGTTAAATTCCGCAGACTTTTCTCTATAAAAATAATTAAGACTATAAATTGTTTTTTTAGTTTTGTTAATTTGTTAATTAATTGTATAAAAATGTATATTGTAACTCTCGGAACGACAACCGTATATCGAACAAAATGAAAAGTAAAACGAAATGAAGCCACAGCAACTTTTAGTTGAATGTAATGGAAGGCGTAGCCCCGGGGGTAGTGAGGAAGAAAAAATTAACACATATCCAAATAAGGTATAATTTATTGCGAATCCTTCCTCCTTTCCCGCTAAGCCGGCTTGTTCGGAGGATTCGTCTCTCCTTCATCGGGGATTTCGAGGGGTCAATGAATGAAACAAATAAAATCCTTCAGGCCTTGAAGCCCTTGAATCGTTTGAAGGAAAGAGGAAGATCAAAAATTATACCTTATTTGGATTGTGTTAATTTTTCTTTCTCCCCTGGGCTGCCTTCCACTTCAATTAAGACCTACAATCCGTCTCTCTCCAGAGAAAATTTCGTTGCAAATAAAAACATACAACAATTTGAGAGCAGATATAGCTAACAAATACAACTGTTTTTCTTCAATAAATTTTTTTGGTATTTTTGACATACGACATTTTGATATAACACTGACAACATCTGAAATAGGTTTAATGAAAGCTAGTTTTTTATTTTAAATTTATTTTCAGGAAATACAATCCTCAGAATCAGACAGCTGACAGTTCCACCGATAAATTTTTTAATATTACCATGACCAGCGAAGATTTGCTTCAACCTGGACATGTTGTCAAAGAACGCTGGAAGGTGGTAAGTATTAAAATTTATTCATTTTTGTTATATTTCATCCTTATTTTTTTTTTATTTTATTTTATCAATAGCATAGATAGCGAAGCTCTATATGTTTCTCAACCTTTTTTGGTTGACGGCACACTATAAATATCTGGAATCATTTGTGGCACACCTGAAAATAAAAAAATGTTAAAGTTGTATTAAACAAAAAAAAAATTGAAGTAATTACAATAGTATTTCAAAGTTACAAACCCCATGCAATTTTAATTATTTGCCAAAAAGCCTCGCGGCACACAGGTTGAGAAACACTGAACACTGCTCTATGGGATAAAGTATATTTTTCGGTAACTCGCCAAGGAGAAATTTCAAAGGCAAATAGATTAAAGATTATGGACCCCATAGTTTCAACCAAAGTCGAAAATTTAGGTCGAATTTTAGAAAGGATGATTTTCTCAAAAATTATTCCGTGTCTTGTCCATAGCTAACAAAGTGTATTTTTTTAAGGTTCAAAATTAAACTTGAACCCTATTAGGGCCGGTTGTATGTCGCAAAGTAAATGCTTTTTACCACTAACACAGGGTAGATGGTAAATGGAGGGATTTGCCATCTACCCTGTGTTAGTGTGCTTTACTTTGCTCAATGATACGTAGAATGTCTATGTGTTTGTCTGTCAGCTGATACACTAAATATGATAAAAACTTGAAATTTACAAGTTAACATGTATACTTTTTCTCCAAAATCAAAAATAGTATTAAAATTTTAATCAAATTTAAAAAAATAAAATAATATTTTTTTAATATCCTGTAAAGATTTTATTTTTTCTATAATAATTTAATATTCTATTTAGGTACACTTCGTACCCAAAAAGGTTATATTATATAAAGTTTTTTGTAAAATTGCATTTCAAAGTAACTCCTTTATTACTGTAACCTAGTACTCTTTTATTTAACTTGTTTAATACACCTATTAAACTATTGAATATAAGTAACAATTTATTTTTTTCATATATTTTGTTAAAAATATTTTAAACCAGTAAGAGTAAATTTTAGTAACCGGCGATGCCACTTTTTTTTAATTCAATTTTATATCTATAACTTTTATAAATCACTTTGAAGAAGGGCAGATGGCATGCAGAAATTTGCCTCTCTATAAAAATTAAATAAATGATCTCTCTTTCTTCAATTCTAAAAAAGTTAATTATTTAATAATTTTTAATATTTTTCTTAAAATAAAATAACCACATAATTGTAATTTTTAATTTATTTTAAAAATTAATTCTATACACAACGTTTCAATCCCTTACATCTGTGAACATATCAAGTGATCAAGTACAGTAAACAGCGCAAGAGCTAATCCACAACCGGAACTTTATTAAGCCTATGTTCATTGTATTATATTATATTTAAAAATTATTATTATGTGGATATTTTCCAAAATGCATCTTCTCGAAAATCTCTAATTTTTTAACTCATTTATTAAATTTCTAATATTAGTTCTCTTGATATTTATTAATTAGTATTTAATCTATCCTTTTTAAGTCATATAAAATGGCATTACATCATTCTTTTTCTTTGTTACATAGGTTCGAAAAATTGGCGGTGGTGGGTTTGGAGAAATTTACGAAGGTCTTGATTTAGTAACCAAAGAACAGGTTGCTTTGAAAGTAGAGAGTGCACGGCAGCCCAAACAAGTACTTAAAATGGAGGTAGCGGTCCTAAAAAAACTTCAAGGTGCGTCGAATTTTTCTATTTTATTTATTTTTATAATGTAGTTGTAGATCCTTGAAAGTCAGTAGCTTAGTTTGTGCTTTAATATAATAATAAGTCATTCAGAAGTCAGTGCGATTAAGTTAATTTTTGAAAAATTTTCCATTTTAGTAAATTGTAATCACATAAATAATTTCTTTTTGTCAATAAAATTCTGTTTTTCCCCCATCATTGAAATCTACTTTTATTTAACTTGGATCCTCTGTCTGTCGTAATAGAATATTTTAATTGAATTTAGATTTATTTCTTCCTATTTTCTAGAAATTTTTCACACATACTTATTTGCGATGACAATTCACTTAAAAGAAAATTAAAATTTTAGATCCTTTGTCCGATTTGGACTAAATTTTACACAGTTACTTTTTAGGACCCCGCGGAAGAATTTATGCAAAAATCAACCACCCTAAATATAAGTCTTGTAAATTTTAAAAATTAAAACATATTTACAAAAAAAAATGGAAAGCTATTTAAAAATACAAAATAAATTTTTCTTTAGTACGGTAAAAATGTGCTACTCTCACAATGACTAAAAACATAAGTGTGGGCGCTTTTCACTTTAAATTTTTTAAAATAATCCCATGTTTTAATTTTAGTCATGTGAGTATAATCAAATTTTTAGAGTAGATACTAAAGAAAAATGTATACTCTGCTTTTACTAAATTTTCAATTAAAAAAAGCTTTTTTAAAACTCTTCTAAAGATGTTGATCGGAAAGGTCATGTTTTCAAAAAAAATTTCTTTTGTGTAATTAATCACATTAGCTATTGAACGACTAAACATAACTAAACTTAGTAGAATCTATTATGCTATTTACTAATTTCTATGTATGATTGTCTTTAAAACAAAAGAGGGATAGATGGTAATCTAAAATATTATTTTTTACTTAATTATTCTTATTTATTGTTTTTCTTTATGGAACTATTGCTTTTTAAACACTTTTTAAATAGTTATTTAAGATTTTTGAAAATTAAGATTTTTTTAAAACATGATGATGATGAAGATTTTTTTAAAACTGTAATTTATAATTTTTATTACAAAAATGAAAAGTTGCACAATTTTTAATTACTAATTCTAAAATTTGTTTTTATTATTATTTTTGTAATAAAAATTATAATTTGCATTGTTTAAAAAAATGTGTGTATTCAAAAACTTAAATACTACTTTGTCTTTTTTAATTTTTTTTATCTTCATATAAGAATAATACACTTGACATGTAAGAAAAAAGACTCGGTAATTTAAAATTACCCTAAAATTTAATTACACAACTAATAAAAAATATTTTTATATGATTAATGGAAATCTTATTTTGACTATTGCTGTATATTATTATTCATGTTATTTTCTGAATTTTATTTTGATGCCCTATGAGCCTACATAATCCCCCTCTTTGTAACCCATTAATTAAAAAATCCGTAAAAATTCATAAAAGTAGCTTAATGTAAATACTTTCGATTAAAATAATTTTGGTTGCTATAAAATAATTAGTTTAGACGACTGGATGAACTCGTCGGAACTCGTAATGCGATAAAACTCCTAATTAGTCGCTGTTTTTACTCCAATTTAATATTGCATTTTACAATTGGGTAGAATAATCAATAAATTTTCTTTAAAAATTGTTTTAATTAATTTTATTTTATAATTGAGTGTCCGGCTTTTTTTCCAGTTGAGTGTATTTATTCTTGAATTTAACAAAATTAACTTCTTATTGGAAAGTTATTTTGTCATATTGCAACGATCAATTTCTTACTTCCTAAACTCCAAATATCCAACATAATTTACTAGAATGAACTCTTAACAATTTTTATTTTTTTACTATTTTTAAATGAAGGCTTTAATTTATCCATACATTTACTAAGAAAGATATCCTACGTTGATGATTCACAAAATTTAAAGTAAATTGTCAAACAAAACCTATCTATTTTCTTTTTTCAAATTTCGTTTATTATTTATTTCAAATATCTTCTCTCACTTTTTTACAAATTAAAATGTTTCGAAGAAGATTTTCAAATAAATAAAAAAGAAAATTGAAAAAAGAAAATAATAAGTTTTATTTTAAATAATCAAGAATAAACATAGAATGAAATTATTAAACTTTTAATATTCGATACGCTAATAACCTTGGCATGTAGAACTGTTTCCCAGTCATAAATGAGGCGGTTTATTGATCGTTTGGAAACACCTTGACTTATTACTGCCGACCTAAAGGCTTTTGCATCCCACTGGACTTGATCGTATCGTACTTAATCGTTTCCGATAACTGGATCATCCTCGAGATACTGATATATTTTTAAAGATTAAATCAAAGAGGTCCTCTGCAAATAAACATACTCATATATTGCCACCCTTATGCCAAAACTACGAATATGTAATTACTTTACCATACAGGGTATGGTCAAGTATTGTAATCGTTCATGAAAAAAGTGTTTTTTTTCCTTCTTTTTTTCGAAATATCTCAAAATGGCTAAAACTATTTTGATTAAAAAAATTGAGCGAAACCATGGCATTTCGCTCTACAAAAAAGCTCTAATAAGTGAACATTGAAAAAATTATATTTTTTGAGATAATAATTGTTTTGTCAAATCTAGGCCGTTTGAGCAAACTCAACCAAATTTTGTATTACATAATCAGTGGGACCCCAGAAGTCCAAAAATGCAAAAACTAACCGTTCAAAATGGGGGGGGGGTGTAGGGTCAAAAAATTAAAATCTTGGCCATTTACCAAACTCAACCAAATTTTGTATACATAATCAGTGGGACACCAGAAGTATAAAAATGTAAAAACTACCCCCCCCCCCCCCTCTACATGATTATAAATAATTTTAGGGGCCAAATTGTATGGTAAAGTCAAGTGGATGGCCACATCAGAACACGTCAGCTTATTTTTCTAATTTTTCATCAATGCCATTTTTCTATCCAGATTTTGACAATCTTTCTATAGGTTTTTGTACATTCGTGGTTTTGGCATAAGGGGGACGATATACATATAGTATATGTGTGTATTTTTATTTGCATCAAGCACACGTCACTTTTATATTTACTCTTAAAAAATCACCAAGTCTGCTACTCTCAGAAAGAGAATGGTCTTATTATTCAGAATAAATTTATTATTATATCTATACATAGATATATAATTCCTTTAAATTTTGTAAAATCTCATCTGGGATATATTATTAAGAAAATCTTATGTAAAATAATTTATCTTGAACTAACACCACTCTTCTTCTTTCACACCATATATCTTCTATACTCTGACTTTTCTTAATTTTTCCTACTATTATTTTTTTTTTAATATATTCTTATATTTTGGATACATATTTCACTTGTCTAATTTTATTTAGAAAACTTCTCCAAATATTTGTATGTTGATTGCAAATTGTATGCTTTGGTAGTTGACTTGTTTATCAAAAGATAAGTTTCAGCTTAAACCACTTAGATTGCACATTTTTAATGAGAAGGTCTCAATGTACGACGTTTCGATATCTAGTTTTGGACTCACTTTCAGGTGCTGTGAGCGAGTGATAATACCTTCTCATTAAAAATTTAAAATCTAAATAGCTTAAGCCGAAAATTTTATTTCGATATAAATTAACATCTTCATTAGTTAGATATTTAAACTAATATGCATGAACTAATCTGAAATCGCTTACCGGTATAAACCTTTTAGAACATTTCTCTAATAATTTCACCTGTTTTTTTTTCTTATGGTTTCGGGCTAAAACATTTTAACTGATATCCCAGGCATTCTACATAGTAGACAAGTAGTTAATTAATTATTAAAAGAATTAAATGAATATGAAAATCATTTCAATATAAATTATGCAAATAAAAATTCCATTAAACGATATATATTTTGTTTTATTTAAATTTTTTATCCTAATTTAAATCTCCTCACACAAAGAAAATTGATAATCCTATTTACGATTAATAAAAAAATCTCACAAAATTTTCAATTGATTCGGATTTCTATTATTTTTTAAACATCCTATTGCATTATCCATTTTTTCCTTTTATTTTTTCCTACAATCAGTTAGTAATGGAAGAATTATAGTGCCATAATGTGGATTCATTAATAGTTGAATAAAAAAACAAAATTACTGAAATAATTGGAGAATCTCAATTTATATTTATTTGGCTAATTATATATATTATTATTATTTATTTTTTTAGAATTTAATTTTAGGTTTAAATTATGTTATTAATCATTAATTAAATTAAAAATAGTTAACCACCTCAAATGCAGAATTTCTTATCTTAATATTTTGAAGGAAAAAAAAGAAGAAAACAATTAATGATATTTTTAAGGAGAAATCAATGAGGTTTCCCTCTGCTTGGTACAAATAAACATATACCTAAATATAAGTGAAAATAAAGGTATATATACGTTTAAAAATGAGACTTCTTATTACTACTATAACAAAACGAGTTTACCCATATCTAATTGGATATTTATACCCATGAGAAACACCAAATAAAATATATCTAATTAAAGAAGACAGATGATGAAGTCAAGCCTTTGAAACTATGTATAGTCACTAACAACTGAATTTTATATATGCGTATATATATTCATTTATATACAGAAATATCTTTATTTGCATGAAGCAGGGCACAACCTCATTGATTTTTCCTCAAGAATCAACAATTCTGGTACTGTCGACAAGAAATATTTATTTTATTTTTCCAGCAGAAGACACACTCTTTAATTGTCTCCTTTAATATTACAATCTAATTTCGGCATTACTAAAATTAAAAGTGGGAACAAGATTTCATTTTTAATTCTCATACATTCGTTATATAATTTGAAAAAAAAAACAAGCTAAAAATGTTGTTTAAATTACAAAAATACTCATTATATAATAATAGTAGGACATTCATTTATATTTATTAAATTTTATCCTAATATTTTAAAATATTCTAGGTTTGATATATTTTGTTTTATTAAATTTCCAAAATTAATTTATTTAATTCTTCCTCTTTGCTTAAGAAATGTGCTCTCTATATAGTAAGTGTTTGAAATTCTAAGTTTGGTATAAGTTTTTTCAGTTTTTTTTTTTTTTATTTGAAGTTAACGGTTTGTATGCTTTTTTTAACCATATTAACATCTAGAACTTGTGTTTTTTAAGCCTGATTTTTTTGTTGATGCACAAATAGCTTACAGCACTAGATTAGATAAATCATGAACACTATCACAAAAATTTGCCTAAATTTTGTAAACTCAACCAAAGTATAAAATTTGTAGTTGTTAGATAGATATCTAATTTATCATTCATACTACATAATAACTATTATAAATATACTGATGGACAAAATTAGCGGAACAAAAAAAAAAATAATTCGATTTAAAGTGATGACTTATCTTTTAGTTTCTTGATTAATTTGTTAAAATATTATTTTTAATCTTACTTTTATTCATTTTAATAACTCACTCAAATATTGATTTTTCCTCAAATTTCACATTTTATTTAAATTTTATAAAATTTTCTTTATTAGGTACACGTTCCGCTAATTTTGTCCATGAGTGTATATTCTAAATCTTTGTGGTCAAGGATTTGGTCTTTTCAGGTACAACTGGTTATAGTGTATAAAAAATGTATTAAATTTTACATAAGAACTTGATATTTCAAGACGTTTGGATTATTTCTGAAGCCATTTTCAACTTTTGTTAGTTGGGAGAAAGATTCCAACTTTTCTGAGGTTGTACAAAAAAAGATCTCGCTCGTAACTGACCGGGGATGCAAATTTTCCAATAATTAATGACAATCACGGTTTATTAATATATCACAAAAACAAGATAAAAAAGAAGAATGTCATCTTTCATTCTATTTTGCTTGAGAATATAACAAAAGCAAAATGAATTAATTATTGTTCTGAAGCATCATTATCTTTTCTAGAAGTCTTTATCTTCAATTATCCTTATCTAGCCCCTCGTTGAATATTCAAAACTTATACCCTTTTTTATCACATTCATGCAAGAAGGTGTAACACCTTACACCTATATATTAGTGGAATTTGGTGTTGTGAGGTGAGCTCTTTGTAGAAAGGTAAGAGTAAATAAATATTATATTTAATATTGATTTACTATGAGTTAAGGATACTAGGTCACTTATTTCACATTAAAATAATCAAAAGATATAAATTTTTTTTTCTTTTTCATATATATATATTTCAGGCTATCAACCCATCTTCAGGAAGTACAGAAAGTAACTAATTCAACTTATTGAATAACAGGTTATATATATGTTTATTGAACAGAGGTAAAGAATGTTTAAATTATTTTAAAAGGACACTTTCTCTTAAGCTATTGTTAAATGAGAATATCACGTTGGCGTTTGTTGACATAGGTATGTTTAGATAAAAGAAAAGTTAGTAAGTTCATTGACTTGTGTCTCTAGGTTGGGAATAAATAAAAAAAAATGAAATAAGTGACCTAGTATCCTTAACTCATAGTAAATCAATATTAAATATAATATTTATTTACTCTTATCTTTATTACACCTATAAGTCAGGATTGACTCTCGCTAAGTGAAATTTTTTTGGATTATAGACACATTTTGGTTTTTTTATATTCTTTATCTAATATAAGCTCAGTTCAATTAATTTATTTTTTTAACATAAAGAAAAATACTTAGTTCAAATGAAAATATCTTATGAAGTAATGAGTTAAATAATTTGTTTTAAATAGGTAAGTATTTAAAAATGGTGGAAAAATTCATAAAAAAATGTCTGGTTTTTAAAAAATAATTTTATGAAGTAACACAAAATTTAAGGTAGTTGTTTCGCGACAATACTAGCAAAAAGTTAATGCTAGAGTATATAGAACAGACAATAAGGATTCATAAGTCCAAAACTTTTTGCTGTTTATGTACCGATTCTAGCCAATCCCGTGCTCGTTTGAAAAATCTGGCACCATTGTAAGAGATTGAATATTTTTATATTAAAATGACAGATAAAAGGTCGATTTATTTCTATAAAAATCGTTTTGTTATTTTTTATCAAATGTAATCAACGCCTACGTTACATCTTATGAAAATTATAATTTTGAAAAAATCTAGCTCATTAGCGCTTTATACATCTTTCGCTGGTTAAATAAATGCGCTGTTGCCAAATTGTTTTTAGTGTAAAATTTTTTTATACATTTTTCATTATTTATTCATTATTATCTCAGAAACTGTGTTGTAACTATGAATCAAAATTGTCTTAAAATATGTATTGGTTATTGTTTAATGTTGGTTTAGTTTTTTATAAAAATGGTAAGAAGGGTTTCTTAATTATAATTAAATATGTATGTAAATTTTCCGATATCCCGTATAGTGCAATGTATGAGTCTGAAAAACTCTATTTTTGAAATTCAATATCTCCAGAACTGTATTGTTCATAAATATCGTTTTGCCACCAATCAATGCAGAAGTATTTAACTAATAATCTGTCTAAATTTCAAAAAAAATCCTAAGAAAACCCATTTGGTGGAACAACTACCTTAAATGAATTTGAATATTCTTTTGAGTTAAAAAAAAACTAATTCTGCCCCACACTACTGCTACTACATAGCAAGAATAAGTAAAGTTTATGGGACCTGTTGTTATGAGGGTCTCCAGCAGGGTCATACCATTGGAGTAACAGAGAAGTACAATTTTTCTTAAGGGCTCAAAATTTGTAGGTGTGCTACTGCACACACCACTAGATTTCATTATGAGAATAATCTGGTTTTTGTTTTTTTTTTCTTTTTATAAAATACAAAGCAGATAAAGAGAACAGGAATAAACACTTTCTAATATTTATCTAAAAAATTTAATTAATATTTGAATCGAACTTCTGGTTCAAAAATGCAGAAAACATAATTTTTTTGAATTATTTTATTGAGATTTTAAGGCAATGCATTTATAATATAGGCATAAATGAACAATTTATATTTAAGTTTATTATTAATTACTTTGTCGGGTCGCTGACTCGAAGTACTCTGGTTCGAGATTGAGTCTCGGCAGATCAGATATTTGCAGTCGCCTCCTCTTGGAAAGCAATGGCAACCTACCAAGAGTATAATTGTAGTAACCTCTCCAAACTAGCCGTTCGGAACCGGCGTTAAAAAGTAGGTCCCGTATATCTGTATAAAACAACTAAACACACTCAACACAGGTATATGTGGAGATGAGCCAAAACGTCAGGGAGACCTGATATAACACTTAAAAGAAGAAGATTAATTACTTAAAAGGAAACATACAGAGTAAATAAGTTTTCACTTTTATTATTTTTTTAAATGTGCTGGGGAGCGAATCATTCATTAGAATGTGATCGAGGAAAATTATTAAAAATAGCGAGGATAGATTTTAAAGCTAAGGCATTGCAAGAATGCCAAATAGAAGTCCAGACCTATTTATCACTATTAGAGATAATTTCTTATTTTCTACTATTCTAATAACAGCCTTTTGACACTAGGTAAGAAAATATTAAATAAATATCATATTTGGATATTTATAATTTAAAATGATTAATTCACCGAAAAGGTTCAACCTCTGTAGTCCGCGGTGGACCCTTTCATCTTGGAAATAAGAGATTTAGGGATTGGGTCGGAGTTGAACGTATTCGTGGATGCGTGTCTTGAAAGATTGAAGGTTATATGTTGCTAGGAAGACAATTCCTACATTTGATAAATATTTTCCTACTGATTATTGGTACCGTTGATTTTATAATTTTGTTTTAATATTTTTCAGAGATTTTAGGTTGATATCAATCATTAATATTAGCTTGACAAGTAGGTACTCCCTCATTAAGTACAGCATCCGTGCCAAATTAGATTCAAAATGTTGCTTCGAATAATTTGACCCAAAATAAATGCTACATTTATGAAAATTAGAGAAAAAAATATTAAAATGCAGCATTTAAATTGGAACTCAATTCTCGAACCAAATGTAGCAACTAATTTGGGACAAAATTTTCGAACCAAATGTAGCAACTAATTTGGGACTGAGGGAGCAATATATATTTATGTACAGTAGTATATGAAATTATGCCAAAAGGGCGGCCAATTTTAAGGTAGTTCTTTCACAAATGCAAAAATTCAAGAAGTCTTCGAAGCTTGGAACTTATAAGTCATTATGCAGTCATATTGCATTAAAAGCATAATAAACACACTGTTAAAATTTGAAGACGATTTACCACACCAAACATGAAATAATTCCAATTAAAAATTCAGTCGAATTGAGAACCTCCTCCTTTTTTGAAGTCGGTAAAAAATGAAATTTTTTACATATGGTACATTGGGAAAAGGTTGGAAAATGATAATTATTATTATTTTTTTTTTTTTCATTGAAGGACTTTCACCATCTTGATGAAAAACTAAGATTTGTTAGAATAATATATTCGGAGTAACTTAAAAAAATTTGAAATTATTTACTTTGTAGTTTTGACAAAAAAAAAAACATATTTGGGCGATTATTTTTAGCGGAGGATCAATGGCTTGGAAACGATCCATTCATAAAGAGGATATAGTAGTATGAGAAGTACAGTCACGTTAAAAAAACATAACCTAAAATTTTAGCACCGTTCATATGTATAGAGTGGTAACGAGGCTAAAACTTTTTGTGTGGATTGTCTCCTGATACTCTCTATGTAGTCGAAAAGAGTGGGATACGATGCCGCGTGTGATAGGTTTATAACATTATTCAAGAAGGTATTATAATAGAGTGTTATGACGGCAATAATTCAAAATCGAAAAATTCAGAGATGTTACTTTGAGCAAAGATGCGATATACATAATATCACATTTAATATTAATCATCATTTATATAATAACACATCACTCAATAAGTCTCCCGTCTAACTAAGAAAAACATTTTTTTTTTTTTTTTAGAAATTCGACTTTATTCATCAACATACTCTCCTTCAAGAGTTATACATTCATTTCAACGCTGCTTTAACTTCCAATAATTTTTTGTAGAACGATTTGTTTTTGCTCTCAAAATAGGCCTCACTTCTTCATTTGAGCCAAATTTCTTTCCCTGGAGCATATTTTTGATGTCTACAAAAAACCAGTACCCTGTTAGCACACTTGGTCTAGAAGATCTTTTCTAGACACTAGGAGATCTTCTAGACACCTTAAAGACAATAAGAACTAAATAAGACATCTTCTAGAGCGAGTGTGCTATCTGGATAGTCGCAGGTGGCCAGATCTGGAGAGTTCGGTGGGTGAGGGAGCAATTCGAAGCGTATTTCATTCAATTTAACCACCGTTTTCATCGACTTGTGACACGGGGCATTGTTTTGCTGGAACAGCACGTTTTTCTTTTGCATGTAAGGGCGTTTTTTTCTTGATTTCTACATCCAATCGATCCAATAATGCCATGTAATATTCGCTATTGATAGTTTAACCTTTCTCAAGATAGTCGATGAACAAAATACCATGCACGTCCCAAAATACGGATTCCATAACCTTGCCAGCTGACTTAGGAGTTTTTGGTCGCTTTGGACGACTTTCACCGGCTGCTGTCCACTCAGCTGACGATGTTTTTGATTCAGGTGTGTAGTAATGGATCCATGTTTCATCCATTGTCACATACCGACGCAAGAAATCCTTTTTATCTCGCTTGAACAGCTCCAAACAGCACTCTGAATCGTCGATCCCCCGGAGAGGCGCGGCCTCTTCCCAGGTGCGCTGCGAAGCTTGATAATTGATTGAAGCAAGACATTAATTTGGCCTAACTAGACAAAAAACAAAGTGAGAATCTAAAAATGTCTTTATTTTTATCTCTTACTTACGATTAGACATCTTTTATTTTATCCCAAAAAACATTAAACGACCTCACGTATAGGGCGATGAGGGGCTCTCTCTTAGGGCCAGTTGTATGTCGGTTGGTAAACTCTTTTTAAACGTTGACAAAGGGTAAAACCTTAAAATTCACCATATGGTCTGTCAACAGTGTTGCCATATATGTGTCAGACAGGAGATTTATTGAGTGATGTGGTAAGTCTATGCTTTTATTCTTAAAATCTTAATGATAAAAAAGTAAGGTTCCAAAAATTGACGAATTTCGATCACATAATACATTTAGAACTATTTATTATCTTGATTTCTTTATCTTATTTAAACTATATTAAGTTTCCTGTATTTGATTCGGTCGCGGATCAAATGCAGATATTTGTCAAATATTAAGTGAAAATAATATCCGAATTTATATATTTCTAACTTGAAATAATGAAGTTAAATAAATTTATAATTTCCTTAACGCGCTGGACTGGGAGATGAATATATAACATCTCAGATTACAAATCCATTTGGTGATCCATATCAGTGTTTGATATAAACGGGCTAATCGCGAAATATGCAGGATTATAGCTAAATTGATCACATCTTTTTCATTCTCTCTTGGTCCAGACTTGAGACTCAGCAGACTCCAATAGCCTCAACCAGCAGTAGTCTCGCGATATAGGTATATCTTGTTTAAAAAGCGCGATCAAAAACAATTCTCGTTAATATGTTAATTATTCTTTTGATATATTAATAAGAAAATTATAAATTTATATTAAAGTCTCTTAAAAATTAATATCTCAAAAAAAAAAATCAATTTTACGCCAATAAGCTTTTTTATCCATCAATTCATTGATAAAGTCTAGTGAAATTTCATTCAAGTATTCAAAAAATTGTAATTTAATTTTCTATTTAGAAACTAAAGAAAAAAATCAATTGAACGAGACAATAAAAGAGTGTGTCTTCTGCTGGAATTATATCTTTTAATTTATTTATAAGAGACTATAGTTCGAGGGCTTTTGTTCTATTCATCAGTCTATTACAATGGATTCACAGGATTCATAAATTAATTCCTGTGAATCCTTTGTAATAGACTGATGAAGAGGGCAAAGCCCTCGAAACTATAGTCTCGTTATAAATAAATAAAATTTATAATTCAAGCAGAAGACACACTCTTTTATCGTCTCCTTCAATATATAAAAATTCTGCTACTCTCGGCACAAAAACTTTCAATTTAATATGAAAAAAATCAAAATCACCAACTAATTTATTCACATTTTTCTAATAAATAAGTTCTTCTATTATTGTTTTTAGGACGAGAACACGTCTGTAGATTTATCGGCTGTGGACGAAACGACAGATTTAATTATGTAGTCATGCAATTGCAAGGCAGGAACCTTGCAGAACTACGCAGAGCTCAACCTCGAGGGGCTTTTACATTAGGAACTACATTACGACTCGGGCTCCAAATTCTTCGCGCCATTGATAGTATACATGCCGTTGGATTTTTGCACAGAGACATCAAACCCGTATGCCAAAAATAATTTTTATTTCAAATTTCTTCTAATTTATTTATTAGATAACTGTACTATGATTTTTTTATATTAATTAATTTTGTGTGTTAAAATGAGGCAATTAAAAACCTTGAGAAAAGTTAAGGTAGTTTTTTCACAAATGTAAAAATTCAAGAAATCTTCGAAACTTGGAATATAAGTCATTATAAGCATAATAAACACACTGTTAAAATTTGAAGACGATTTACCCCACCAAACATGAAATAATTGCAATTAAAAATGAAATTTTTTACATATGGTAGATTGGGAAAGGGTAGGAAAATGATCATTATTTTATTTTTTTTTCATTAAAGGACTTTCACCATCTTGATAAAAAATTAATATTTGTTAGAATAATATATTCGGTGTAACTTAAAAAAAAATTGAAATTATTTACCTCGTAGTTTTGATAAAAAATAAAAACATATTTGGGCGATTATTTTTAGTGGAGGGGATATAAGATCAATCGTTTGGAAACGATCCATTCATAAAGAGGAAATTCTAGTGTGAAAAGTACAGTCACGTTAAAAAAACATAACCTAAAATTTTAGCACCGTTCATATGTATAGAGTGGTTAGGAGGCTAAAACTTTTTGTGTGGATTGTCGCGAAATAACTACCTTAAGATGTTCTCGTAAGGAGAAAAAATAAGGCTGTTAATAAACCCAAATTTTTCTTGTCCTTAGCAAATATTTATTTACAAAAACTTGGAGACATGTTTCGGCAGATACCTACTCTCTCGCCATCATCAGTCTAAAAGTACAATAACAATTTCATTACAAATACAATACAGCAACTCACTCTCAGTTCTAGAATAGTACATTGGTAACGCTTCTACATATCATTTTCATTTTCTTCCCTTATAAAAGACATCACTCGTAATCGAATGTATTGTATTTGTAATGAAATTGTTATTGTACTTTTAGACTGATGATGGCGAGAGAGTATCTGCCGAAACATGTCTTCAAGTTTTTGTAAATAAATATTTGCTAAGGAGAAGAAGAATTTGGGTTTATTTAACAGCCTTATTTTTCCTCCTTACGAGAACATCTTAACTGTTCTCAAGGTTTTTAATTGCCTCATTTTAACACAAAAAAGTTATTTATTTATTTATTTTTAATTCTCTTACAAACTAGTTAAATTTAGCATAATAATAATTAAATATAACCCTTTTATAAAAACATTAGTAAATTTTTTAATTTAAAAACCTCACTGGAACAGTGTTGCCTTTTCAGATTTTATGGGTTTTTTTTAGCTTAGCATTTATCGAATGTAAAATACAAAAAATATGTAGCAACATGCTTAGCGTTCGTCACTAACGCTAGATGTTGCTGACACAAGTTCACTGTCCTAATACACACGCCCCACTATTACAAATAAGTTATATAGTGAGGTCTTGAACTGTAAATTTCTCAAAAAATGTTTGTATAGTTAAACTATACCTTTCTGCCAAGTTTTAACTTTCTAGTTCAAATCATTCATTGACAAAAAATATTACCAAAATTTGCTAAGACAGTACTGCTTCTTGAAAAGGTTTACACTTTTTTCACATTATATTATAATATATAATATATATAATTGAATGTAGTGAAAGGCAGCCCAGAGGTAGTGAGGAAAGAAAAATTAACACATTAGCATAAAAAATTTGTTTTTCTATGCCTTTGCTAAAGAAGAAGAAAGTTTTGAACACTGCTGTGGAGAGAGGAAGGAAGCATATTATTTGTTTCATTCATTGACCCCTTGAAACCCTGAAGAAGGAGGGAAGAATCCTCCGAAACGTCGGTTTGAAAGGAAAGGAGGAAGGATTCCAATAAATTACATCTTATTTGGATATGTGTCAATTTTTTCTTTCCTCACCACCCCTGGGCTGGCTTCCATTACTTTCAATTAAAAGTTCTACCAGTCCGTCTCTCTCCAGATAAAATTTCGTTGCAAAAAAATATAATATATATTATTTTATATTTTTATAATATACAATATACCCTATTTATATTTTTGCTTATTTATTTATCTGGATTTATTTCTAAATGTATTTGTCTTTTGTTTCATTATAGAGCAACTTTTCCATCGGTAGACTGCCCCAAAACAACCGAAAAGTTTACATGTTAGATTTCGGTCTAGCCCGACAATACACGACAGCAACTGGAGAAGTTCGTCCCCCCAGGGCAGCTGCTGGCTTCAGGGGCACTGTTCGATACGCAAGCGTTAACGCCCATAAAAACAAGGTGCTAATCATCGAATTTCTCAATTAATAAATTATGATCAATTTAATAAATATTATATTATTTTTTAGGAGATGGGCCGTCATGACGACCTATGGTCGCTCTTTTATATGTTGGTCGAATTTGTAAATGGCCAGCTTCCTTGGCGTAAAATGAAAGATAAAGAGCAAGTAGGACTCATGAAAGAAAGATACGATCATAGATTACTTTTAAAACACCTGCCAAGTGACCTCAGGCAATTTCTGGAGCACATACAGGGTCTTGAATACAAGGACCGTCCAGATTATGCAGTGAGTTTTTATATTAATGAATACTTTCAAATTTTCAGATAAAAATTATCTGAATGACGAAATTCCGAGAATAATTATTAGGTCTAGTTAGCTCACCTGAACATCCTAGGAACAGCGAATTAAATTTCCAAGGAACGAGTTTGGGGCTCGAGTTGAAATGAATATTTTAATCCATTCCTTCTTGGATCTATGTAGTAGAAGTCAACCTCTTGTGATTTCCTTAGAAATTATAAGTCTATTACTTTCAAAATAAATTCTTGATAGCTTTATTGAATGAAATAAATACAATTAATTCTTTATAAAAAAACAATAGCAAAAAATTAAATAAAAATCTAAACGTTTCAGGAGAAATTATTTTATTTTATTTTTATTAATGATGTTATGTACATAGGTCAGAGTAGACCCTTATAGTGTAGTACATTCAAGAGAGAGAAAAAAAGAAACTGACAAATATAGAGATTAACAATATAAAGAAAAATAAAATACAAATTAGATATAAAAATACAAAAAACAAAACAAAATATAAAATACAAAAAAATACAAAATACAAAATATAGATTACAAAATATAAAATACACAATATAAAATATAAGTTAGAGGCTATAGTATTAGCATGATAAAGCTTCAGTGAGTCCACGCAAAAAGCGGGCAGCAGAGGATGGTTGTCTTAGGGCAGAGGGCATTGAGTTCCACAGTCGTGGGGCTGTGATCTCAAATGACCTCGATCTGAGGGCAGTCTGATGTCGCGGGCATACCAGGGCTCTTGATCTTATTGAAGGACCAGGGGTAAGTAGTTCCGCCAAGTAGGAAGGAGACCCCGATATAAGGACCCTATGGACAAACCTCAGGTATCTAACCTTTAGATAGTTAGGAAGGCTGAAGCCTAATACCTCTACTACCCGCTCAGAAACATGATCCATATGGCCCAGGTCGTAAATGTATCTTATGCACGAATTAAATGCCACCAATAACCTGTGGAGAGAAACGCGGTCGAGGCCGTAGTAGACGACCTCTCCATTCAAGAAGTGGGGTAATAATAAGACGAGAACAAGTCTTCGGCGCTTCCAAACAGGTGTTGCGTGCGCCATTCTTCGGAGCGGATACAAAGAGCCATATACTCTTTTACAAATCAGACTAACATGGTCACCCCATGTCAATCTAGAGTTAATGACCATTCCAAGATCTCTGACATGTTCGGAGTAGGGGATGTCAGTGCCACAGACATTCACCGCAGGAATCACTCCCTGATCGCGGGGAGGATAATACAATCGCCTGTGTCTTCGCGGGGTTGAGCATCAATCCATTCAAATTATCCTTTCATTAATTGAAAATTAAAGGAGTTAGTTGATTTATAAAGAAAAACAAAACAACTATAAACATTTATATCAAAAGATTTAAATAAACTATTCTACAGTCTTATGAAATTACCTTGAATAAAAATAAATATTTACTAAAAAAAATTTTTCTTTAAGAATTTCTGATAAATCTTAAAAACAGTCCATATCTGACCTTTTGTTGCTTAAAATTTCGATCAATTCTAAAATTAATTATTTTTTTTTAATTTGGCTCTTTTTTATCTAAATTTACTGTGTTGGGAAAATCAAAACTATGTCCCAGGCTAGTTGAATGGCTAGTAAACATGGTACATTCGAAATTTTCTGTCCGATCCAATATATTTTTGTATTCTTAAATTTTTGATTTCTATTATTATTTTGTATATCCTACATTTTTTTTTTTACTTTATTTTTTAATGCAATCGAATGCAAGAAGGGGCACCAGTAAAGATGCAGCTCCTATGGATCTCGAAAGACCCTTGCATTACCGAAGAGAAGGGAAAGTTGATTAAGTGAGAGGGTGGAGACGTAGGTGTTTATGCACTCGGGTTTTGAAGGTTTGAAGATTATAAGTGCTGGGGAAGATGGAGGCTGGGAGAGAGTTCCAGTTCCTTGAAGTCATGGGGATATACGTATTGGCGAATGAAGTTGTCCGGCACTTTTCTAATTTAACCGCGAAAGAGTGTTGGTAGTCGGCAAAACGCGTTCTACGCGCAAAGCATGCTTGGGGGGGATTACTGATTTTATCTTATCAGAGCACCTGCCGTGATAGTATCTATAGAAAAGGGAAAGGGCAGAGACATTTCTTCGATGAGCTAGCGAGTCGACGGAGTCGGTGAGAGTAGAATCGCCAATTTGCCTGACGGCTCGTTTCTGAATTGCATCCAGGGTAGCAAGAGAATATTTAGAGGCTCCTCTCCATAGATGCTAGCCGTATTCGAGACGGGGCGGATTTGGGGCATATACCTCGTCACTATCTAATCAATTAATTTTTTAAAACTAAATTATTTTGATCTAAGAAAGGTTGTCAATCTTTTAATTTCGAAGTTTTTATTTTATAAAGATTTGTATTTATTTCTACTACTATCAACTACTACTCAACTCTTATGTTAATATACTTTTACGTATCTAGTTACTTACTCATCGCTAAGCATCATGTTTCCCTTCTCGATGCACATATTTTTTTAATGTTCTTTCTATTTATAGATGCTAATCGGACTATTTGAGCGATGTATGAAAAGAAGAGGTGTTAAAGAATCTGATCCTTATGATTGGGAAAAAACTCCAACCGCTCCATTAAATGTGCCCATCTCGACGCAAGTTCCGACTCTGACGGGGACTCAAATGGCTCAAGGCAGCGGAAGTGCTCAAGCCATTCCTCCACCGAGTACTTTGGCAGATCAAACAGCTACAAGAGTGGATAATATGGCTGTTGATAACAATCAAGAAAATATCGAGCCTGATAATCGTCGAGAATTAGAGGTAATTTTTTTTTATACTTACTACTTACTTACTCTTCGGCTCTACAACCCTGAGTGGGTTTTGGCCTCATGAATTACCTTTCTCCACACGATTCGATCCTGAGTAGCGTCGTCGACGTCATAATTTCCCAGTACATAAAGGTCCTGGGAGACCTGATCCCTCCATCGCAGTCGAGATCGTCCCAATGGTCTTTTCCTGACGCCTTCCCATTATTATTATTCAAATATTATTTTTTTTCAAATTCCAACTAATTTTTTTGCTTATTACATTACTTCCTAGACAGGGCCGGATTTAAGAGTATGCCGCTTATAGGCTAAAGTCCATTTGCCGCCTCCTCTATATTTCATATTTGCTTGATACATTTGATTTATACAACAAAAGGATAGAGTTCATTGGTGTTTTCATCTTTTTAAACATAAAATTCATTTAGTTTAGATAAAACTAGAATTTTAATGGTTTATATAATAAATTATATAATCAATTTAGTTATCTATTTGTTTTATTTTTTACTTACTTCTTTTAAGATTCGTTAAAAAATGAAATGGTTTTCGAACTTCATCAATTAATTTGTTATTGTAGAAAAGTGATCACTATTTTAAACATATTTGGGGGGGGGGGATTCTAAGACAAAGCTTCTCAAGAAAGAATACCCAGCTCGATGCCATGCCAGCATTATTTGCATTATTTTACTTACGTAACCTTTTTTATTTATTTATGCTTTTAAATGTTTTCTGGGGGAGGCTACTAGAATCCTGGGGGTGGTTGCCCATAAGTCAATGTCTGTACCAAAATAAAGCTGAAATAAATAAATAATGACAAGTATTATAAGTTCTGTGATGTGAATTTTTTATCCCGATTGAAATAATGTGAGGGTACTAATATACTAGAGGGAAAATGATAGGATGATTTTGTAAGTGAAAGTCGTATTGAGCTTAACCAGTTGATTTATTTTTAAGACTATATTTATTTTATGAATGCAAAGAGTTATTTTTTCGCATATTTTCTTTTGTCATTAGTTCAGATTTCTTTTTCTTTTTTAGCTTGAACATTATATAAGTGTTTTTTAGAAATTATTTTTCACTTGAATGCTTTTAGGCACAACTAGAATTCGAAAGCTCCTGTCGCCGAAGACGACAAGAAACTGCCACTCGCGAAAGACTAGTTGTTGACAACAACTGTAATGCAACCATACCAGGTATTTAAATTTTATAGAATTAGAAAATGTTATAAATTTTACTAATATCTATTTTTTAACCTATGATTTAGCTTTTTTGAAAAAGATTTCTGAAAAATTGAGAAAAAAATGAAAACATCGCTAAAATGATGAAAAATTCATATTGTTTTTATTTAATTTTAATTATTTTTGTATTCTTATTTAATCAAAAATATTTAAAAAGTTAAATAAATCCATTCTTATATAAAAATGCTTGAACAATGATGATTTTTTCAACAGGGTCCGATCTAGCTCTTCCGCCGCTCTGGGCAAAAATAATTTTTACCGTCCATTATATTTAATATTATTAATATTTAAATTTTCAACAGATGTGGATAAAAATTAAAAAAAGACAACCAATTGTAGTCGGATGTTTCGTCAATTTATTTCGATTACTTCAGCAACTAAAATATATATATTAAAATTGATAGTCTTTTTCAAGTTTTGTCCACATCCCTGTGAAAATTAATATATTCTTAATATGTACACCAGCCATTTTAAATAGTGTTAATATTATGACCCTCTTTTAATCCCCGAGCAAGGAGGCAAGATCACCCGAATCGTCGGTTTTTAAAAGTGAAATGGAGGTCTCATTAAATTATTTTATTCAGAATTTGTACTTTTCATTATCTTTGTGTTGCCTCTCCATGCATAAGCGTCACTAGGATTGATAATGGGGGGCTCGGCCTGGAGGATGTGAACTCTACACCAGTAAAAAGAGTCGAAGGGACTCTATGACATATGAAAATTCATATACCTGGTTGTTTTATTTATATAAATTTTATATACCATATAAATAAAGAAATAAACTTGATTTTTTTATAATTAATTCCCCCCCCCCCCTCCCGCAGATCGGATCCTGGATATTAAACCATTTTAAAATTCCAGTGTATATGGGACTATCCTGATACGTAAGTATATACATATGTATCACGTGTTAGATATACAACGAAAGCATTTTCGTTGTTAAAACTTTCAGTACCAGAATTCTGAATATATATAATAAATTTAAAATAATATTAAAAATCTTATTTTTAAAAATAGATTATTTATTTTTTTTTATTCAAGTCACAAGAAGAAAAATTTAGAATTAGATTTGAAATAGATATTGATAAAGAATTATAACTTTTTGAAGTGAGAAATTTTTTATTTCTTTTTCATTGTTATAATTTGTAATTTTAAATATATGTTAACATACTGGGAAATTTGTTTAGGTTCTCCAAAGAAAGCAAATCAACGCCGTGCAGTTTCAATGGCAGGAATTGAGCCAGGCATTACGACACCTGGACAAATCGATAATGATGGAGACCATGTGATGGCAAGTGCTCGGTCCGCCCATTCAGACAAACGACGGTCTGCCAATAGCGTAAGATGGTTTTTCCCAACAATATCTTTTTTTATTTCAATAGTTAATATAAAAGAATGTTTGCATAACAATTTTAATACTATTCAATTATTTAAGGTAGTTTCGCGAGATAACTAGCAAAAAGTTAATGCTAGAGTATATAGAACAGACAAAAAGGATTCATAAATCATAAGTCCAAAACTTTTTGCTGTTTATGTACCGATTCTAGCCAATCCCGTACTCGTTTCACAAATCTGGTACCATTGTAAGAGATTGAAAATATTTTTATATTAAAATGAAAGATAAAATACATTTTAAAAGTTAAAAAATTTCTATAAAAGTAGTTTTGTTATTTTTTAACAAATGTAATCAACCCCTACGTTACACCTTATGAAAATTATAATTTTGAAAAAATCTAGCGCATGCGCGCTTTATACATCTTCCCTGGTCAAATAAATGCGCTGTTGCCAAATTGTTTTTAGTGTAAATTTTTTTTTATACATTTTTCATTATTTATTCATTATTATCTCGGAAACTGTGTTGTAACTAGGAATCAAAATTGTCTTAAAATATGTATTGGTTATTGTTTAATGTTGGTTTAGTTTTTTATAAAAATGGTAAGAAGGGTTTCTTAATTATAATTAAATATGTATGTAATTTTTCGATATGGCGTATAGTGCAATGTATAAGAGTCTGAAAAACTCTATTTTTGAAATTCAATATCTCCGGAACTGTATTGTTCATAAATTTCATTTTGCCACCAATCGATGCAGAAGTATTTAAATAATAATCTTTCTAAATTTCAAAAAAATCCTAAGAAAACCCATTTGGCAGAATAACTACCTTAATTTAAAATATTAATACTTAGTTTCAGAAATGGGTGAAATATACCATTGACTATATTTGTATTGAAAACTATCGAAGACTTATATGAAATATGGGAAGCTTTAAGGGGAATAAATATGGTAATCGCTCGAAAATTGAGAACGAAAAAGACTAAGTAAAATATAATTGACAAGACCTATAAGGAAAATAAGGTAGTTTTCCGCAAAATATAAAAAAAAAAATATTTTGGAAATAGAGGACGGGAACAGAGGAACTTGATATGGAAGCAACTGGGAGAGAGAAAAAGATGATTCTGGAAATGAATGGACAAAATATAGAAGATGGGAGATGCAGGCAGAACTTAGTGAAAAATGAAATACTAGGGATTCTTTCGGGAATATACTGCTAAAGTTTGTCCCCCACTGGAATAATATAATGCTCTCTTGGGGTATTTAGGTGGTTCCAGGGCTACAAATAGATTGAAAAATTTATGTCTCATGCACAGTAGGGTGCAACGAAAATGTCCTTTTTTTTATTTTTTTTATTTTGTATTTATAATAGTGGCCAAAATTAGCATTTAAGGTGCCGCAAAGAGCTTTAATATTGTTGAAGGAGACAATAAAAGAGTGTCTTCTGCTGGAATTATAAATTTTATTTATTTATAACGAGACTATAGTTAAATTGAAAGTTTTTGCCGAGAGTAGCAGAATTTTTATATATTGAAGGAGACAATAAAAAAGAGTGTGTCTTCTGCTGAAGCAGAAGACACACTCTTTTATTGTCTCCTTCGAGACTATAGTTGTTAAAAATTTGAAAATTTAAAAAAAAATATTTTTTGAAAAATGTTTTTAATGTTTTCTTCTGCATTTATTTGTACAAAATGTAGTTGTAAGACAAGAAAACGATATAAAAATTATTTATATTACAAAATAGCAACTTATTGGAAAATTATTCGTAATAGTAAAAAATTACACTTTTCTTAAATTGTATCGTTCCTGCGGCACCTCAAGAGATGCTATAATCACTGTTTCAAAAAATTGTTATGCCTTTTTTACACCAATTAACATTTATTTTGTGTAATAATAAAACTTGATCTAGATGCGAGGTAGGTTTCACAAAAAAAGAAATAAAACAAAATTGAGTTTTGAATTCGATATATTTCGGGGGTGAGCCGATCTTCAGTGGTCAAAAAAAAATGATGGGCTCACTCGCGAAATATATCGAATTCAAAACTCAATTTTGTTTTATTTCTTTTTTGTGAAACCTACCTCGCATCTTGCTCAAGTTTTATGATTATATTAAAATGTTTCACCTAGAACCAACACCTAACTCCTTAAAAGTTATTTATTTTGTGGTTTACAATAACAATATATTGTTTTTACATACAAACAAACAAAAAATAAACCTAGCCAAATTTGTTAATTTATGAAACTTTATCATTCATGCGGCACCTCAAGACGTGCTCCAATGATTTTATTTTGTTAAACTAAAAAGAAAAAACTAATTAAAATATTTGCGTAGGGAACTCACTGTTTTCACTTTTTGATATCTCTTTTACATTACAATAATTCAAGAACTCTGTGCTTTCTGTAACTTTGCGATAAGCTTCTCGTTATGCTTATTTATCATATACTTGATTTTCAATCAAATCTGTAGAACTCTTTTTACCATAATCGATTAATATTTTTCATGGCAGGTCTCTAACATACAGCTGCGTGTTAAAATTTAAAACTTGAAAGGGCTATATCTCACTTAGGCCCTGCTAGGCTCCCTGAAATTTTGACTTATAATTATGTTATTTTTTCGAATAGATTGGCTAATAAAACCCTTGTATATATAAGCAATCTTAAGAACCTATACACACTATTATTTGCGGACGACCAAGTTGTTATTGCAGCAGATATAGATGACGTAAGCTACATGACCCGTAAACTGGAAGAGGAATATAATAGATGGGGACTGGAAATAAACTTTGAAAAAACAGAATACCTGATAGTCGGGACAGAGGGATATCAATGGAAAAGTGATTAAAAACTGTAAGGAATTTAGATATTTGGGATCTGTCTTTAGCGAGGAGCCAAACTGTGAGAGTGATATTAAAAATAAAATCTGTCAAGGCCGAAGAGCTATTGGGCAACTGAATGGGGTCTGGTGGAGCAAAGGGATCCAACAGGACACAGAAGACACACTCTTTTATTGTCTCCTTCAAATAATGGAAGCTTTGCGTGATCCTCAGGGTCCAAACTCAAATAATAATAATAATTATGTTATTTTTTCTAACACTATATCATGATTAATAATTCTATAATTGTTTTAGAATATTGAAAAAGCAATATCAACGTCTGCGGGAGGAGGCGGCGGAGGCAGTTCCTCTCCAGTTGCTGTTCCTCCAGCAAGTATATCTAGTGGACAAGCAGAGCGCGAGAATCCAAGAGGCCAGGGAGAGAGAGTTTCGTCTAGGAAGCCACAATCTCCAGCAGCTACTCTGGGTCGATTGCGAGTTGTCACAGCTCCACCCACCTGTGTACATGAATTCCAAGGAATTCAAGATGGAGCCAATCACGAACCACCAAGTCCTCGAATAACTGAAGCTGAAGGTAGTCTTTATGAACAAAATCGTTCAGGTAGGTTCTACTTTCCATATTAGAAAAATAATTAGTGTTAATCATTAATCAAAACAAAATCTTAGAAATAATTCAAAATTGTTCTTATTTATCGTTCATAAAGAGAGAATGATAGTATATTTCCATTACTCAACAAATAGAAACGGTGATTCTATGGAAGTGATGAAAATAATCTATTCTTGAAAAGATTATATGTTGAGTTTTTTACATTTCAAAATCCTCTAACTCCAAAAGAGTGTTCTGGAAAATGCCTGTCTCTGCGAGCGTGTGTCTGTAATCAAAATGCTTGCTAGCCCGTCGAACTACTTTATGAAATTTTAAAATTGTAATTTTTGGCTAATTCGTATGAAAGAACGACCTCGTCTTATTTTTAGGGTTCCCTCTAAAAAATAATCCCCCCCCATTAGTGTCGCTACAAATATGTCAGTCTGTCCTTCTGTTTGAGCATTTGTAGCTCGCAAACTAAATAATATACAAACTAGGAATTTTCAAGTTATATCTATACATTCTCCTGCATATCGCATTTTACTTGTATGTTGAGACTTGAAACTAGTTAATGTCTATCTGTTCAATGTTTCTCTTGTATTAGTACTCTCTTTATGCGGTCCGACTCGCATTTGGCCGATTATTAAATTTATTTTTGTTTTACAGTACTTTACCCAAGTCAATTTTAGTATTTTCGAAATTTTTCAAAAATGGATTTAACAATTATGATAAAAAAATTCTACTAAACAAAAGGCTTCACTGGCCTACAAATATAGCTTCTAATATTAATTTTTATAAAAAGGATATTTTTCGTGAAATTAATTATTTATTTCGGAAAAATATATGGTCTCTAACAAAGGATGAAATTCCATTATAGAATGCATTTTGGACGATTTTATCACCTTAGTTGTTTTATCTAATAAGCTTTCTTAAATAGATGCTAAAATCGTCCAAAGTGCATCTGTAATGAAGATTCGTCTTTTGTTAGGGACCACATTTTAATTTCCTGACTCACCAAAGCTTCAACTGAAAACGTATATAATTAAAGAGATATAATAAAAAATGCATCTAGAATTATTAAATCAACTTTAATTTTTAGTTGTTTTAGGATCCAGTCCACCAAATACTGATTTACAACAACAAAGAGAACCACTAAGAGAGCAAAGATCAAGAGTTCGAAGATTACATTCGTCATCTCGCACTAATAGGTTTGTACACAAACAATTTTAATATCTATATTTTTTATTATTATTATTATGGGACAAACCATTTGGGCTAAGGCCACACCAAAGGAGGCGAGCATATTGTCAAGTGGGTATATACTTAGCCCGGGGTGAACCGCGACCTAAAATCGTGTACACCTACTTCCACTTCCACTTTCATTTCCAAGTAGAAGACAATAGATTATCTAATGAATTCCAAAGTAATTCCAAAGATTCGGTGTACACCTAATTCCAATCGCGGTTCACCCCTCGACTTAGCCTGTGCCTAGACGCAAGGATACATAGTGACCACATCCAACAGAAACGCTTGACGCTTCGAGACAATAATTCAAAATAAAAAAAACAATTCATTGGATCAAATAGGATTTCATATTCCCCCTACCTTCTGGTGATCAAGTCAAAACATCAAAAATCAAAGATAATAATCATAAATCTAAAACTCTTTGCCTAAAACCCACTGATGGTTAGACAAAAAAACAAAAAACATGCTGGTAAACTAGAATTTCAACTAAGGGTATAAGATGGCTAAGCGAGTCATCTAATGCAGTGATCTCCAAAGTGGGGTACGCAGAATATTCTAGGGGGTACGCCACATTACTCTTCAAAATACTTTATGTCCTCTTGTAATTTATCAATTGCATGTATATATATATATAGTTTCATTTAAAATAAATAAATTTAAAAAAAAATTAATTTCCTGCATTTTTTCTGTTCATTTCCTGAAAAAAATCATTTTTGACACCCACACACGAGAGGGTACAATTTATGATTATTTTCGCCATGAGGGTACGCGGTCAAAAAAGTTTAGAGATCACTGATCAAATGCACGATGTAGAGGTAGACACTCAGATTGTTTTTCAAATGTCTGTTTACATGGATAAGTCATCCAGGTATCATGCCGCTAAGCGAAGATGCTGCATAACAGATTTTTATTACAAATTATATAAAATTTAATATATTAACTTACTAATTTATTTATATTCTTCAAACTTTATTTTTATTTATTTATATTAATTCACTAGAAAGTTTCTTTCACCACTGATTGTCCATTTTGAGTAGTGCTAAAAGATGACATACCTATAGATCTTAAGGTAGTTGTGTCGCAACAATATTAGCAAAAAATTAATGATAGAGTATATACAACAGACAATAAGGATTCATAATTCATAAGTCCAAAACCTTTTGCTGTTTATCTTCTGATTTTAGCCAATCCCGTGCACGTTTGACAAATCTGGTACCATTGTAAGAGATTGAATATTTTTATATTAAAATGACAGATAAAATACATTTTAAAGGTCGATTTATTTCTATAAAAATCATTTTGTTATTTTTTAACAAATTCAACGCCTACGTTACACCTTATGAAAATTATAATTTTGAAAAAATCTAGCGCATGAGCGCTTTATACATCTTTCGCAGGTAAAATAAATGCGCTGTTGCCAAATTGTTTTTAGTGTAAATTTTTTTTATACATTTTTAATTATTTATTCATTATTATCTCAGAAACTGTGTTGTAACTATGAATCAAAATTGTCTTAAAATATATATTAGTTATTGTTTAATGTTGGTTTAGTTTTTTATAACAATGGTAAGAAGAGTTTCTTAATTATAATTAAATATGAATGTAAACTTTCCGATATCCCGTATAGTGTAATGTATCTAAATTTCAAAAAAATCCTAAGAAAACCCATTTGGCGGAACAACTACCTTAATATTCGAATTCCCAAGAAAATGATGATATATTTTTTTCTAATTTTTATCAATTACTAATTTTCTTTCAGAATTCGAGGTGATACATCGATTACCCAGTTTGCTGTCTGTGATGATGATAATGTCTCTGCATTACAACAAGTGACACGAGGTGGTGGTGGAGGAGGTGGATTAACTCTTGCTAGTCAATGGAAAAGTCAATTCGATGATAGTGAACAAGAGACTACAGACAATGAATGGCGGATTCAAGGAGCAGGCGCCGGTGGAAGTGGAGCAGCACATCCTGCAAGTCCAGATCATCGTTATTCTCATGTATTCATCTTTGATTTTGATTTCTTTTTGGTTTTTTTAATTTCTCAATATTTTTTTCACAAATCATCTAAATATTAATATATATTTTATTATGTTTTGCATAATTATTTTTCATTTATCATTCGTGATTTATTTGGATTTTTCACGCTTTTTTTCGTAATTATAATGTTTTAAACGAAATTTTCTCTGGATAGAGACGGACTGGTAGAACTTTTAATTGAATGTAATGGAAGGCAGCCCAGAGGTAGTGAGGAAAGAAAAATTAACACATATCAAATAAGGTGTAATTTATTGAATCCTTCCTCCTTTCCTTTCAAACCGACGTTTCGGAGGATTTCTTCCTCCTTTTCAGGGTTAGTCAATGAATGAAACAAATAAAATGTTTCCTTCTTCTCTCCACAGTAGTGTTCAAAACTTTATTCTTCTTTAACAAAGGCATAGAAAACATTTTTTTCCTCCTTTTCTTAATTAAAGAAATTAGAAAAGGAGAAAAAAAATGTTTTTCTATGCCTTTGCTAAAGAAGAAGAATGTTTTAAACACTGCTGTGGAGAGAAGAAGGAAGCATTTTATTTGTTTCATTCATTGACCCCTTGAAACCCTGAAGAAGGAGGGAAGAATCCTCCGAAACGTCAGGTTTGAAATGAAAGAAGTAAGGATTCCAATAAATTACACCTTATTTGATATGTGTTAATTTTTTCTTTCCTCACTACCCTCTGGGCTGCCTTTCCATTACATTCAATTATAATGTTTAAATTTCCTTTAAAAATAAATTTTACGTATATACGAATAGTATCCATTGATATTTAAGTTAATTACTATTTAAAGGAGAATTGGCATTTTATACCTGAAATGAATGAGATACTTAAAATCTTGATTTAGAAATAAAATTTAGGGAAAGAAACTATTCTTAAATTTTTCATATTTTTATTATAATTTTATAAAAAAAATTTCAAAATTTGATTCCCTTCCATGTGACGGTCATTATCCATTAATATTTATATGCCTATCTAATACAATAATAATATAATATTCTTGATTGAAAATAAAATCTTAATAAATAAATATATATGAGCCGTTTATTTTGAAAGTGGCTTAAGGTAGTTCTTTCACAAATGCATAAATTCAAGAAGTCTTTGAAACTTGGAATATAAGTCATTAAAAGCATAATACATATACTGTTAAAATTTGAAGACGATTTACCACACCAAACATGAAATAATTGCAATTAAAAATGACATTTTTTACATAGGGTAGATAGGGAAAGGGTGGTGATATGATCATTATTTTATTTTTTTTCATTGAAGGACTTTCACCATTTTGATCAAAAACTAATATTTGTTAGAATAATATATTCGGAGTAACTTAAAAAAAAATTGAAATTATTTACCTCTTAGTTTTGATAAAAAAAAAAAAAAAAACTTTTGGGCGATTATTTTTAGTGCAGGGGATATAAGCACAATGGCTTGGAAACGATCCGGCAAGTATGTCTCTATCCATATAGAGATTTCGTTGTGTGAGTGCTAAAGTCACGTTAAAAAAACATAACCTAAAATTTTTGTTCCGTTCATATTTATAGAGTGGTTACGAGGCTAAAACTTTTTGTGTGCATTGTCGCGAAAGAACCTCCTAAAGTCAATTTTGAAAAAAATGTATTAATGCCAGTTTTACTTAGGCATAAATGTCTTCTTTTCATGTTTATAATATCACAGTCAATGGAATACATAAAATACCCTCATGAATTTGTCAAAATAAATAGGTATATGAAAATAAATATATGTATTTATCTCTAAATAACAAAAAATGGACTTTCGCCACTTTCAAAATAAACGTCTCATATATAGTATTTATATAAAATAGGTAACTTTTATTTAAAACTCATAAAATAGCTAATAAACTAAAAAGAAAAAACAATTTTATCATATAGTTTAATTGAGAAATAAGATTAAATAATTCTCTTAGGAAATTCACCTTCAATTTTATATTATGAATAAAAAAAAACGCGGAGCGCCCTTGAAGTAATGATATGTCCATTTTTATATGGAGACCCCCATGCTTTTATTATTCATGATATAAAATTGTAGATGCATTTTGAAAAGATAATTATTTAATCTCTTGTTTCCATTAAACTTTATGATAAATTATTTTTATCTTTTTAGTTTATATATTATATTTTATGCGTTTTGAATAAAAGACTATTTTATAAAAAAATTATTCGCTACTTTGTAGTCATAATTACACGTTATCAAGTCTTTAAAATTTACAAGACTTATATTTAAGGCAGTTGAATTTTGCATCAATACTTCCGCAGGGTCCTAAAGAGTAATCCTAAAATTTGGTCCAGATCGGACAAATGGCCTAGAGCAGTGTTCCGCAAACTTTTTGTTTTCAAGGTACACCTACCAAATCAAGAAATTTTAAAGGCACACCAAAGTAAAAACCAATGTTTATTTAATATTTATTTATTATTCAAATTAATATAATATCAAAAGATGTTTAGTAATGAGAAATGTGAGCCTGTTTATTTGAGCAGAGGCGATCAAAATTTGGAGCAATTGGTGACAAGGCTGCTCGTTTAACTCTCAGCTATGTGTACGTGCATTATTTCATAAAACTTGACATTTTTCCTCGGCACATCAACTAATGACCACGGTACACCAATGTGCCGCGGCACACACTTTTCGGAACACTGGCCTAGAGTCTTAATTTTCGCACCTCTTCCATTTAACCCTCATTTTGGGTGGTTGTTATATGTCCGAATATAGATTCACGGGGTACTAAAGGGTAGTGTATAAAATTTGTTCCATAGAGCCTAGAATTTTAATTCCCCCTCCCCCTACCTTTTATCCCTCATTTTGGATAATGTATCATTATTATTCATTGCATTGTCATCCACAAAGAGTGTGTGTATGCAATTTGAGCTCGATAACTTATAAAGAAATAGTTTAAAAATCGATGGCAAAGTTTTGACCATAAGCGACAAACATCATGTGCGAGTTAAATAAAAGCATATAAATAATAATAATAAATACAATTCTTTTATAAAAGCACTAAAAGAAATCCCTTTATTTAAGTACAAATGTATTTCAGTTAATTTAATAAAATAAACTTATAATTATAATATCGTATGAATATGAAATTTAGAATACAGTTTTGTAACATCACTAAACTGCTATACTGAATTTTGTCAAATAAAAAAAATGAGGTCAATGCTTTATGGAATGTACTAATTATATTTTACCATTACTAAATTCTCCATTGTTTTAAATAATTTTTGTTTCTATTTACAAACAGTTTCCACCATCTGAAGCCATTATGCCTTCACAAATGCCCGATGATCCTCCATTTCAAGATGCAGAATCAAAAGATAGAATTCAAGATAATCAGGTAATTTGACATTTCATTTGCTTCTTTTCCCATTAATTTTTATTTTCCTTCATTCCATCTCTAATTTCTTTGTCCCATATATATTTAAAAACATAATAAGCATCCACTTGAATTTAAACTGCTTTCATGTTTATTATCTCTACGAAATTCGATGATCTAATTTTAATTTTAGAGAGTAGAAGTTGATTGTTCGATAAATTTATAAAAAAAAATATAGTGTCCGGGACGCACAGTAGAAGTAAAACTTCCGTTGGTATATAACATTTATTTCGTGAAAAGGAAAACATTTTTTAAACAATGAATAATTAATATGTAATTACAATATAAATGTAAATTTCCATTATCTTATTCTTGATTAGTGGATTGTTAAAATAAAATAAATGTATTTCTTTAATCTCCTTTTCAACGTCAAAATTTAGAATACCCATACATGTTTTGGGTTTATTCTAAACCTATCCTCATCAGTTGTGATGTTTTTTAACAATCTAATAGAAAAATAAGAATCTGTAAATCACAATTACATATACATTTCATTAGTGAAGTTATAATAGTAAGAAAAAAATAAGCTGACGTGTTCTGATGTTGCCATTCACTTGACTTTACCATACAACCTGGCCCCTCACTTATATTTAATAAAATTATTTATAATCATGTAGGGGAGGAGGGGGTTAGTTTTTGCATTTTTAGATTACTGTGGGCGCACTGATTATGTATAAAAAATCTGGGTGAGTTTGGTACAAGAGGCTAGATTTTCATTTTTTTACCATACACCCCCCCCCCTCCCATTTTGGGCGGTTAGTTTTTGGATTTTTATACTTCTGGGATCCCACTGGTTATGTATACAAAATTTGGCCTAGATTTTTAATTTTTACCCCTCCACCCCCCAATTTTGGGTCGATATGCACCAAAATCTACTCAGCTCTTAATCTCAAAGGACCAAAACTACGTGTGAAATTTGGTTTTAATATTCACACTAGTTTTTGAGCTAGCTCGTCCACAAAAATTTGGTAACGCACAGACTAACAACCAGACAGACTAACTAACTAACTAACTAACAGACATTTTGACAAAACAATTATTATCTCGAAAAATATAATTTTTTCGATGTTCACTTATTTGGGCTTTTTTGTAAAGCGAAATGCCATGGTTTCGCTCAAATTTTGTAATCAAAATAGTTTCAGCCGGTTTTGAGATATTTCGAAAAAAAGAAGGAAAAAAACACTTTTTTCATGCACGATTACAATACTTGACCATACCCTGTATGGTAAAGTAATAAATACAATTCTTTGTAAAAAACAATCACATATTGTTTAATAAAAAATCAAAATTAATTCTCCCCTTATTTATTCAATTGTTTTGATTTTTTATTAAACATTTTATGATAGTTTTTTACAAATAATTGTATTCATCTTTTATACAATAAAACTAATTAATTTATTTCGAGATAATAATAAACTTAGAAATCTTTAGAGTGATTTACAATAAAACTTCTCAGAGTGATATGTGAGATTAACTATTCTGGGACTCTTTTTTGTTATATTCTGAAAGGTTTTATGCAATTCATTATAAATTACTCTAAAGATTTCTAAATTTACTATTATCTATTCACTAAAGAAAAGTATATGTGATTCTAATTCACAAATTCCTATATCTAATTGTTAAAAAATACATCAGCGAGGATAGGTTTAGAATAAATTTAAGGGTATTCTGGAAATATCATGTAAATTTTGACATTGAAAAAGAGATTGAATAAAAGAATGAATCTACAGATCGTTTGGTGTGGGGATTCGAATGCGAGATTCGCCTGGCCCCTATTCCTTACCCTCTCACTAATGCATACGAGGTCACATCCGTCTCATCACGAATAACGTTTCATTGATTTCATGTTTCCCCCCCCCCAATCGTAGAAGTTTCCCTTATAAAAACTTTTTTTGCGTTTATCGTCACACATTTTATTTTATTCGATCTCATTAAGCATCCTACTATCTTTCTATCTTTCACTGGCAAAACGCCATATGTGAGGCCCTTGTGCCCGTCTTGGTCCCAGATGGTTGCACCAGGTCGACTCTCTAAAATCAGCGAGGATTCAAATAGGACTCTTCCCAGTTCGAACAACAACAATAACCAGTTACAGCGTCCACAGCCCACAACATCTGCTGTTCCTGTGCCTACTACTGCAACGACAGTGGCCGTGGCTACAATGACTTCAGAACCTCCACCGGAGACCAATAAACCGTTTTTCACCGCAAGTGCAACGTCGAAAAAAATACGATGTCTCAATATTGCGGGGATTGAGAGCTTTGAAGAACTTCATGATCGACTTCCTCGTGCTTGGAGTTTACCTCAGCTATGCCCTCATATCAGGTAAAGAACATGTTCTTCTTATTCACAAGCTCATTCGTGCGAAAGAGTCATGCCAAATTTTGTTGATTGGCTTGACCGGGGAGGCCAAATGGATGGATGATATTGTTTTTCAAAAATAATGAAATATTATAAGCTTCAAAATAAATAAATATATATATATAGAAAAGAAAAAATATATACCGAGTGAGTTTTTTATTATCTTGAGACAGTCTTATAACTCAAAAACATACATTATTATTAAATTACATGAAAAAAGTTTCAAACAAAGGTTTATTTATATCAAGGGGGAAACTAAATTACACTATTGTTTGTCGACCTAGAACAAGCTTTCAAGGGTATTTCAAGGTCAAGTTCTGTTTTTTAAATAGAAACCTATATTTTTCTGTACATTTCCTAAATTTACAAAAAAAAACTGAACAACTTTCATAAGAACTATTTTTTATACGACATCAAATAAACAAAATATTAAATCAATTAAATCTCAAAAAAATCCAAATAATTATTATTCTTGACAATTATTCAACTTAATTATCTGAATAATAATTGACCTAAATATTTAATTATTAAATAAATAACGTGATTAATTTCGAGTTCCGCGGAGTAGATTCGCGAGCAAACCTACTAAACGGAATTTTTAACAAATTATAAATAAATTATGCTTTTCAAGTATGTTATACAAATGTACAAATTATCAAGTTAATTAAACTAATCTTTAAGAAATTCAAAGATATTTTTTTTTTTTTTTTTTTTTTAAGTATTCTCAAAATTTCGCTTTGTAAAAAATACATCTTTGAATTTCTTTAAAGATTAATTTAATTAATTAAATAATTTAATGATAATTAATAATTTAATAATTTTCAGAGAATGTTCTGTGGCATTCCAGAGTGTATCGCAATTCTTCTGAATCAAACATCTTTCTTCAACAAAAAAATGCCCCATTTTTATTATGCCGATACAATATAACTATCTACTGAATTCACACTAGAAATAAACTTTTTTAAGCTCAAAATTTTTAAATAGATCTATTA
The DNA here is from genome assembly GCA_024734495.1 of Forficula auricularia. NCBI lineage: Eukaryota > Metazoa > Arthropoda > Insecta > Dermaptera > Forficulidae > Forficula > Forficula auricularia. The sequence continues at coordinate 371,248 of JALMQS010000818.1, read as the reverse complement.
AGTAGAAAATAATCTCTTAAATCTGTGCATAATGAAGTTTTAAGATAATTATAAACACTTATTTTCTTTGTTGTGACTTTTCAATTTAATAATTATTAAAATAGTAATTGGAGACTCATAGAAGGTCCACACTGTTCCTGAAGCCAAGGTTTCCGTTTTGTATATAATTGCAGTTCGTGGAAATCTGAGGTATTTCGGAAAATAATTATAACAGATGTTGGGTTAGAAGAAAACCAGCAACGTAGTTTTTTATGTATTTTGTTTGGTGGATGTCGCTAGGTGTCGCAAAAGTTTCGGACGGAACAGTCCTCTTCAGCACCTGCTGATTCACAAGATTGTATTTTAGAGTGAAATAATGCACTATATGTGAAGATAGGTATGCACAATGAAAAAAGTATAAATAATAATACATTAGTTGAGTTAACAAAAGAAACCACTAAAAGAACTGAAAAATTTATCTTAGAGATCTCCCCCCCCCCCCCCCCATGTTCTAGAAATACACAATACAACGTATATAAAAAGAAAAAAGGTTTGGAGACTTTTAATTTTGTTATTGTTTAAATTGCCTACTGTTTCCGGTACAATGGCATGTTCAAACATGATCACAATTGTGTTTTATTAACAAGGCAAAAGAAATTCCATTGTTCCCTTTTTTTCTTTTTTTCCTCTTTATATACGCTGTATTGTGTATTTCTAGAACATGGGGGTGGGGGATGATCTCTAAGAGAAATTTTTTCAGTTCTTTGGGATATGGTTCTTTTGTTATCAACTAATCTAATGTATTATTATTTATACTTTTTTCATTGTGCGTACTTGGTCCACACGCATATATGTGCATTATTTCACTCTAAAAATACAATCTTGTGAATCAACAGATGCTGAAGATGGACTGTTGCGTCCGAAACTTTTGCGACGCAAACGTCCACCAAATGAAATACATAAAAAACTACATTAACTAGTTTTCTTCTAACCTAACATCTGTTATAAATATTTTCCGAAATACCTCAGATTTCACACGAACTGCAATTAATAATTATTTATTAAATAATTAAATATTTAGATTTTTTTGAGATCTAATTGATTTAATATTTTTTTTATTTGATGTCGTATAAAAAAATAGTTATTATGAAAGTTGTTCAGGTTTTTTTTGTAGATTTAGAAAATACACAGAAAAATATAGGTTTCCATTTAAAAAACAGAACTTGACTTTGAAATATCCTTGAAAGCTTGTTCTAGGTCGACAAACAATAGTGTAGTTTAGTTTCCCCCTTGATGTAAATAAATTTTTATTTGAAACTTTTTTTTTAGTTATAAGAGAGTCTCAAGATAAAAAATAAACTGCAACGGATCGTTGCTAAACTTTATCCAAATTCATTTGAAATATTAATATGTTTGTTCCTTTATTATTAATCAGATATCACTTGCAATTTGTAGTTCATATTGACATTAATTCAAAAATAATTCTCATTTAAGAGTCGAGGAATAACCATTCCACATTGGATTTTTGACATTTCGGTTATTATTGTAACCATTGCTGAAGACATAGAGGAATCGACTTAAAATCAAAAATAGCCATCGATTCTCATCTAATACTTGAGGAATAACAATTCTACATTAGGTTTTTGACGTTTCGATTATTATTGGTAACCATTGCTGAAGACATGGAGGAATCGACTTAAAATCAAAAATAACGATCGATTCTTATCTAATACTAGAGGAATAACCTTATTGCATTCCATTTTTGATGTTTTGACTATTAATGGAAACCTCTACTGAAAATGTGGAAGAATCGACTTAAAATCAAAAAGACTAAATTCTTTTATGGCAAACAACTCAAGCTTGAGTTTATAAAATAAATAAATAATTTATATATAAAAATCCAATATAGAATGGTTATTCCTCAAGTATTAGATGAGAATCAATCGCTATTTTTGGTTTAAAGTCGATTTCTCTATGTCTTCAGCAATGGTTACCAATAAAAACCGAAACGTCAAAAATCCAATATAGAATGGATATTTCTCAGGTATTAGATGAGAATCAATCGCTATTTTTTATTTTAAGTCGATTCCTCCATGTCTTCAGCAATGGTTACTAATAAAAACCGAAACGTCAAAAATCCAATATAGAATGATTATTCCTCAAGTACTAGATGAGAATCAATCGCTATTTTTGGTTTAAAATCGATTTCTCTATGTCTTCAGCAATTGTTACTAATAAAAACCGAAACGTCAAAAATCCAATATAGAATGATTATTCCTCAAGTACTAGATGAGAATCAATCGCTATTTTTGGTTTAAAATCGATTTCTCTATGTCTTCAGCAATGGTTACTAATAAAAACCGAAACGTCAAAAATCCAATATAGAATGATTATTCCTCGAGTACTAGATGAGAATCAATCGCTATTTTTGGTTTAAAATCGATTTCTCTGTCTTCAGCAAAGGTAACGGATAAGAAAACAACGCAGTTGCTATGGTTACTCATAAAAATTCCTCCCAAATTTTTAGCATTTCACAGAGAGAAGCCTATCCATTCTTACTTAAGCAAGGCTAAATGAGCTATATTAAAACTTTCAAATGAATAAATTTTAAAGAATTTAAAAAATTTTAAAAAGTACCAACTTACTCTAGAGTAAAGTGCTTTAAAATATAATTTTACTAAAAACTTTATTTAACCTTTTTTGTGGTCCCCAAGGTACTTAATTAGGATATTAAATTTCATCAAAATTGGTTAAGTCATTTTCAAGATATTTGGAAAAAACTAAAAAGTACTGAAATAAAGTACTAATGTTTGTGGGCCGATATGTACCAAAAACTAATCAGCGCTTCATTTTGTTAAACTAATGGTAGGTTTTCAATTTCATTTCAATCGGTGCAACGGTGTGGAAAAAATCGTGGGCCAAAAAAACGATAACATCCATACATACATACATCCATCCATACATCCATCCATACGCACGCACTAAATGAAAAAATCGCACTTTTTGGCCTCTCGACGAGACCCCATGTAATTTTTGGCAAAACCGCCACGTGCTAATATTCAACCTAATTGAATACTACAATTTGTGACTTTAATTGAGTCCATGGGTTCCGTAGTCTTTACCTGAGGACCCTTTGAAACCACGCTTGCCCCGAGAGCGATTACAATACTTTACCCATGCTTTGCATTGGATAAAGTAAAAACTCACCCGGTATAGGTATAAATAAACTAACTAAAGTTTATATATCTCATATACTTTTTTTTTGTTTTTGTTTTTTTTGCAATTTTACTTTTCGCCCTATAAAAGTAAGACCTAATATGTACGGATTCAGGTTTTACCTAATAATTTTTTCCCACACCGTTTAACCTATTAAAATGAAATTAAAACATTGTAATTATTTTAAGAAAATAAAGTGCTGATTAGTTTTTAGTAGATTTCGATCCTCAAACATTAGTACTTCATTTACTACGCATTTAATTATTTCTAAAAATCTTGAAAATGGTTCACTAATTAATCTAGCAACCACCGCTGTCACTGTATTTTTTTTAAACTTGCCTGTAGCTCATTAGAATGATTTAAAAAATGATGTAATTATATTCTTTCTATAATTTTAGGGATGATTTAACACCCCCTCTTCTACAACAAGCAGCTTTTGACGATCTCATTTATGAACTGGATGTAATGCTTAACGTAGCTACAAGAAGGGATAATTCTCAGCCAAAAAATAAACCTGAACGACGACTTAGTATTGGGGTAAGAAGATTTATTTATTTCATTAAACGGACATGATATATTGACACATAAAACTATTCAGCACTCTTGGCGAGCAATGTTGTTCGCCGGGGAGGTGACTTTAAATATTGAACTCTTTCAAATATTTATTCTTTTGCCTTAACTCGCATAGTAAAGCATGCTCTATGGCTTCATATTAAAGTGAATAAAATTTAATTTTAAAGAATTCCAAAACTCAAATGACTAAATCTTCTCTCTTTCAACTTTGAGGAATGGCTACTTTAGTGAATCAATACAAATTAATAAATAATTTACAAAATACAAGTAGTCCTTCCTTAAAGTTCTAAGAATAAATAAAAAAAAATTAGACTGATAGATAATCTACTTAATGAGATCTTTACATGGATTTTTTCTTCAGTTTAATATTATTATAATTTTAGCTAAAACAAACCTTTTTTCTGAAAATTTTAATATATACATCTTTTGCCCATAAATTTTGAGTATTCATTTATTTTCCTTGGAATTTGTTCTTTGTATACCATATAGTACCTGGATCCACCGAGCGATGCACGGTAACCAAATTTAAAAAAATACAAATATATAGTAAACGCCCCCCGGAGCCCCCCTCCCCGAAACCACGCACCTCGCCCCCACCGCCACCCCCACTCCGCCCCAAACCCCGCACCTCGCCCCACCCCCTGATCCCTCACAACTGCGCCCCCTCCACTACCCCCCACATTCATCCAAACCCCGCACCCAGTTTTGCATTTCTAGATTTCTATTGTTCCACAGATTATTGTATATAGCTATATAAATAAATTCCGTATAATTTTTTTTTTAATTAAATAACAATTTATCGATTTTTTTAATCAATTAAATAAATAATAGTTTTATTGAGGCAATTTTTTACATGAAATAGGCTTCGATTTCGGAGATTACTTCCCCACTATCGACTGTACTTGATCTTCTAGCTTGAGATAATATTTTTAGTCCGTGTTTTTTAATAAGAGGAATTTTAATCAATTAAATTGGCAAATTCTAATATATAACAATATTTGCTATAAAGTATTAGTGGGTTTTAAAATTAAAAAACCAATTAATAAATAAAAGATAATTGAAAAAATGTAAACAAACTTTTTTATTGAGATTTTCATCTATAAATAATTACTTTAATTAAGAAAAGATCAATTAAGATGAAATTTGTCGAGGTCCAAACCTAGCCAGATCGTTTTCTCATCCTCAAAACTTGTTAATAGATTTGGTTTCATCATAATCGGTAGAGCCGTTTTCAAAATAGAACTAAGATACAAATATACAAACAAGTATATATATAAATATATATACAATTTTTGCTCGTTTAATAAGAGTAGATATTATATACATATAAATAAAACGAAAAATGTTATTTATACCAATGGAGTGAGTTGCAAAATGATAATTTGGTCCTAAGAAACTAATGATGGTACACACAGATGCTAAAACGTTTTTTAAAAAGTTGAACTTGGGAAAAATAAAAGACATAAATAAAATCTCTTTGGATTACATAGAACAAATGCCAGGGAGAATAAATTAGTGCGCAAAAAAGTCTAGGTAAAAATTTTATATTATTATTTATTTATTTTTTTAATTTTTCAGAATACAATTAAACTAAATACATTCCCTGAATGTATGAAATCGTCGCCTCCAGCCACTGCTAAGTTGCCCGACCAGCCCGAAGTAGCAATGGAGGCTGTAGTGACTACACATACTCATACTGCAGAGGCGATGAATGAAATATTGGCAATGAATGCCTTGAATGCTGTAGCACCTGTTGCATATTCTGGTACAAAGGAGAATATAGCGGAAGTTGTAGCCTCTTCAGCTGAAAACGATGAAGTTTCATTGGAGCCTGTAGCAGGAAGACTAGAAATTCGTGTCTTGGATCGAAATCATGGAAGTGCTATCGTTCATACACTTAATAATCCAAAGGTACTGAACATACATATTTTCAAAATATATTCAAAATAATACAAATCGTTAAATAAAAGGTAAACAAGAGGAGTCCGTTAAAGGTTTTAAAAACAACTAGCTAATACAGGGTGTCCACTCACCGGGAAAAACGGGGAATAAACCTGGAATTCCAACAGCCGGGAAAAAGCCGGGAATTTCGATAAATAACCGGGAAAAAGGATTTTTTTTTTTAATTGTAATGACTCATCTTGTGTGTATGCCATACGCTAAATAAATAAATAATAGAGACAAATCCAGAAACACCCTTATTTTACATAAATACAAAGATGTATTTGTTGTATTGACCAGACGTGTGACATAATTAGAACCTGCATTAAATTTTATTTTAAATCAATAGACGGACAAAAGTGTCCTTGTACACAATAAGACAATTGAAAATGTTTACAAAAGTCACAAAAATAAATAAAGGTGAAGTGATACAAATCAATAATATACAAAAACTTTAAATAATCAAAAAGATAATACAAACATTCATAAGATCAAACAATACATACAAATCAATAAAATACAAAAACTTAAGAAATAATCACAAAAAGATATACAAATATACATAAGATCCAAAGAAAGAAAAACACAGAAAAACAAAAAAAAAACAATCACAATAACAAAAACAGAAACAAAACAAAATACAAATTAAGATTAAAATGTCACGGAGATATAACACTGGCAGACAGCAGGCAAGGCATCATCAATCACAGGCTGGTCGATCTCTCAAAACAGATTGATTTTAGGGATTCTATAGGGTCATGGAAGATGTCAAGGCGATGCGAGATCCGATTAGCAGATCTCTGAATTCGGTCAATCGCGTTGGCATAACCATAATTTGTGTTATGGAAGGGAATTTCAAATAGGTTATTTGACCTGGTTCTATGCGTGGGGAGTCTAAAATTAAAAAAATTAACTCAACATGAGATTGATATTTAATTTTTTCGCTTTTTATCAAAACAAATACTGTATTTGGTCTCTCTGAATTCTCTTGTATTAGAATCGATAAAAAATATCTTGGAAATTAATAGTTTATATTTTTCTATGAAAATCAAAAATTCAGACCACAGAGGGGGGAGCGTTTATATACGTTTCAGATTTTTTCGAGGGTGTCAAAGTTAATTTTTTTCTCTTTATATCAAAACAAATACCCTATTTGGCCTCTCTAAATACTCTTGTATTAGAATCGATAAAAATATCTTGAGAATTAATAGTTAATAGAGACAGTAAGAGCTGCCTGTGTGCAAATGAAATTTAGCGCCCTTTTCCATGATACAAAATTTGTATATTAAATTAAATAATTAATTTAAATTCAAAAAATGTTTATATAGTTGCTAAATCTTATCTTTGTATTAATATATTAATTTTCATTATATCGGATGTTTCATGACACCTTAGCATTAACCATTAACACTTCAATAGTATAGAAATTATTGTTGTGACCCCCCCCCCCTCTCGATGGGGCTTGCTTCTGCCAACCGGGAAAATTGACGTTTTTTGACCGTGAAATAACCGGGAATTTGAAAATCGTGTTTGAGTGGCCACCCTTTAATAGAATGGGCAATAATTCGAAAGTTTTGGAAAACCCAAAAAACAAATTTATTACTAAGAAAATCACAAGAGGTTGTCATCTATTAGAATCGAGATGGAATGAACTATTTTGAATTATATATCAGAAGGGTTGTTTTTACCCCCTCTGAAATCGAGGCCAAAATTAGCAATCCTGATATATAATTAAAAATAATCCATTTTGTCTCAGATCTATCTACCCCTTGTGATTTTCTTAGAAATATAAAGTCTCTTTCTATCTGCAATTTTAACACTTAAAAACAAATTAATTCTTACCAAAGCAAATAATTGAAAACAAAACCAATATTTCTCCGAGAAATACTAATGGGAGTTTATTTCAATAATAAATAATATACAACAACACAACATGTATTATTTTTAAGAGAAATTCCAAGAGCTGGTCATCTGCTTGATGCAAAAAGTTATATAAATTATATATATAAATAAATAAATACATATACTTACCTATATTTATCATTTTATTTATTAGAGACTATAGTTTAGAAGATAATTATGGCCTTCATCTTTACTTTATCCATAGCTTAGCGTAGCAAAGCTCTTTTGAATAAAGTATTGATTTCTGTGAGGCGTCATTCACGGGATCATAAATTAAAAAGAACTCACCTTATAGTCTCAACCAAAGTCAAAAATTGTAATTTTCAATTAGATTTTAAGAACTGATAATTTTGCCAATAATAACTCCCTGTCTCGTCTAGAACCCAAGAAAGTGATTTTTTCATTTAGTCCGTGTGATTGTATGTATGGTATATGGATGGATGGATCCATTTTTTTCGTCCACATTTTTTCCAAACTCTTCAACCTATAGTAATGAAATTAAGGACGTTCCCTAATAAATCGATTTTCTTGACATCCTTTTAAAACTTTGAATACTCATATTTATAAGTGTCCTTTATACGAAGAAATTTTTTTCAATAGTCCTTGCGGGACAAAATTTGTAAATATTGACCAATGAAATTTGCATATTTAACACATGAACTCTATCCCGATTGATGTTAAAGCGACTGTTTCATTAAATAACAATCGTAATTTTCTTGAAATTATTTTAAAAAACTGAGAATCATTAACAGAAGATATAACAAATATTTTTCTGTTAAGATAATTGTATCAAGCGGTATTCGTTTTGTCTGAAAAATGTTAAAAGTTAGATACTTTTGATGGTTTTCATTTTTTCTCTCATGACATGACAAGTGAGAGATGGCCACTTGGCAACATCGCACTAAAATCACTCAATTTTTCGATATCTAAAAAACTTCTGCAGCTGGTGCATTTGAAATTTTTAGCTAATTCTCTCAACCTAACTATACTGTTCTCATCTGGAATTTCGCATTGAGATGTTTCATGAAGTGTTTTTTGTTTATTCTTTGTCTTTTAGCGTTCGTAAGAATTCAATGTTGCCAGATCCGAGAAACGACGCAGTGAAAATATTTTTGCCTTTCTGCGCATGTGAAAGTAGGGGAAAGAACGAACTGCTTCTGATCTATATTAGGGAACGTCCTTAAGAACTTATAATTATTTTAAGAAAATTAAGCGCTGATTAGCTTCTGGTACAAATCGGTCTACAAATATTAGTATTATATTTTCTATTTTTCAATGAAAAAAGGAAAATTTCTCCCGAAACATTTGAATTATTAATCGACGTTTTATGATTGTTTTTATCAAGAACTGTATTCATTTAATACAATAAAAAACAATCAAGAATTTATTTCAATATACCCAGGTACTTAATTTTTTCTCCCTGTTTGCCCTAACAAAAAATCTAGCAACTCTATTTTATATTTATTATATAAGTGATCTAAGTTTTAAAAAAAACTTGATAAGTTTTCATTTTCATTGTTGAAAAAAAATCTCTCTTAACTTAAACTAATAAATGAAAGGAGAAATAATTTCGAAACCTTAATATATTTTTCTAGCTTTTGGTGAAGGATAAATTATTATTCTATACTTGATATCTTTTCTAGCTTGCCAGTTCAAGCCCTATCAGTCCTGGCATTGCACTTGAGGAAGCTTCCGTGTATTTTGATGCAGCCGATGAGACGCACAACAACGACGACTCAAATCCTGATAAGGTAGATGAGATTATTAAATTAATTCAAAAAATTCGAATTCATTGGAAATGCATATTTTGAGATCCCTTGAGTCAAGAATTTTCAGCTTTTAGTATGTGGGTCAGTCTATCTGTCTGTGGTAGCTATATATCCAAAATAGTAAATCCCAGGTAAATGGAATTTGAAACTAGATTTTTCCTAGGGTTGATTCAGAAAAATTTCGGTTTGAATCTGCCCTTTACTTTAAGATATGTCTAGTTAGTTTATTTATTTATTTTTAATTCACTAATTCAGGTGTATTGTTTATATGGGGTACAGGTTATATATTATACATCCATTATGTGGTTCTTCAATTTGATCTCTTCGAAAGGTAATAATTGATCAAAAAATAAGATTCCGAACGTTTTACACCGCAACAATGAAGAGAAAGTGTGCTTCATGGAATCAAATGATTGAAACTAATACTTAGTGAAACTTTTAGGATCTTATTTTTCATAAATTATTACTTTTGTAAGAGATTATTTTTAAGGACCATATAAATATATTACCAGAGAGATAGACAAAAAAATAAAATCAATTTTATTTTAAATTTATTAAATTATAACATTTATTTATTTCACACAAAAGGGCAACTTCATTTGCTCATAAAGTAAAAAGTACTGATCCATATGGTCTCAAACAAAGTAAAAAAATCGTATTCATTTAGCTCGAATTTTAGAAATTGATAATATCGCTAAAAATAAGCAAGGGTCCCTGGCAGAGACCAAAAAGAGAAACTTTTTCATTTCGTCCGTGCGGTTGTATGTATGAATGAATAGATGCATCGATTTTTTTCGTAGACGATATGAACACATTTATTTATACAACACCATTGATTGTTTAGAGTAGCAATGGAACCAAACAGACCAATTCTACACCTTCGACTGATTTAAAAGGATTTAAAAAATACAAAAATAACTCTTATCACTACATTATAATATTTAATCTATAATTAACATCTAAAATTAAATTCATTTATATGGATTCAGCAGAATATATCAAATTCAAATCAACATCTCATTAGGCTATTTTTAAAAAAAATTTCCATTCTATTTTCAATTGACAATCACCTGTTTCTCTCACCTCCTCCCCTCCAATCTTTTTTATTATTTTTATGGACATTGTATTTATTTAATAAATTATTATATATACAACTCAGATTATTCATGTCCGTTCTAAAGTTAATAGAGTCATTTAGATATATATGTATCATTTCACTTTTAAATAAATTCCCTTCAAAATCTAGTATTTTTACTTCATTGAAATTAAACACATGATTGTCCTCGAATCAATGGGTAGCTAATGCCGTTTTCCCTGTTCCTTTTTTCCTCTGATTTGTTTAATACTAATAAATTAGAGAGCGGATTCCTATGCAATTGCATATTTTGTTTGCCGCCACGTACGACCCAGGAGATCAATTATTTATCCGAATCATGCATCTAGGATACTGTGGGTTAAATTTTATACTGCATATTTTTGCATATTTGAGTAATATTGCATGAAATTGCATATTTGAAGGATATTCCATAAAATTGCATATTTTGAGCCAAATATAGAGGTTTTAAAAGTAATTATTCGGAGAAAGAATGAAAAAAAAAAAGATTATATAAAACAGGAGGACTCTAATTTAAATTCGAAGAAAACTGAAATGGGCCTCAACGACAGATACTATATTCTACACGAAAATGACAAAAAGTTTGCAATATTTTTCTTCCAAAGTAAAAGTGGGGGGTTCAAGTTCCTTTAAATTCGCCCCCAGTACTTCTGTGAATGTGGAGCGCTTTAGGGACCAGATTATAGCAGGTCCAATATTTACATTATTTTATTAGTTTATTTTTTGTACGACAATAAGAAAAGCTTGTTAATATAAAAAAATAAAAGGAATACAATACAATCATGTCTGTGAAATAAAACTAACCCCCCCCCCAGTATTTTTTCGATCACATTTTTGAAACATTATTATATTGATTTTTTTAAAGTGCGCCTAATATTTCTTTGAGTTTAAAGATTTTCTAATATATTAAATGAAATGAGAATTTTGTCCACTGTTTTACGCAATAAAAGTACATATTTGAGACTTAGTGTCTATAGCTTACTTTATCATTTTATTCCTTTCATAGCACTCGTTCAAATATATAGTATTTTTGTCTTCAATTTTAATTTTTTAGTGCATAAAAAAAATTTATTTTGCCATCTTTTGCTGCATATATTTGCATATTTCAACTTATTCTCCATATTACTTGCATATTTCAGCATTGTTAACTGCATATTTTGGCAGTTTTTACTGCATAAAAATCCGGTCTCTATTAATAATGGAACTGAACAATAATAACACCGCTCGACAAAAATTAAACAAAAATTTCTCCCCTTAAATCTAACAATGGATTCCGGTAGAGTTTTATATGCTGATTCTCATACAATTTCACAATTTTTTACAACAGGTCAGAGTTTTGAGATATTATCGATCAAAATGACGAAAAAGGCCATTTTGACCTATTTTCGACTCCCATTAAATATTAAACAGCAATATTTGAAATCAAAATATTTTGTTGGCCTAATAGAAAAGAGCTTCCTCTTTGATTTTCAAATTACCCTTTGTTTTTAGCTCAATTAGAACTCGAATTATAGCTAAAAGACTAAATACTTATGTTTTTATCTATGTTTATTATCATTTAAAATCACGTAGTTTTAGTTTTTTAGATATAACTTGAGTTATAATTGAACTAAAAACAAGTGGTAATTTGAAAATCAAAGAGGAAGCTGTTTACTATTACGTCAACAAAATATTTTGATTTCAAATATTGCTGTTTAATATTTAATGGGACTCAAAAATAGGTTAAAATGGCCTTTTTCGTCATTTTGACCGATAATATCTCAAAAATCTGACGTGTTGTAAAAAATTGGGAAATTGCATGAGAATCATCAAATAAAACTCTACCGGAATCCATTATTAGATTTAAGTGGAGAAATTTTTTGTCGAACAGTCTAATTATTTATTACTTATTTCTAAAATATATTTCTAAATCTTTTTCTTGAATTGCAATCCGCCTGTCTTGTTTAGCAGCCATCGCGGCATAGTGCGAGTACGGGTAGTGGCGGGGGCTGCGACAGCGCCGCGACGGCTCCCCAGCGACCCGGCTCAGCCTCGGCAACCTCCAAATTTAGCAAAATTCCAGTGTTAGTGACAGCACCTAAAAGAATCTCAACCTCCGGCAGCAGTGCTGGCAGCGGCCAAACCCATTCGCTTAACCTTGGCCACCGATCAAGCATGAGTGTACTTAGTGACGACCAACCGTAAGTATATTAAATAACCAATAGAAATAAACGCAAGTTTAAGTTTAAATTGAAGCTTGTGTGCAATTTTCACAAAAAAAAAAAAAAAAATGTTTTTTGGCAATACCTATTGTTTTCATTATTGAGAATTTATTAGATTTTTTTCATAAATAGGGTTTACTTTTTTAAAATAAAAAAAATATTCATACATCTTAGTATAATTAGAATTGATTATGTTGGAAGTATTTTCTTTTGGAGACCGACTGATTGAATTCAATAGTCAATTAATGAAAAGACAACCCAGGGATAATTAGAACCATAAATTTCGAATAAAATGATTTATTGGAATCTCATTTTCATCCTTGTAAAAAAAGACGTTTCGGAGGATCTTCCCTTCTTTTACATGGTCAAGAAGGAAGGTTATAACCACATCTCTTCTTTAACATTTGATCTGTGATTGTATTAAGATTTCTATTTGGTTTTTAGTAGTCCTTAGTCTTCTCAGCTTTTTGCCTTCAAAAACTTTTGCTGGTAAAATAAGATTTATTACAATTTTTAGGATATATTTGTTTATTTTAGGCGTAATATTTATACTTTCAGTTTTGAGACATCATAAAAAATTATCCTCTTCTAAATAATAATAATTTCAGAATATAAAAATTAGTATTTAAAATAAATTAACCAAGCCAACTGTCAAATAGCTGTCAGATACTAGATTGTGAATAACAAATCAACCTGCGAACAAGCAGAAAACGTAGCTATCTCCATATGGATCGTTAACACCTGGTGTTAAAAAGTAAAATGTTAACGTCGCTGTTAAAACTTGATTTAGAGAATAGCATTTTTTAACGCTGGTGTTATTACTTTACTTTTTTAACACCCAATTTGAGATGTTAAATTTTAACGTCTATTTTTAGAGAATAGACCTGTTTGTGCTTAACTAGTATGCCACTAACATCAAATTCTATTATTGTTAATGGCAAACTCTAATACTAGTCAAACACAAGCACTGTTAAAAGAGAGAGGAGCTAATTACTAGCTTCCTTCGTTTTGACCCTTTTAAGTTCTGAAGAAGGGCAGATCCTCCAAAACATCGGTTTTCAAGAGGACAAAATTTATGTTCCAATAAATTATATTATTTAGAATTTGTGTTTTTCATTATCCTTGGGTTGTCTTTTCATCAATCCACTATTAAAAATTTTTTCATTCGCATGTTTCCTATCTAAGGTTTAAATCCTTTCCTATTTTAGAAATAAAAAAAATATAATTAATTCTCATGAATAACATGTTGTATTCCTGAAAAGATTTTCTTAAAACAAGTGTTTTGTTTTGTTATATGAAACAGATAAGAATCCCTTTGAAATAGGATTGATTGATCTTGCTCATTCTGTATTTTAATTTAGAAATATAGTTAAATAACAAAATTCTCTCATACTCAAGTATATCAAAGATTTCAATTTTTCTTTAGATATTCACTTAAAAAATGTTCCATATGGAATAGGAATTTTAAATTGCGTACTATTTCTAAATTGTTTGAGAAACATACAGCAACTATAGGTATCTGATGATTCCCATCTAGACAGATAAGAAATTAATTAGGCAGCGCCACACGATGGTTGAACGAATACAAATCATACAATTTTAGAATGAAAATAACAGAAATATTTTGAATTCACTTGTAATGTTATGTGAAAACAAGTTATCTATCATTTCAATTGAAATTCTCAACCTCACTTTTAAACACAAACTACCTTGTTGTTTTCTTTACGACCACCCTAATAATTAACCCAGTTTACTAAAAAGTATAAAACTATTGTTCTCCCTTATAAAACCACTAAACGCAACGATTAGAGGCACACAAAAATGCTAATGTTTTAGAAACTTTAATAAAATTGTAGGATTTCTAAATGTTTTGCTTTTGAACCTAAGAATTTTCCATCTCTCTAAATGACATTTGTAACATATAGCTAATGTAAGTTTTACGGTTTCGAAATGATACGCATTTTTAAGATTCCTGTTGCTATTAACATTCTACATAAATAATTTGACAAGAAATCAAAGAAATATTTTTTATGATAGAGACCCAAGAAGGTACAACACCTATAAAACAAGATATACTAGTGTTTCTAGAGATAAATAGGGAATGATAGTACTTTAGGAATATTGTATCCGAGTCAATGTTATTTATAGTTAGTACTTCAAGAATTGAAAGTTATAGGATTCAGGGAAGATGGAATTAAGGCTAGAATTTCAGCCTCGATGGCCTTAAGGTAGAACGAATTGACAATTAATTTAATTCGATTTGTTTCTCATGTGAGCGAGAAAAAGTATTTTAAGCAAATGAGAACTTTTGCGGGATTATTGATTTTATTAGATTAGAACACTTGCTATGTCAATCTAACTATAAAAAAGAGAAAGCCCATAAACAGTTCCAAGGAATCAAGGGAGTCATTACAAAACGAAGTATTTTTTTTATTTATACCAAGATATATTAATCTCATTTATTTATGAATAGTATTTCTTCTTCATTTATAAAAAATCAGTTATATATATATATATATAACATTTTTTAAATTATATTATTTAATTGTAGAACTAGCAAAGATTTAGAAATTTTGGACAATTCAATTTATAGGCATAGTTTTTCTAGTTTTCTTTCACTATTGATTGAAAAAGTTCACTTTTTTCTGCTTTGCTTCTTTGCTTGCTGATTAGTAAAAAAAAAAAAAAAAAAAGTATTTTCATTTATCAAATAAAGCAATAATAATAATAATAGAGTAATTATCACTAAATGTTTCCATCACATAGATTTTTCTATTTTACACAAACCATTCATCCATCCCTTGCATGAATTGACATTTTCCTTGGAGATGGTTCACAGTAATGCTTTCTTTTGAGCTTCAGATAAGTGAATGGGAATTTTTTTGAGTTGGACCATCCATGATGAAATTAATTAATTAATTAAAATTTTCTAGTGTGTGCACAACATTTCTATTTCTAAATCTTACGCCAATATAAAGTGATGATTGATATAGTTCGAGTCCCTCCAGTAATTCACTTATTAATTTGAGATTTAAACGTCATTTTTATGTCTTCCAAGAAGGCTAGGTGAAATTCATATTTTAAAAAGCCAGCCAAGAGCGAGTGGGGCTCGTATACTTACGGTTTGATACCAAAATACTTGAGTTATCAAATTCGTTCTTATCTCTCCTTCATAAGAAGAGAATAGATGTAGTTGTATAATTTTGTCTTAATTTTATCTTCAGCCGTTTTGGATTCCTATTAGCTACAAAAAATAAGTAATATGAAGCCCCCCACACATTTTAAAGTGAATCAATTTTTTTTAAATATAGCTTAATTCTACTAAATGAGATCTTTGGAGGGATAACTCACACCTCATGATAAAAAAATAATTTTCATTTTCGACCTTGGATTCCTTTTGTACAGAACCCTAAAAAAATGTTGACCTAAATGAATTTTTCGGGTATGAGCAGCTTATCGTCCTTGTCTTTTTGAACTTTGAACAGGTCGATGAATGGAATGCCAACTATATCTATCACCAGTGGCGCAACCAGGATTTTGTCCTGGGACGGTCTAATACACACACATATATTATATAAAAACATTTTCGTAAAATGCCAAAAATAATGTTTTGACAATTTAATTTAATATTATATTTCAAAGTCTTGTCTTTAAATTATTAAACTTTTCATTTTTACTTTTACTTCCATTTATTATTTCCTTGTTCTGGGGGAGGGGGGCTTTAATGGTTGCGCCACTGTCTCAAGGGCGGATCCACGGGGGGGGGATCACCCCCCCCCCCATCCCCATAGCGAGAAGCGAAATTTCCAAATCGCCCCGGCCATATTAAAAATTCGTAGAGACAAAATTCCCAAACAGAATTTGCCATATTTGCAGCCAGGTGGCAGACTTATCGTCTGAACACCAAACAAAGAGCGATATGAATTTAAGTTTTTTTCCCGCCACAAGAGACTTCAGGTAGTTTTTATACCTCAGAATAATGAAAATGTTATCAATAATGAACTCGATTTAAAGAAAAATATTATAATAGACCTTTTAATAACAAAGCCAAAAAAATACATTCCTAGCCTATAGATAATAGCCAAGGTACTTCTAATTTTCCTTTATTTATCTATATGTCATCTCTCTCTTGTTCATTAAACCTATAAAAACCTTTGCATTCGAATTTTGTATTAGCTATAATTCTGTTCTTTCCTGAAGATGAGATTACAGCTCGAAATATATTATCTATATATTATATAAAATTCTTGGCCCGATACACTCACTCACTCATCATCAAAACAGCCAGAACCACTGGACATAGATACATGAAATTTGGAGAGGATATTACATCTATGACATAGGGGCTCACTAAGAAAGGATTTTTCGAAATTCGACCCCTAAGGGGATCAAAGGGGGCAAAGTGTGTTTTCACTGATTATTCGATATCTCTTAAGGACGATAAAATATCTACTTGCTTTTGATTTATAAAAATACTAAATTAAAATATCTAAAAACTAATTTCAGGATTTTTTGAAATTCGACCCCTAAAGGGGTCAAAAGGATCAAAATATCTTTTCGATGTGTTTACACTAATTATGCATTTTCAATTAAGAACGATAAGATATCTACTTGATTTTTACTTAATAAAATTCCAAATACAAATATCTAAAAAGAAATTTCAGGATTTTTTGAAATTCAACTCCCAACTATCGAAAATGTGAGTGGGGGCAAAAATTAAAACTCTCTTCTATCTTGATCAAATTTTGTAGAGTTATTCTTTATTACTTTAAGAAACTATTCCTGTAAAAATCAACGATCAAAATTGACTGTATGGGGGCGAAGGGGTGGGGGGCAAATTATAGAAATTTTTAGCTTTTTAGTACATTTACTCTTTAGAAAACTGAGTTATTTATTTGCAAATATCTAAAAAATAATTTCAACCTCCCAAAATGTGAGAGGGGGCAAAAAATTAATACTCTCTCCGATATAGATCAAATTTTGTAATGTTAGTTTTTAAGACTATATAAAATGTATGCTGTAAAAATCAATAGCCAAAATGAGTGAGTGGGGGCAAAATATTACAAATATATATTACAGACCTAATAATCACATACCGAGACGCCGCTCGCCAGGGCCATCTGCCCGGAGGGTCGAGCTGTAGAGGGCGTGCCGAAGGCAGCTCGTATATATATATATTCATTGCGCCCTGGAGTGAAGAAGAAAATTATCTTCGACCTTTGGGTTCGCGATCGGGTGGGAGGCGTTTGGATATAGTTTAATTATATGTAATATCCATTTACTATGAGTTAAGGATTCTTGGTCACTTGTTTCACATTAAAATTAAAAAAATAAAAGATGTAAATTTTTTTATTATATATATATATATATATATATATATATATATATATATATATATATATATATATATATATATAATAAAAAAAATTTACATCTTTTATTTTTTTAATTTTAATGTGAAACAAGTGACCAAGAATCCTTAACTCATAGTAAATGGATATTACATATAATTAAACTATATCCAAACGCCTCCCACCCGATCGCGAACCCAAAGGTCGAAGATAATTTTCTTCTTCACTCCAGGGCGCAACCACAATGAGGCCGTGTCGAAAGACAATTTTTAAATTAAATTAGGGAACGAAGAAATTTTTTATATTATAGACAAAAAGGATCAGCCGGGATTCGAACCCGGGATCTTCGCATGTGCGCTGCGATGCCTTTATAAGAGGTTTAGCTCTTATCCTCTTGGCCACCGATCCCTGAACCCAAGCAGATACTCAATGTCGGATATATGAATTATGGAATGTCATTTTTATTTAATCTTTTAATCTCTTCCTGATCCCGGGTTGGAATTCCGGCTGATCCTTTTTGTCTATAATATAAAAATCTTTTCTTCGTTCCCTAATTTAATTACATATAATATTTATTTTGGCTAAATGGTGGGCATCTATGTTCCCGAGGCCAATAAAAGAAAAGAAAAAAAAATATTTATTTACTCTTATCTTTATTAAACATGTTTCACCTTGCACCAACACCACAATCTCTACTAATTGTTTTTCAAAAACTTTAACTTCATTGCGGCAGGGACTACCGTTGTTCAATTAAGTTGAAACTTTGCATATCTAATTTTTTAGCCAATTGGCAACTATTATGGAGGCTGTTAGCACCGCAAAAATTCGAAGTGTGGTTTCTAGTGACCACCTAATAAGCATAATTAACTTTTCCGCCAAAATTGACTATATTTGACGATCAATTGTGGCTAAACGCCTGAACCAATTTCAACTTTATTCGTTCTATTTTATTTATTCTTTAACGTTATGCTCTTTCATTTTGGTAAGAGTGAAATTTTCGGTAGATCTCATGGTTTTCGAGTTACCTATAAGCAAATATCTGAAAAAAGTCCAAAATTTTCGTGTTTTTTAGGCCATCAAAAATTTAGCACCAGCCAGAAACCGTTGCAAACTCATTTACCCAGACAGAAGGGAATATTGCTGCTTCGTGTTTTTTAGGCCATCAAAAATTTAGCACCAGCCAGAAACCGTTGCAAACTCATTTACCCAGACAGAAGGGAATATTGCTGCAAGGTTCCTGCAAGGTTTAATAATGCAATGTAATATTGCTGCAACATTCATTTCTGTCTGGGTAACTCTTATTTGGGATGCCTAACGTCGATTAAAATTATTTCCACCTTGTGGATATTTATTAGCAAGCGCGGCCAGAGAGCATCCAAAAAGTGGTTCAGCTTACATTAATTGCGGGGAAAAAAAATTTTCTAGGAAAGCTTGGTATGGTGTGGGTATGCCAAATCTAAGTTCGCGACCTCAAAAGTGTTGAGGACAACTTTTGGTGGCCGAAAAACCTCGAAATTTTAGGACTTTTTCCAGTTTTTTCACTTGTAACTCGAAAACGGTCCATTTTTTGTAAATAACCCTCCTACAGTAAATTAAAGTGGACAAAATTTCGCGGCGATTAAAAAAAATAGAAAATTGGTCCAGTAGTTTGATTTTTTATGGTGATACAAAAAACAGCCCCCCGGATCAATTTTGAATATCTATCCCAAAAACTCGCACTTTTTTCGATTTTTTTCCCATTTGGGCCATGAAGGAGCACGTTTTCGACAGAGACCACTCTGACGCTTTTGAGGATTTGGATCATATCCTGTCCGGAAAATGTAGGATGTCTATAAATCTAAGAGTTTTATCAAAAAAGTGGTCCAAGTAAACGTTCAAATCAACAAAATTTCCTACAGAATGAGATAGGAATCAAGTTTCTAAGATGAGTGGTTTTCATTTTATGAAGGAAAAACTGCAAACTTCAACCTAATTGCGGCACGGGTTACCATTATCCAATTAAGATGAAACTTTGTTTAAATTGTAGCAAATTTAATCTAGTTTAAAAATGTATAGAGTCGTCTTTGTCGGAAACCTGCACCTTCATGGTCAAAATGGGGGAAAAATCGAAAAAAGTACGAGTTTTAGGGATATTCAAAAGTGATCCCGGGGGCTGTATTTTGACAAGCGCTGGTACCGGTTCTACTTAACCTAAATAGATCAAATTAATATTATTTGACGCATAATTTAAAGAGCTTTAATTTATCTAATAGATATTTTTTGATTTGATAAGCCGTTTTAGAGTTATTCAAGAAAAACTGAAAAAACTCGGAAATTTTCCCATTTTGAGGCGCGTAGAAAAAATTCCACAACACAGATTTGGGAGAAAACTTAGGGTAGTAATATTGGAGTACCAATAAAGGTATTCCAGCATAAAAATCTTTACCGGGAATTATTTCCTTTTCAAATCGTAATTTGTCTGGACTATTGGTAGTCTCAACCAATTTATTAACCACCATTCAAACATCATTCAAATATATATATGTACATGAGTAATTTCATTATAAACTTAGTATATAAATATGAAAAACTCAATTAGCGAACTATAGTCCAAGTATATTATAATATACACATTTAATAGGTAACCATGTATATTTTCCCCTTCTTCATGCGCTCTTTTTGTATGTTTTTAATTTTACAGAGGGTCAAAATCGCCTCTAAAAACTACTTTTGAAGTACGAAATTTCAAAATTTTCCTGGGGGGGGGGGTGGCAGTACATCACCCCCCCCCCCCCCCCAATTGAAAGTCTGGTACCACTCCTAGTATAAAAGTAATATATCTCTTGTAAATAAACATTAATTAATTGAATTTCATACTAAAATAAAAATATTGTTATATTCTATATCCCGATGAGAATTTTTTTAATTTCGCCCCCCCTCCATAAAAAATTCCTGGATCCGCCCTTGCACTGTCTATCACCCTGGAAAACGCCTTCAGATTTAGAAGCCCAAACTAAAAAAATTTTAACCAATTTTCTAATTTCACCATAAGTAAATGGTCCAAGCCGAAAAATGTTCCAGTTCATTAATCTGACCATCAAAGCCTCAACAAGTAAACTTAGAGAAATGTTTAATTTTCCATTACTTTTCACAAGGATAGCACTTGAAAGAATTACCGGTATATGAAGAGATGTTGATTATTCAAGAACTTTTTGATATAGGATAATTAAATAAAATATTCCATCTACGAGCATTTGATTAATTCCAGGAATATTTTATTAATTTTAGGCTCTAAAATAAATCCATCGATATTTTAGATACATCATTTTATATTTGAAAAAAACCCTTTTTTTATTAAGGTTAAGAAATTTTTGCCAATTTCATTTCACATATCCTTTTTCCTTCTCACATGATTTCTTCCTGATCCATTAGTGAATTACTGCCTCTTCGTCGATGTCAAACCGTACCTGATTCGAGGCCGGTACGTATTGCGGCCGATGAACTTGAAATGGAGGCTCCAGCAGGTTCAAATCCCGCATTAGCTGCTTCTTCGACCTCCGCTGGACATTCTTCAGGAAATGCAGCAGCTGGATTTACTCCAGCATTACGTCGTCGACGTGAGCAGAAGTATGTGACCGACCCGAACGACCTCCAGCTTCGCTTCAGTCGGCCGCAACGCATCAGGTGCTTCCTTGCTTGACCTTCTTGAAATCTATCTAAAAACAGCTCCTTGACATCTCCTCAAACATCTCACAATTCGAATCATCTGCATATACCGGTATAGAGTATCAATAGGAGCACACACATCGCCTTCAAATGCTTGAAATCGCCACATGCTAATCACATCAATATTTTCTTTAATTTTGCATTTTGTTAAAGATTTGGTATATCAGGTGATTTTAGTTTTATTTGAGTGTTTATTATTTTTTATTTTCTATCAAAATTTTTTTTAAATATTGATTTATATTGCTTGAGGATTTTACTCTTAACATTTAAATACTTAATATTAATTTTGGCTATTAATTATTTTTTAAATTGAAATATTATTTAAACGACAAACTAATTTTAAATCTTTTCCTTTAATTAATAATGGCTTGATATAATATATTACACTTAATCTTAAGACTAATTAAAACGGTGTTCTAATTTAAATATTCATTTTGTTTTTCTTTTAATTTCTTTCGGATTGAAAAATAAAGAATTCGATTCTTATTCCTATTATTGATTAAAACAATATTTTTATTCTTGATATTTTGAGTTGATTAATTTTTTTAAAAAAAATTTTTCTTGTTTTCAGATTTAGCTGTTGTCAATTTAATTCTCCACAAAACGAACACATCTGATGATTATATAGAAAAGTAAAGTTTATCAAAAGAAATCCAAGAAAATTATCAAACACTGTGTTGATCATATAAATTTATATGTGATATTTACTTTATATACATTTAAGTATTTTACTTTAATAAAGAAATTTGAAATCATCGCATGAGTGAATTCTAAATTTTTAAAATCAAAATCTTCTTAATTTCAGCAAAAATCTGCCTTAATTCTGCACTTGGTCTGTAGACGTAATAATTATTTGTCTTGATTTTCTTGAGTTTTGAGATAGTTCTGTCTGAAGATGGAGATTTATTTATTGATTTATTTAAAGATTGTTTGTACACATTCTGTACTACACAATCCTTAGATATTTCAATGAAAGAAATATATGTGGGGGTATAAGAAGTACGTTTTGACAAAAATTTTTGTTAGCTTCAGCTTAATAGTAGGTATAATAATAATAAAATAAAAATAGGTAAAATTGCGAGGTGAGTTTCACATAAAATGAAATAAAACAAAAGTGAGTTTGGATTTCGATATATTTCGGGTTGTCAGCCCATCGTCAGGAGTCAGAGAAAACTGAATATAAATTGGAAAAATGTTTACAAATAATAATTTTTTGGAAACAGGTGTGGGGTCAGGGAAAGTGAGGGGGAGGAGAAGACTTACTGAGAATTAATATTTCTCGAAAGATGGAACAAGTGAGTTTTTGGACAGGTGGTGGGAAATATGTATACCTGGATTTATAAAAGGGAACAGAATGGTAGGTACATGGAAAATGATGATATCTTAATATTAAAATGAAATGTCCGAACGATAGAGTTGGGTTATCTATTATAAGATATATATTATTATAAGATATAATCAATAATCGTATTTTTATTCACTTCCAGTTGATTATTTAAAATATTGAAATTGTTTGAAAGGGCTAATTTAATTTTAGTAGATTCTAAAAGATCCAATTTCAGCCCTTATTTTTGTTAACATTTTTCCAATTTATATTCATTTTTCTGACAACCCGAAATATATCGAAATCTAAACTCACTTTTGTTTTATTTCATTTTATGTGATACCCACCGCGCAATTTTATCTAATTTTTTTTTTTTTTTTTATTATATAAAAATGTTTCACCTAGAACCGACACTTATCTCCTTAAAAGTTATTAATAGTAGGTATAAAGAAATTGTTAGCCGCTATTTTATTATAATATTATCTACTCATCGAAATGAGCATCCTATCTCGCTTAGTTGTCCACCTGTGTTTTTAGGGTTCCTTTCAAAAATAAATCGGGACCTTATTATTGTATGTCTGAACATAGTAGCTCACAAACTAAATAAAATACAAATAAGATATATATTTATTTAAAATTATAAAGCTTAAAAAAAGTTTTTGTTTTCTAATGATAACAACAAATATATATATATATAAGGATCATGTATCAACATGGCCCTAAAATTTGTTTATCGGAAAAGGAGCGGCTCGAATCATATTTGTAAAGTATTCGAATTAATATTAATTAATTAATTGATATTATTTTAATTAATTAATTAATATTATTTTAATCTAATGTTTATGAAAATCCGAACAAGTTATTTATCTTTAAAAAAATACCTGGAGAAATTTAAGTTTCTGGAGGTGTTATAAATCCCTTAGAACCCCCTCTGTATTAACTTGCTTCACTTAGGTCTTTTTCAAAACTCTGGATAGAATCAATACATGAATTATCGATCAATTTTGGCTTTACTTTTCTGCATTACATTTTTTTTAACTGAAAAGTTTTTATTTTAACATTTATTTATAAACTTATTAATTTTTAATTTTCTTGTGCCCAATTTCACCAACCAAACTTAAACTCAAGTACATTTAAATTACATTTAAATTAACCTCAAGCCAACTTTTAAGGCAAATTATATGATACTTAGGGAAAAAGAAAACATTGCTTTTTTTATGAAATTCATGCGAGAAGGAGCTACACCGACAAGATGAACTCCTCCGATAGGCCTGAATTGTGAAAAGAAGGAGAAAGGAAAATATTTTATAGGCTGTGCTGGAGTCTTAAGTTAGATGAATGAGTCTTGAAAAGCTGAAGGTTGTAGGAGTTGGCGGGATAGACGGGGACAGGAAGCAAGTTCAACTTTCTAGAGGTCATAAGGATAAACAATTTGGTCAAAATATTGGTTCGAAGCTAAGGGATTTCTTTCTTTCTTTCTTTTTGCCTTATTTAAATTTAGCGATGCTTCTTTCTAAGTATCATTGGTGAAATTGAATTTACCTTAAAAGTTGATTTGACGTTGATTTAAGTGCTACGTTTGTTTAAGTTGGGTTGATGAAATCGGGCCTTAGCAACTTTTTAATGAACACATTTCTTATAAAAAAATTATATTTAAAACCCATTTTATTTATTTGTTTTATTCTTGATGAATGGCAAAAGCTTTTTTAAATATTTGATAAGAAATAAATTAGAACATCGTTTTTTTTATTCACATAATACACAATTCTTTACCTCATGCAAATCTTTTCAATATAGTTAATCATTAACTCGCGTTTTGTTAATTAGATTCACCATCCACCCTTCATTTTTCACCTAACTTTCGGGAGAAACAAACATTTTAAGGTAAAATAATTTGTCCTCTTACAACATTCCAATTACCCTTCAATTCTCTATCATCATATCAAATTATAAATCTACATAAATGTAGACCCTTCGTGTTTTTTTTTTTTTTATTTCATGTTTTTTATTTTTTTTTCACAATCTAGTCATTTCTTCTCCTTCATCCACCACAAGAATAAGAAGGCTTTAGAGAGTAAAATATATTTTTTTTATTCGATTCTCTAAAGCCACCTTATGTATTCATGAATTTTATTTAATTTTTTTTAAACACCTTGCTTTAATGCTTTCTCATACTTTTCTGCTTTTTTTAATATCCGTTTACTAAATTTTTTTTCTTACTAATATTAATCTCTGTTTTGTGATCGTGGAATGTATGTCAATGTTAATGTTAATGATTCAAAAAAATATCCCAATTTTTAGAAATAACATCCATTCACTGAACATTGTGCCTCTTTTAATTAGAGATTGATTTATTCAAAGTCGCTCATATTCCTTTTTAGTATAAATCAAAAATTTATCATGAGAGTGAACTGTTCTATTTATCTCTATCCCTATTAATAAAATGATATTTGAAGGAATTATTCACCAGTATAATTCGAATTATTGATATTGATGCTATTTATTACCTAATTCATAATAAAAATAAATAAATAATTTATTTCTTTATAATAAAATATTATTTTCTCATTTATAATTATAGTTATAAGATAATTTTAATTTCAAGAGATTATTTGAACATTCTCTTGATTATTAATAGGGCTTGAATCTTTATTTAATTAAAAATCAAAAATATTTACTAGAAAAAAGCGGAATATTTATTTAAAAACATAAAATATTTAAAAATATTTTTTTATTTAAGAAAAAAACAAAAAACTAATAAAAATCCATTAACTTGAAATTAACAGAACATAATACTTGTATTTTATTTACAAAAACAACAAAGACGATTAAAAATTACAATCTTTAAATTTACTCAACATATCGTAATATAAAATCTGAATAAACATTAATATTTATTTACATTACATTTAAATGTTTGTATTAAAAAGTAAAAATTCTATGATTTTCTCAAAACAAATATTTATATCAGACAAAGCTTTTTTCGACATCACATGAAAGTATTGGGTACGAAATTAAATTTCGAGATGCCGGAAAGGCTCAAAGTTCTTAAGATTTCAAAATCTTTGGGTTCTTTCACATTTTCATCACCAACACAAGAATCAGATTTTCGATATGTCCTAATATTCGAAAACTGTATTTTTGTTTAATACAAACAAGAAGCTTTTTTAGAAAAAAGTACACATTCTCTTTTAGGGAAAAACTATTTATTGACACAGAAAAGTTCACTGCCATTTCAAGATGTTAGAAATAACCATTTTTTTGAATAGTTATATCAAGTCTCTGAAGTTGGCGTTTACTTTGTTGAGGATTTGGATCGATTTCTGCGATTATTTAGCGAATCGCAGCCTTAAAATGCTCTAATGTTATTGGCTTTATATTACCTCCAAATTCTCTGTTAGCTAGGGTTTTCTCTATAGTGTATTAGTACCCTTAGGGCAACACTTTTTTTTTTTCTAAATTTTCAATGCGAGTAGCAATTTTTATAAATTTAAAGCTAACATTGACGAGATCATTTTTAATGGCTTTTTATGCTAACATTTGCTTACTTTACTTTTAACTTTTTTTTTTAGATCTTATAAGATATAATTTTTTAAAGAAGAAAAATATTTTATTATATTTTAATAAAATAA
Source organism: Forficula auricularia (assembly GCA_024734495.1). Lineage (NCBI taxonomy): Eukaryota > Metazoa > Arthropoda > Insecta > Dermaptera > Forficulidae > Forficula > Forficula auricularia. Next base: position 344,541 of record JALMQS010000818.1, on the reverse strand, counting down.
AATCGTGAAATATTTAAATACGAAAATATTTATTTAAATAAAGATCCGAGCCCTAATTATTAAATAATATACATATTTTATGGCCAGTATCGCTTAAATTAGTCAAAATATTTATATTTTAATTATGTTATTTTAATTTTCATTGATGTAATTTTAGAGACTGATACAATTCTATGTCATAGTTGTTTACTTTCCTGATAAGGAAACATTTCCATTTTGATCTAATTAATAATACTCTTTTATTATTTCTTGGTTTCTTTTATTTTATTTATAATTTGTTTGGAAAATTAATTATTGTTATTTGTGAATTAGTTAATAAACTACCTACTTGTTTAAAAACTTATCTTTTTATATAAGTCATTTACCATAATTATGTTAGCGTATGATTTATCTTTAATGAAATGAATTGGTTTTTTTAAACGACGCTTATGCAACTGCCATTGAAATGAACGCTGATTGAAAAATGAGTAGCAAATTCGACCAAGAACGAAGTTCATTTTCTTTGAGACTAGACGTGAGTTTTCTTGAAATTTAGGAATTAAATAAGAAATTTATCAATTTCTTCAAATATAGAGAAAGTATCGAATATACTAGTATATAAAAATTCACATAGCTTTTTTAAGCTGATTTCTTGTCCATAAAATTGAACATATTCCTTATTTAATTCCTAAATTTACAAAATTCGATTTTTCATAACAACTTGTTACTCATTCTTATTAAATATTTAACAAAAAAAAAAAACATTTTAAAACAGCAGACTATATTTTTTTGTTTCTTTTATTAAGAATTATATATTAAATTATACGGTACACTCTTGGACCTAATTCGAATAAATATAAAGTTAGAGAGTTATGAAGTGCGAAAAGTTCACATTACCCAAGAAGGGCATTTTTTAAATAAAACAAGTTTTTTTATATATAACAAACTATCATATTACATTATATTTATAAATATATTAAAAGTAATTTCTTGTAGACCGACTGATAGATGTTATTTAATGGAGAGGCACCCCAAGGATAAAGAAAATACGAATTCCTAATAAAAAAAAATATTCGAACTTCTTTTTCAATTTTGGAGGATCTAAGTTCTTTCTTGAGAGTTTAAAAGGGTCAACGAAGGAAGCCTGTAACCATCATTCTATGTGTTATATGACTCATACTTTACCCACTTGTCTTTTGATGAATAGCAAACAACGAAAAACACCAAACAAAGACTGTTAAGGAGGTTCTCTCCCGACAATCTACACAAAAAGTTTTAGCCTCCTAACCACTCTATACATATGAACGGTGCTCAAATTTTAGGTTATGTTTTTTTAACGTGACTGTACTTTTCACACTACTATATCCTCTTCATGAATGGGCCGTTTCCAAGCCATTGATCTTATATCCCCAACACTAAAAATAATCGCCCAAATATGTTGTTGTTTTTTTTATTTTTTATCAAAACTACGAGGTAAATAATTCCAATTTTTTTTTTAAATTACTCCCAATATATTATTCTAACAAATATTAGTTTTTCATCAAGATGGTGAAAGTCCTTCAATGAAAAAAAATAAAAAAATGATCGAATTTTCCCACCATTTCCCAATCTACCATATGTAAAAAATTTCATTTTTAATTGCAGTTATTTCATGTTTGGTGTGGTAAATCGTCTTCAAATTTTAACAGTATGCTTTTAATGACTTGACTTATATTCCAAGTTTCGAAGACTTATTGAATTTGTGAAAGAACTAGCTTAAAGGAGACAAAAAGGTGGTGGTTACAAGCTTCCTTCGTTGACCCTTTCAAACATTGAAGGAGGAAATATCCTCCGAAACGTCGGTATTTGGAAGAATGAAAATGGTTCAACTATATCCAAAAAATTATATTCAGAATTTTTTCTCATTATCCTTGTGCTACCTTTCCATCAAATCCCCATCAATATTTATATACTATTTAAAACCTATCAACGGGTTTGGCATATTAAAAGCACCAGTTCCCAAAGGTTCACATAGCTTAAGAAACATGTGGCTTGATATGTTCTGAATATAATAGAATAGAAAGTTATTAAAAAAAAACCCATAATAAATGAGTTATTGTTATAGCTTTTGATCCTTAAAGGCTACCAATGACATCGAGGGGTGAACCACGACCTAATATGCTGTACACCTAATTCCACTTGTACTTCCAAATATTTCCAAGTACTTCCAAATATTTCCAAATAATCCCAAAATACTTCCAAAGAGGTGTACACCTACTTCCAATCGCGGATCACCCCTCGAATGACATTATTACAGAATATAATATGTATATCAAAAATATACTTACATGATGGTAACGATATCAAATAGCTTAAAAAAAGAGAGAGAAAGAAGCACTAGAAAAAGAAAAACGAAAGACAAAAAATTTATAAATCTAGAAAAAATGGGTAAAATTAATTATAGTAATTAATAAGGGACAAGGACAGCAAATTGACATAAAAAAATATAGAATTTACAGGGTACTTAAGTGATAGTGCTTGAGCCTTTTTTCAAACATAGTAGGTGCAGCTTCAAACTCTTTAGAGTAATCCATTCTACTTTTTACTAAGAGACCACTGTGGTAGTCTTGCACCTCTCGATGACCAAATCATGTCATCAAGTTCTTATCGCACTTTACACATCATCCCGAACAATAACAAATCTTTTTTATAGGTACCTATTCCAGAGCCTCGTCGCATTATTATTCAGAATATTTAAAATAGAATATCCATTTCCCAAACTTATTAGTATTATATCGAGCTTCGAGAAAGAAGAAGAAATATCCTCAAACTTGCTTACACTCAAAATGAAATAAATTTTCACTACCTACAGGAAATGATACACTTAAAATATTCGTATATGTCATATAATCTTCAGAATTTAAATATCTACTAAACTTATATTTTTTTATTTATTTAACGAGTTTTCATCTTTTAATTTAGATTAGCTATAAATACAGTTAGCTCAGTGATTTAAAAATTAATAATATTTAAAAATATTTACAAAAAAGAATTCTAGCACAAAGTTTTTCCCTAGTCAATTATAATTAAATAGTAAAGCTATTTGGCTACGATATACTATAATTAAATCTCATTAAAGCGGATATCTAAAAAGGGAAAGGGCGGAAACGATACTATTGTGGATTCAGATCAAGAGAAGCTGGACAAGGGCTATTCAATTTTAGGCCCTTGAATTTGTGTTCTGTATATTTAATGAAATCATTTAAATTTGTTCTCTTCATATTTTATATTATTGATAATACATCAAAATTTATTTTTTGCAAACTCTTTACTAATTATTGAAAATGCAACTTAATAGTCTTCTGTTTTAAAATTAACTAATAATTTAGAATAAAACAATTATTTTGAATTTTGACAAATATTTTTAGCTCCATTATTCACCAACTAATCAACTAACAATACTAAATAAATGTCTTCCCTCGATGTTTTTTTGAATCATTTTCATTTATTGATTAATATCAGATGGTATTAAATGGCTTATATTTTGGAAAAACGAATACTCGTTAGTCCAAGATTAACCATTTAATTAATATCTTTATAAATTTGAATGTCTTTTCAAAATCGAACTTGTTACATTTCAAGAGAACTTCTTATTTCTACATCTACATCCGAAGATAATGTTTGTGTTATTATTCATTTGATTCTACATATATACTTGAGTTCTTCTAAATAGACTTAAGCGTAACTAGGATTGATGATATGGTGGGGGGGGAGGTGCTACAGTTTCCCCGCTCTTGCCCTCTTAGTGGCCCTGGTGTAATTTCTATTTATCATCATAAACTCCATTTTGCTTGTGTGGTGGTGAAAATATTGGGGATATTGATCATATATATTTGAACTGTGATAGATATAAGATCAAAATTGACAAATTTTACACTGATATTACTAAAAAAATTTTGCTACCAACACGAATGACAATTCTTCTCCATTATACAAACGTTAAATCGGACATTACCAAGATAATAATAGGGCATATTTTGTCTATTGGATGGTTTTAGAATAACACTTGACATACTACTCCATATCTCATTTAATCATTACTTATTATGAATTCCTTAAAGCCATTTCATAACTTATTCATAGCCTTCGACAATGATCCTTTGAGACCTTTTACATCTTAGGCCTCAGTTTTTATACTAAGGATCAAGGCAGGAACTTTTTGTGGCCCGGGCGGCGTGTGCCGCGGGTACTCCTATTGCTGTGCTGTGGGGGGTGCCGCTTTGGTGTCATATTGGTCCTTGTTAAGGGGTAAAAATAAATTTTTTAATACTATAGAGTTGGCCAAATGCTTTGTTATGAGCAAGGCCAGGGAGGGAAAAAAAAAAAAAAAATCACAAAGTAATTAGTCCTAAGACTGTTTTGATGCGTCTACTCGTCTCCGTCCTACCTATTCCAAACCAACTCTCTAAGGGTTTGTAAAGTCTTTGTTAAAGCTAACCTTAGAATTCACCTTGACCCCGACAGGATGGCCAATCAGATGAAAGTGTGTGTGTGTGTGTGTCATCTGATTGGCCATCCTACCGGGCACAAGGTGAATTCTAAGGTTTGACCGTTTGTCAACTTTAACAAAGACTTTACAAACCGACATACAACTGGCCCTAAAAGTCCCATATTCCATATCCTTCATTACATTGATATGGACTTTACACCAGTAAAAAGAGGGGATGGGAACTAAAATTTATTCACGTGATTTTATATATAAATATAGTATATATAAATTTGATTCTTTTATAAAAAAATCAATTAAAAAAAAACCTTCAGTACAATTGTTATTTAACTGAACACCCTCTCCTGGCTACGCTTTTGGTGATAGATAAAAAATAAAATATTTTCTATTCAAAATAAGAAATATTTGAATCATTTGTGAATTTTTTTAAGCTTTGATGATTGAATGTATTTATTAACATATTTTGAAGAGAATCACATTTGATTAATTCTTAACATTAATTTAAATAACAATAAAATCAATCATTATTCTGTGATAATATTTCATTTTACTTTAACATACGTATTTAGTATTTAGATGAGTAATCATTCAGAAAATAAATACTGGATTTTAGGGTTCCGTTCAAAAGTAAAACGGGACCTTATGATAGTGCCGATATAATCTATGCCGGTCTGTCAGAACAATGTAGCTCGTAAACTAAACAAGGTACAAACTTCAAATTTATTCAAATTTACAAGTTATAGGTATATATTCATTTTCCACAAAATCAAAAATCACATTAAGATCGAATGATTATTTTGGGTCCGGTCTAATTTTTTGTGGGGTCTATTACGTATCCTTGTAAAAGTAGAATTAAGCGAATTTTTTAAAATTTAGTTTATTTTAAAATGACGGTGTGAAAGAGTCACAAAGTGGTCATGTTTTAGGTGTTTTGTATCTGTAGTTCCCCAGATGAAAAAATTCACTATTTCCTTATTAGCTTCTTATCAACGATAAATAAGAACGAATTCGATATCATGAGTCTTTTGGAAGATATAAGGTACGGAACCCTCGGTATGCTGCTCAATACGCATTTGGCAGAATTATTTTTTTTTCACTAGTTTACTATCCTGGGTTTTTTAGTGTTTCTGTGTGGTGTGTATTTGTGTAGTGTTATATTCTATACGCTTTAGCTCAAATTTGGCAGATGCATATTTTGTGTGATATTTTCTTTAATAATTATAATAGATCAAGATGTACTTATAAAATGTGATTTTCTTAAAAAAATATTAATAAAAATGGTTCTTTCTTGAAACGCTTATGGTATTGTCGAAGCTTTTTTTTTATTGAGACCATGTGATCTTGTCACAAGAAATATTTTCTTTTTGTTGAACATAAATTCCAGCTTAACTGAATAGAAAAGCTCATTTCATTGTCGTAAATAAAGAGAGGATTTTATATTAAGAATTGAGTATTTTGACAAAAAATGTGAAACTTGTTTTTGTGTATGTGGGGGGGGGGGGGGGGTAGTGGAGGAGGCGATGTTTTGATGTGGAGTACCTACCTCTCTCTTCTTCCAAAGAAAACATATCTACGCCATTGATTTATTTTGAAAATTAATTGGCATTTTCTATTCTACATCACACGCCGATTTGGTTTCTATTTTCTCACTGTTGATTTTGTTGACAGATAAAGAGAGAATCGAGCATTTCATCTGATACAGTCATAAAAACTTTGTATTTATAATAGAAAAATTCATCTTAATTCATTTATTTATTTTCTTCCTGGGTGGTTCTAAACTAAAAAATTTAAATTCTTAATTTTCTATCCTCTATTTGACCTTTCTAGAGAAATCGGGACTCTTCAAATTCCTCTCTTTAGAAAATATAATTCATTTTACACGGTCTCGTGAAAAAATCACTGACAACAATATTAAAAAAAAAATCTAAATTGAATAAAGAGTTGATTATATTAGTCGTCACCTAATTAGAAGCGTTGACCCTCTCAACATGGGTCCACTGTTACCATTTTCAGGAGATAACTTATGAGAGACGAACACTAAAGGCCAGTTGTATGTCGGTTGATAAAGTCTTTGTAAAAGTTGACAAAGGGTTAAACCTTAGTATTCACCTTGTGCTCGGCGGGATGGCCAATCAGATGAAGGTGCTAGTCATCTGATTGGCCATCCGGCCGAGCACAAGGTGAATTCTAAGGTTTTGACTAGCACCTTCATCTGATTGGCCATCCCGCCGAGCACAGGGTGAATACTAAGGTTTTACCCTTTGTCAACTTTTACAAAGACTTTACCAACCGACATACAACTGGCCCTAACTGATGTGGCATTAGTGTGCGGGCTATTGCTACTATCAATTAAGTTCGTCTTTAGTGCTACACTCTGAGTCCTGATAATGGGACAGTGACACCTATTTTGAGCTAGTCAAAGCTTCTAATTTGTTGACCGCTAGGCTAGATAGTACAGTTTGTTAATTTGAATCAAAAGAATGTTTATTGAAGGAGACAATAAAAGAGTGTGTCTTCTGCCGGAATTATAAATTTTATTTATTTATAACGAGACATAAATTAATTCCTGTGGATCCATTGTAATAGACTGATGAAGAGGGCAAAGCCCTCGAAACTATACTCTCGTTATAAATAAATAAAATTTATAATTCCAGCAAATTCTCGGCAAAAACTTTCATTTTAAAAGAATGTTTAAATTGAAAGTTTTTGTGCCGAGGGTAGCAGAATTTTTATATATTGAAGGAGAGAATAAAAGAGTGTTTCTTTAATAAATACTTGTTTTAAAACAAAATTTTAGCAACAGTTTAGTATTTATGCCTAATTTAAAGTATAAATTGGAGATGTTTCCAATTATGGTTAAATGTTACTAATCTAGGCCTTTTCTTAAGTTCGGCCACTAAAGTCTTTTTTCTTATAATAAAAATCGCACGCACTAATTGTAAATCTACGAATAATCCGGAAAACGTAGTTTTCACGTCATAGCACTATTATCTAGGGATAATAATTCGAATCAACTTAGCTATATCTATTATAATCAATGATCAACAGCCCTTATAAAATAATTAATTTTATCAGATTAATATGCCGCAGTTCCAGTGGCATAACAATAGAGTGGCAGGACGGGGAAAATGCCACGGGCCCCCTGCCGGAGGGGGCCGCGAGCACAGGAGGATCCTAGCATTTGTTATTACTAAATTTAGTAAATTTTATTAGTTTTGTAATTTAAATTACCTACTAAACTACAGTCACAAATTAAAATTACTAGAAAATCAACGAAAAATGCACACACTAATTTTAATTATTATTATCATTTCGTCCATAATGTGTATTAATGAGAGTTTATAGTAGGAATTAAGAACAACTTCTCACAAAAACTTGTCCTTAATTCCCATTATAAACTCTCATTAATAATTATAATAGCGTTTGTAAGTACTTTACGTAGTGATTTATTAATAAGAAAATTCAACGTTGGTTTAGCTTCTTTACATTGAGGGAAGACCCCATCCGATAAATTTGCCGCGGGCCTCAATGTTATAGTTACTCCACTGCTCAGTTCATTCAACTTTATATCTATTATCCGTTAAAGCGGCTTCGAAATTTGAAACAGAAACGTCATTCAGGACTCCCGTGAGAAGATAAAAGATTTTAAGTCGTAAATGGCTAATCCAGGAAAGTAGTACTACGCGCGGATGTGTTGTGTGTCAGAGACATAAAGCGGTCATCTTGCAAAGCTTGTCTTTATAAAGTAGAAAATTTTAACATGTTTTCTAATTTCACTTTTCAAAAATTAAATTTCGCAGGTCTGTGTATTTACATATTCTCCTCTTCCTCCAGACTCTTTCACAAAGTTCTCTTTTTCTTAAACCTTTCTGAAACTTCCTCCTTCGTTATTATATTTTACTTTACCATACAGGGTATGGTCAAGTATTGTAATCAAGCATGAAAAAAGTGTTTTTTTTTGCTCTTTTTTTTCGAAATATCTGAAAAACGGCTGCAACTATTTTGATTAAAAAAATTGAGCGAAACCATGGCATTTCGGTCTACAAAAAAGCCCTAATAAGTGAACATCGAAAATTTATATTTTTCGAGATAATAATTGTTTGGTCAAAATGTCTGTTTGTCTGTAAGTTAGTCTGTTAGTCTGTGCGTTACCAAATTTTTGTGGACGAGCTAGCTCAAAAACTAGTGTGAATATCAAAACCAAATTTCACACGTAGTTTTGGCGCATTGAGATGAAGAGCTGATTAGATTTTGGTGCATATCGACCCAAAATTAAGGGGGGTGGAGGAGGGGTTAAAATTAAAAATCTAGGCCATTTGAGCAAATTCAACCAAATTTTGTATACATAATCCGTGGGCCCCCAGAAGTTTAAAAATGCAAAAACTAACCGCCCAAAATGGGGGGGGGGGGGGGGTCAAAAAATTAAAATATAGGACCTTCTACCAAACTCAACCAAATGTTGTATACATAATCAGTGGGCCCCCAGAAGTCTAAAAATGCAAAAACTAACCCCCCCCCCCCCCATGATTATAAATAATTTTATTAAATATTAAATATAAGTGAGAGGCCAAGGTTGTATGGTAAAGTCAAGTGGATGGCCACATCAGAACGTGTCAGTTTATTTTTTAATATAAAAGAAATGACTTAGATGGTCGAGCTTATGAATACGCCTAGATTAATATAAACAATTTTAATTGCTTTTGATCAATAAAATAAAATAATTGATTTCCCGAATCACTAAAAAACAAGTAGACTTTGAAAAGTCACTTAAATTAAAAAATAATAATAATAATAATTGTCCCATTTAATTGATCATTTTAATTTTTTTTTTTTTCTAATTTCGATTAGGTCCGTGACCTCGTCGTCAACCGCAACGCGTGGAATACCAACGCATTTACTTTATCATCCAACAAATAATGTTGGAAGCACTTCACCAACGGGTGTCATCACCTCCGAAATCGCATCCGTTATTGTCAACAATTCCTCACCTTATCTTCCTACGTACGCAAGTGTTTTAGCTGCGAATAAAGTTAATAAAAAAGTCGGGGCTTCGGATTGTTCTTCAAATGAGAGTCCATCGTTGCAACAGCCAATTCAGCTGGAAAGCCCTCCATCATCGTCTTCGCCGCCGCCTCCACCACCACCACCTCCTCAGCCACCGAAACAAGCCCCGCCATCAATAGGTATCGAGAACAACGCACGATTGCGTAGATTCCACCCTTTGCCCAAAGAAACTTAGTCGATTCGTTTAGACGATTCTATGTTATTTACACATTTTGGAAAATATCAGTTGATGATGAAAGGAATCCGGTCGATGCTACTACGATCCCGCAGATTGTCTAATTTAATCAATCCATTAGCTAAGGCATCAATACTATATACATTATTATATTTAATTTTAGGTTTTTTATTTTTTGAAAAAATTGACTTTTTTATATTAATATAAATTATTAATATAAATCGTAAACAAATATATATACATATATATATGTATATATATGTATATATATAAATATTATCCAAAAAGTAAATGATTATTTATGAATGTTATATTTTGACAAATGTTTGATATTAGACACCTTTTCCAAAGCAGCCACTCTCAAATTTTAATCAAAATCAATGGATTACTTTTTATGAATATCTTAAACTCCACCGGTCGGCAACTTTAATGCAGTGGATCACCACTCTTTCAGATTTGCATTATTTTTCTTCTAACTTTTATTCCCAATTCGAATTTGCCACCCCTGTTCACCATAGATACTTTGCACATGCAATTAATACGGCCCTTAATAACTATTATTTATTTTCAATTTAAGGTAGTTCTTTCAAATCCACACAAAAAGTTTTAGCATCGTAACCACCCAAGTTACTCTGAATATATTAATCTAACAAACATAAGTTTCAAGATGGTGAAAAAAAAATAAAATAATGATCATTTTCTCACCCTTTCCCATCTACCATATGTAAAAAATTTTATTTTTAATTGCTGTGTTTTCACTGATTATGCGATATCTCTTAAGGACGCTAAAATATCTACTTGCTTTTTACTTATAAAAATACTAAACTCCTCCTAAAGGGGTCAAAAGGGGCAAAATATCTTTGCAATGTGTTTACACTAATTATGCATTTTCAATTAAGAACGATAAGATATCTACTTGATTTTTACTTAATAAAATTCTAAATACAAATATCTAAAAAGTAATTTCAGGATTTTTTGAAATTCGACTCCCAACTATCCAAAATGTGAGTGGGGGCAAACATTAAAACTCTCTCCTATCTTGATCAAATTTTGTAGAGTTATTCTTTATTACTTTAAGAAACTATTCCTGTAAAAATCAACTATCAAAATTGACTGTATGGGGGCGAAGGGGGGGGGGTGGCAAATTATAGAAATTTTTAGCTTTTTTGTACATTTACTCTTTAGAAAACTGAGAGTTATTTATTTGCAAATATCTAAAAAATAATTTCAACTTCCCAAAATGTGAGTGGGGGCAAAAAATTGATACTCTCTCTGATATAGATCAAATTTTGTAATGTTAGTTTTTAAGACTATATAAAATGTATGCTGTAAAAATCAATAGCCAAAATGAGTGCGTGGGGGCGAAAGAGGGGAGGGGGGGCAAAATATTACAAATATATATTACAGACCTAATAATCACATGCCGAGACGCCGCCTGCTAGGGCCACCTGCCCGGAGGGTCGAGCTGTAGAGGGCGTGCCGAAGGCACGTCTGGAGCAGCTCGTATTCCATATAATAATAAAACCTGAGCAAGATGCGAGGTGGGTTTCACAAAAAGAAAGTAAAACAAAATTGAGTTTTGAATTCGATATATTTCGGGGGTGAGCCCATCATCAGGAGTCAAAGTAAACTTTACTTTGACTCCTGATGATGGACTCACCCCCAAAATATATCGAATTCAAAACTCAATTTTGTTTTATTTCTTTTTTGTGAAACCTACCTCTCATCTTGCTCAAGTTTTATTATTATATTAAATTGTTTCACCTAGAACCAACACCTAACTCCTTAAAAGTTACTTATATTCCAAGTTTCGAAGACTTATTGAATTTTTGCATTTGTGAAAGAACCACCTTAAATGAAAAATGTTCTGACAAACTTTTGCCTTTCAATACATATAAATAATTACAAAAAATATAAGCAATAAATAAAAAGGCAAAATAAATGAATATTAAGTAATAAGGTTTATCCGTGGTGTATTGGGTGGCTAGGCTGGTTAAATACCTTTGATCAAAGTGACCCAATCTTTTAATAAAAAAAATGCGTTTGAAATATAATAAATATTTGGTAGTCCCGATTTAGTTGTTTTACCACCACTGATCAGCCACGTTTTGAATACATTTCCTATCCCTAATGTGACCATTCAAAACACATCAATAAAAGTTTCGTCTAAATCGGAATACTAATTTTAGAGCGAAAGCGTCCAAAAACAAACATACATATGTGCAAACTATTCGTCTTTATTATATTAATATAGATTTATACGACCCATTTGCCCTTTTACATGCTACACTTTTTTTATTTCAATATTTACAATACATATATAAAAAAGTGTTAGTGTTAAGTTGTTATAACAACTTCAAAAAAAACATAGTTTACTATTGAGAAAGACAGAAACGTCAATTAAGATATTTTGATGGCGAGCTCAAATTAATTTTCTAATGCAGGAGGTTCCTATCATTAAAATTTGCCAGCCTAAAATTTCTAGTTACCTCACTGAATGCTGATGAATTAAAATCGTCGAAAATTATATATATAAATTAAAAAAAAAAATTAATAGCTATTTTTTTAACATCCATTTTGAAGACCAATATTTCCATGTTTGGATAAAATTTATGATTGATGCAATCTTTGTTTAAACGATTTCTGTATGAATTTATGATATATTCCATTTCATAATTGAGATTACTTGCTCATAATAATATGTTGCTCGAAATACAGACACCAAAGCAAATGTGATTCTTTTGTTCAATTTATTGGAATGTTTCCCAAAAAGAATTAAAATTAATGATGTTGTTAATTAAAATAGAAATATATTCGATAAAGCTGGTGTGCCCTAAGTTGCCGACCGTTGTCCTACTCAGTTTAATCTTGTTCGTTCTCTTTAAATCCCGATAAAAAAACTTCAATAAACAAATAATATTTTTTATTAAGCATTACGGGTTTTTCATGTGTTCAAACTTTGATCTTGTCAATTGCTCATTACACTTTTCAAGCTGTTGCTATTGATAAAGGTGTCTGCTTCGAAATCTTGCTATATAAAAGAGATTCTATGATATATTCTTATTAAAATATATTTTATTTATATATTCATATTATAATATATATTAAAATATATTTTGATGATACATTCTCAGCTTGCCATGTAGCTTATGTAATTTAATATTCATATAAATACTATATACAGGGTTCCCAGATTATAGGTAGGTATATAAAAATAAGGGCGAACTACTCATTTAATTTTCTCAAACTAACAGCTGATAAAAAATTACTTAACATTTGTTTTATCATACTTTTAAGCTCATTTATTATAAGAGTATTACTGCGAACATGCAAAATGAGTATAAAATAAATTCATAAAAAGAAACAAAGAGGCTGCTTGATGCAAATAAACATACACACATATATATATAAAATATGTATATATTTAATTTATTTGTTTGAGGCTATAGTTTCCAAGCTTACCCTCATCATCAGTCTTTTAATATAAATATTATTTTTCATGGAGGTCAGTATTGTGACGACTAGCTTACAGGCTGAGAAAGAAGAAAAATTTCCACAATACTGACCCCATGAAAAATAATATTTATAATTGAAAAGACTGATGATGAGGGCCAAGCCTTCGAAACTATAGTATCAAACAAATAAATAATATATATATAATAGTTGCGTGCAAAATTTCGTGCGGAGTTTCAATAGATGGAGTTATGAGCGTCGTAACGTGTTGTCATTAATGCCTACTCCTACATATTATATATCTTTGGAAAGGTGACGTCTTCAGCTTTCATTAAAAAAAAAAATCATTTGTTTTCATACAAACTGCTTCGATAAATATCACTTTAAAAATGAATATCGATAAAGTGTAGTTACGGCATGTTATGCTTTACGAGTTTCGGAAGGTAATAAACGTTGCCGCAGCCGTGAAAAACATTCAAGATGTTTATCAGGATCAAGAACCAGCTAAACGAACTGTGGAAAAATGGTTTGCTAAATTTCGGCGAGGAGAATTTAACCTTGAAGACGATGAAGGTGATGCTCTCAGTTTGGTGGGATTGCAAGGGCATAATCTATTTTGAGCTTCTCCCTGCTGGCGAAACGATTGATTCGGACAAGTACTGTCTCCAATTAACCAATTTGAATCGAGAAATCAAAGAGAAACGTCCGATTTTGTCAAATCGCAAGGGAGTCATCTTTCATGAGGACAACGCCAGACCACACGTTTCGAAAAAGACGCTGTGCAAGCTGAAGAGCCTGAAATGGGATGTCCTAACTCATCCACCGTATTCTCCTGATATCGCACCATCTGACTATCACTTGTTCCGGTCATTGCAAAATTATTTAAATGGAAAAAACTTTGAATCTTTGGAGGCCTTAAAAAACGGCGTGTCTTCGTTCTTCGAATCTAAACCGCGCAGTTTTTATGATCGAGGCATCCGTCTGCTGCCAGAACGTTGGAAAAAGATTATAGAAAACGATGGAGAATATATCATTGATTGATTAAAGATTTTTGTTTGCCTAATCGCTGTGTGACTTTTACTCACAATCTCCGCACGAATATATATGTGTGTATGTTTTTTGCATCAAGCAGAGGACAACCTCTTTGTTTCTCTTTATGAATAAACAACTCTGATACTCTCGGCAAAATAAAAACTTTTCAAATAAAATAGATTATTGGTTCAATCATGATATAATGCTACGGTGTAAGATTTGTTAGCTGTAATTTAAATAAGTTACGCCTTTTCTCTCGTCCTCGCCGCGGAACCCACCCAACAATATTTCGAATTCAACTAACCAAAGCACTCACTGTACCTTTCACTGTAGCGTCTATTAGATCTCGACTAAGGCATTCAAGAGATGGATTAAATCGCCCGGCGTAAAACTACTGACTAGATTCAACAACTCTAATATTGGATAATTTATCTAACTTTCAGAGTTGTATAGATTTCCGGCTATTTCTCCATAACTCTCTTGACTTTACGTATCAGTATAACCCTCTATATTCATTTCCCGATATCTGAGGCCTGCCTCACAGGTACCTTAGGCTTCAACCCAACTCCTCTAATTTTCTCTGTTCTTATAACAATGAAAGTCCTATAGATGTTGCTCCTTCTTCGTGTAACATCTTGAATGTTCAATCATCACTATAAAAATATAGCAGCTATTGGTTGTGTCTGCACTAGTGACCTCGAAAGTGTTAGATGATCAACAAATCTTGCTGTTATTTTCTATCGACTGAGCTTTAGTTTGAGAATATATAAAACTTGTAAACCTAATGAGTAATTTTTGCATTATAAGCCCTTATTTTTCGATACCTCTAAACCAGATACCCTGTATGTAAATATATATTATTTATTTATATTCATTTTGCTAAATAAAAAAATAAGGTAAAGATCAAAATTCCAATTAAACAGACATTAATGTCTAATTTATTAAATAAGTTTTATGTTTAAAAAACACAATATTGAGATGCAGTCTAATATTAATGTGCTAGAGTCTGTGATTTTTATAGTGTTCTGCCCAACCGTGTCACTGCATGAGCACAATTATAATAGATTAAGGCAAAGAAGATGAAGAATTGAGATCGTTTTATTTTTTAATGTTAAGTATACTAAAAATACGTCATGTAGTGGAATGGTGGCTCAGGACACGATTTTCTTGTTTACTGGGGCTTACATTTCAGTAAACTATCAAGGGTAACTTATGATCGATTACCTAAGACTAATTAACAGTAATTAATGGCATATACCTTGTAATATAATAATGAATGATTTGACTAAAGTCTAAAATTGATCGAATACTTCACATTAATAAATCAAATATCAAATAAAGGGCTTTAAATTAAATTAAATTATTTAATACTGATAATAAGCACTCTAGAAATGGTTATCTATTGATTTGTAAATTTATTTTCTAATATAAATATAATCAAGGCAGGCCTTCTCTATGAAGGGGACTGGTTGCAAATAAATTTTTGGGACTCAAAAAGAATAAAATTTAAAAAGAAACCGTGATTCTTTCCTGATCAAGTTGATGAATTGATAAATTCTCTTGGCTTGGACTAGGCAGGTAATTAGGGAATTGGTTAAAATTGTCTAGTTTATTCATAACTTTTTGCCTTCTATTTCTGAAGCGATTTGAAATTCATAATAAATATAGTTCGAGTCATCTCAACCAAATTGATCTTATTTCCTACCAGTTATCAGAAAAAAGTTCTTGTAGCCATCTTATAAATCTCATAATATTCAGTAGCTCATATCGACAACATCGATTTTAACAGATTACTGTGGCTTGTTTACTCAAACTATATCGAATGTTTTCTACATTTGATTCAATCGCGAATCAAATGTAGGAAATTTTTGTCAAATATTGAGTGAGAATAATATCTGAACTTATATATTTTTAACTTGAAATAATGATGTTAAATAAATTTTATAATTTTTCTCATTAGTATATCAAACTATATCTATTATTTCTTGAAAACGGCTCCAGGGTTAGAACCCAAAATTTCTTAAATAAACGAGAAAATTGTAACCAATTTTCTAATTTCACTATATGGATGTGGTCCATCACGAAATAATTTTTCATTTAAAGAACGGTGATATATCAAAACCAACATTAAATAATAACTTCAATTTCATTCGCTGTATCCCTCTTGTGGTCGGCCCTGTATATATATTATTGTAGGGTTTCTTTTTAAATAAAAATCTTATAGATTGTTTTAGAAAAAAATTACCTTTATTAAATGTTTGATGATTTAAACAAATAAATTAAATGGCGAATAGAGCTGAATTGTAATCAAATGTTTCATTTTTTTTTTTCAACAAGTTTGTAAAATCGAATAATTAGTTTTAAATTGAAAGTGGCAAAAACTAACAAACTAACTTACAAACTTTTACTCTTTATAATATTAGTATAGGTTTATCAAAAACATTTGTTCCTCAATAGTAACAGTTTTTTTTTTTTAATATTTCTAATACATATAAGATCTTTATTAGTGTCATAAAAACTTTAAAATATGAGAAATTTAGAAAGAGACACGCTTTGTTGGCGAGCTCAAATTAATTTTCTTATGCTAGAGGACCCCTGTCATTAAAATTTCGTTATGCCACTTTTCTATTCTCGAATTAATTTATTAATTTCAATAAATAATCAAACAATAAATAAATTCAATGTCACTTTTTCTAAAATAAACCATAAGAAACTCTACAATAGTTAAATGATCTGTCTGATATATAGAGAAAAGATATCCCATCCTAGCTATACATATATTTATATTAGATTATTATCTAATTTTAATAGTTACTTATAATTTAATTCGAGCAACAATATTCGGACTTTAGTGAAATTGCATAAGATTTTTTTTTTTAATTTGAATCATATGGGACTCAATCAGTTGTAATCAACTAATCATCAATCAAATTATGGTAAATATCTTGTAAAATACAGACTCAGAAGTCTAATGCTATAAATGTTATTTAATGAGCAGGCTGTAGGGGAGTTTCGAAAATTCATATAAATTATTGCTACTCCGCATTGCTAGTATAGACACCAGTAGCGTATCGTTCGGACTTTCCTCTAAGTCAGCAGTGTCCATTTGATATTAGTCACATCTATCATATTCACATTCTTAAAAATCAACTTAATTTTGAGGATTTTTATTGAAAGGTATTATTTTTTTGGCTAATAAATAAGGCGGATTGAATGGAGAAAAGAGAGTTGTGCTTCAACATCTTCTTAATCATTTCCAAAAGAATTAATTCAGCTAAATTAATCCAGGAGTACACCGTATTCTCAGGCCATCCAATTACTTAATAGCACCATGTGTTGATTAACATCGTGATCATTAGATGGGAACTGGTGTTTTTCCCTTGGTATTCCCGCTAGCTTTATTTATAATTATATCTACTTAATTATCCTCCAAGGAAGATAATAATTTATTTTATTTTACGTATACATTTTAATATTGTTTATTTATGAAGCTATGCCATAGTAGATAGACTATTTTCATGAGCTTGTTGAAAATGGAAAAGCCTCAAGGACTTATTTTCTACAATTCCACTAACTTTGAATATTCGCCTTTGCTCGTAAGCATAGATCTAGAGTCTGTTTTCTGGGCAGAGTGTATGTTGGGAGAACTTACATTGGTAAAGTGGGAGTAGTTTCAGGTACTTTATGACTAAAAAAAGACAGACTAAAAAAGTATACTGTAAATTGGGCGGGATGAGCATGTAATGTATTGTTCGTTTTTCTGTTTTCGTCTAAGGAATTCAAAGGGTTTTAGCTGGGACAGAAAAGACTCGTAGCATGTTCGCTACGAGCATTATATTACAGACTTGGCTTGTCTAATCTACATGTAGCTTTAGAAATATAATAAAAATACCATATGGGGATCATTTTTTTTAATTATCCTGTCGATTTTATTTCTAAGCTAAACGCTGGATTGAAATTTAGAGCTACCAATAAAAGCACCAAAATTCTCAATTTCCTTATCTAATCTGATAACTTGGAATTTCATGAGATATTGAATGAAAAGATATCACAAATGTACAAAGTCTTAAATTCAAAAAGACTCTTTTTAAATCTATTTCACCTGCACGATTTTTTATTTTTTTACTTTATTATTATTAACAATCAAAAAAATAAAATGAGGACAAAAACAAATTTAAGAGAAGCTAATATACCTATGGTAAAACTTTTCTTCTTTTATTTACGTTATTTAAAACTTATTCAAGGGTCCTGAAGCATGTTCCTAAATCTGCTTGATCAAAAATAAACTACGCTTATTGAAAAGTTCCAATTTTGTCGGTCGTTGTGACCATTTGGACACTGCTACTTTTTTTATAATATAAATATAATATTTATTCTTATTATATATATTAGAGTTTTCTTTCCATGACAAAAACAAAATAACAAATAAAATATATTTGCACTATTTACACCTTTTTGAGAAATTCATTTGTTTTCATAGATGATAAGAGTTGACACGATCAATCACTCGAAATTGATTCTGGGTACGCTACTGACTATAGGCCGATCCAGATCCACATTAGATCTGATCGACAAAGAGCTCAAGGGGAGCATTTCCTTCGAAAAAGCAGGTTCTGACTATAGAATAAAAAAAATATATATATATATATTATCAATATTAAATTTTTATATTTTTAAGGATCTATTTGACCATTATTTAATTTGTTGATCTCCAAGAGTTGCTCATTAGTTGTTTTTTTTCCAATGTCGGAGAGTTAATCTATCCAATTTGGTGATAATTCTAACCCATACTCGAAACTCTATTGAGTATTATTTAAACAGACTTATTCTGTCCTAGTCAGTTTTATGCTCAAAGATTATTTCTAAGACTATGTTTAGTTATGTTTATGAGATTATTTAATTTATTTTCACTTATTATATTTGAAAATATTCCTATGAATAGCTTAATGCCTAAAAGTTAGGTACAATTTTGTTAGATAATTATATATTTATAAAACGTAAGTTTTAGTTTTTACAATGCAAAATGTTGATTCAATTTTTAATTTCTATGTCATAACTATTTTAAAAATAATGAATGATTGCCAAAATAATATTTAATTAACAAATAAAATTGATTTTTTGTAAAATAATTTTAATCAAATAAATTATATATACAAATCATTTAAAATCGTAGCATACCAAATATTTTTAATTTAAAATACAGAATAGATAGTCGAATATTTTTAGTATAACTTTTTGGTGATTAAATATTATTTTGAGTGGATATATTCATGGGCGCCCATCAATGTATTAGAAAGAGGTCTCAGTGAGCCTCTCTTATCGGGCAGCAATATTTACTTTTTTGTTTTGTTTATTTTTATGTTTAAAATGAAATTGTGAATCTTGGATTTGACCTTTGTTAATAATCGTCCATAAAACTCATATAATTAAGCAGTGCCGTAACTAAGCAGGGTCAACAGGTGCACCCGCACAGGGGGCCCTGAAAAAACTCATAGTAAAAATAGTAAAAACTAAAATACTATTAATAATGAAATTAAGTTCTTACAAAAAACATGTTTTATTAATATTTAATTATTTAATAATGGGCCGTCCATAAAATACGACACACTAAATCCAGACATTTTCTATCCCCTTCGCCCCTGGCGTTGTTGCTCTTCGCATTTTTATGTTCCCCTAGCTATAATAATTATCTCAAGATACCCCGATACCAGCCCCCTCCTCTCTTCTTAAAACGTAAAAATGAAAGATAATTTCTATAAATTGCAGTTATATATACTATACATATACGTATATTCCCAGACAGAAGGGAATATTGCAGCAATATTGCAATATTAAACCTTGCAGGAACATTGCAGTAATATTCCTATGTCCGCCTCTTTTACATTGCAGCAACATTGCGACAACATTTCCAATGTTGCAGGAACATTGCAGCAATGTTGCCACTGCAATATTGCTGAAATGTTCCTACAATATTGCCACTGCAATATTGCCAATATTGTGCAAGGTTCGCAATATTGCTGCCATATTCCAGTTTGTCTGGGTTCATAGAAATTAAGTTAATTTAAAAGAAATTACATGTTGTGAATACAAAATTTAAAACCAATAAATCAAGTTTAAAAATCATTAAGATTCAATTAGCTTAACTATTACCTTATTTCACGCCCTAAATATGAAAAAATAAAATTATGGTTAAAAGAATAAAAATGAAATTGATTTATCCATGTGACGTCACGTTTGCTGTGATCTGTAACAATAGGCTATATGTCACTCTCCCCTTTGTTTCTTGCCTATTTAATGGACGGCCCTTAATATTTTTTATAAAAAATAGGAAGGCTCGAATTTAAAACCAATCACGGTGCCCTTCAAAGGGTAATTTGGCATTGTAATTAGCTCATAATTATTTGGAAATAAGGGGGGTAGGGAAATCCCCTTATTTTGTAATCCTTCTCGGTTCAGAAGCTCTAAAATTACTTTTCTAGTTAATTCAATCAAAAAACATATTTTCTTTGTAATGTAATAAAAAATTAAAAGATTCGAGCTCGTTGCTTGCCTTTCCTTTTGAAAAACTAATATTGGCGCCTATGCATATATTTTATATTATTATATGCGATCATTGATACTTTTCTTAAAATATTTCTTTAAAATAAATAGCCAGCCAATACACTAATTCTATTTACTGAAAGGATTCTTCGACTAGTTGTTTCTAATATCTTAATTATACAAAGTACAAACGAGTTATTTATTTACTATTCTTCTCATACTGGAGATTGAATGTGTATATATGCCCCATATAACGGTGAGCGAAATTTATTGTTTTCAAAAAAAAAATAAATAAAAAAAAAGATCTCAAAAGTATCAATTAAATGCTACGAAATAATTCCTCTAGTAAAATAATTATTATTTTTGTTTACCTTTCTATTCTTGAAATATAGATGAATCGGTATAAAAAAATATTGATCGGCTTTCAAATCATTTCTGTCTTTCTATCGTAAATGTAAATGCGGAGACTTGAATTTGTATAAAATACATAACGTTCAATGTTTTTTAATTAAATTTTTAAAAACATTTGAAAGATATTTATAAGAAATTATTTTATACAGGATATAGAATGACCGGGAAGATATTAAAAAAAACTTTCTCAAAATCAATATAACCATCAAAGCTTCAACTCGAAGATTTATATCCCATTATTTAGATGTTTTATGTACTACTATATTATGATTTTTTTTTTCTTTTAATTTACTTTTTTTTTTTATCTTTGAAAGTAAATGTTTCGCTCATCTTCCTCCATTATTGAAAATATTTCAAATGTTTTAAAAATTTTAGAGAATATAATTTTTATTTTATTAGGCTTTATATAGGTAGAAAATATCCTTTCAGTGATCCTCAAAAAAAAAATCACTATGAATAAATAAAGAAAAAAAACTTAATAAATCAAATAACTCTTATTTCTTTTAGACAAGAGTTTAGTTCGAAATATAATTTTGTATTATAATAATCCTCTAATCCTCATTTTTTTTTAATATAATGAATGTTAAATACTCCTAATAAATAAAAAATGCGACTAGTCACGAAGTGGCGAATTGTGTAGGGTTTAACTGTATCATCTTGTCTCGTCCAATCTAAGATTTCTGCAAATATTTTTATGTTAAAGCTTTGGTGGTCAGATTGATGATTTTGAATTTTTTTTGGATTAGACCACCCATGGTGTATATGGAGCTTTCATTTAAATATAACGTTTCGGTATCTGTTTTTCTAGCTATTTTCAAGTGTTGATAAATCCAGCAAAATCGATCAAACCAACGTATTTCATCCCATGTTCCCCTGCCTTTCAATAACAATACTTTAACTTATATATGTTTTCTAAGTCCCCATTGTTCCATACGTATTTATGGACGGACCCTAATCAGTACAAAGACTTGTTTAACACAACTGCTCTCTGACATTTACTACTATATCAAGACCATAATTTTACCTCCCTGCATATATAAACACTAATTGTTAATGGCTCCTAAAATGGAAACACGCACTTAATATATCTCTATATATAAACCATGGATGGCCTAATCCAGAGAAACCTTCCAAATCATGATTACCTATAATTTTTATTAAATAATGGCATATATTATGTTACTTTTTTTATCTCACACTTTTGTAATCTCACTTAAATATTTTTTTTCCATTTTGTTATATTTTTGTTGGATTTAATATTTAATTTTAAATATAAGTAAACCATAATTTATGTAATTATGTTTTTTATGATCTTAATAAACCTGTAGATAAATCTTCCAATTTATAAAATTTATAAAAAGAATATTTAATTTCTTTCCCAATTTTTTTTTTTTCATGACGAATAAAATTAATCCATCTTCGCTGCATAATATTATTTGTTTTAAAACTGGAAAGATGCATCTACTTTTAATAATGAAGTAAATACATTCATTTTTTTTACTCTTGTAAAAAAAAAGCATAAAAATGAAAAGACATAAATTTCTCCTGTTTTGGTTAAAATAAATTTTTTATTATTTTCATAGAATTTCATTGTAAAAAAATAAAATAAAATAAAAATAAAAAAATTAAATGGAAAGACATTAAATTGTTTAAATATTT
Organism: Forficula auricularia; assembly: GCA_024734495.1. Lineage (NCBI taxonomy): Eukaryota > Metazoa > Arthropoda > Insecta > Dermaptera > Forficulidae > Forficula > Forficula auricularia. The sequence goes on along the minus strand of JALMQS010000818.1, from coordinate 321,742 downwards.
TATTTTCTTATTTTAGATTCACATATTAAAAGACTGAAAACAAAAGACCCCTAGTGCTCATGTGCGGCTTTAAAAAGAATTTTTTTCCCTTAAATTAAATTGATAGTAGGGCTCATAAATAATCTGCACTTGGTTCAAATTTTTTAATAAATGAATTTTTAGTGGGATTTTGTTAAATATTAAATAATATAAAATTAAACACAAATTCATGGAAATTTGTTTGAGATGCAGATCAAGAAAAAAATTCTAAATAAAATAATTTATCGAAACATAATTTTAAAAATAGTCGTTTCGATGGATTTTTCTTCTTTTGTCTCCTTTTAAGTTAATGATAAATAACATGAAACAAGCGTTGTTAAAGAAGACTTATTGTCTTGAAAGCCTCGTTCATTAGCCCCTTCAAACGCTGATAAAGAAGGAAGATCTTACTAGTCGTTGGTTTTTAAAAGATTGAAAATGACATTCTGATAAAACCTGCATTTTCTAAAAATTGTAACATCAATTAGGGGCTCTAAAAGCCCACAACATTAAATTTAATTTTTAAAGAAGACTATCAAAGATCTTATTAAATTATATATTTTTGATTTAATGTAAAAAGGGGTTTCATCCCCTCGAAAATCAAACTCATGTGTCGAATCTCAATTCAGGCTATTATTTGAGACAAAGCTGTATTGATATATAGGACCAACTAAAGAAAACAATTCTCATTTGCCATGTGACTCTATTTTGAACTTTAGCCCTAATGTAAAACTCAAATTTCGAAAAAATTTCATTTTTCAAATTTAAATTCTAAACCAGTTGGCCCCAAATGTCAAGAGAACTTTGTCTCAAAAGATAGCTAGCAAATATCCACTCGAGTTCAATTCTCGAGTGGGTTAAAATATCAAATCTTTGATACTCATTTTTAAATGTAGACTTAATTTGTATTAAAAATATTTTTTCTTTCGAAAGCAGCATTTTATTTTGTTAAAAAAAAAAAATTGAAGTGAGAATAGTTATATGTGGGGGTATAAAGATAGAACTTCTTTAAAAAATCCAAAATTAATAACAAGTCAGGAATATATACTTGCGGAATCGAACTATCTTCAATCCTTCAAGATTCCAATCTTCGAATATCTTCGACCCCTCATATTTTAAATACAAATCACTTTCTTTTCTGAATTCAAAAGTCAATAATTCTAAATTAAAGAGTTGGTGACCTTTTACGAAATAAAAAATTTTAAGAAAACAATAAAAACCGACTTCAAAAAATTAAATGCAACAAATAAAATACACTAAAAGGTATAAAATAATTATTATCTTATTTAGTTACAACTAAACGACGAAATATTAACACGAAATTACTTTTTGAAGTAGGTGCCAAACATATACCTTTTATGAATCGCACTCGACGGATCTTACTTAGTACGTTTGGAGGATATGCTCGCTTATAGGTAGGTATAGTTTGTTTGGTACCGAATTCAAAAAGTAATTTCGTGTTAATATTTCGTCGTTTAGTTGTAACTAAATAAAATAATAATTATTTTATACCTTTTTAACCGACTTCAAAAAAGGAGGAGGTTCTCTATTTGATTGAATTTTTTTTTTTTTTTTTTTTTTTTTGTGCCTATGTTACCTCATATCTCCGCCAATTGTCAACCGATTTTGAAAATTTTTTTTGCATTGGGTCCAGTCTAGCTTCCGATTGGTCCCATTTTTTTTTCGATTTTTTTTCATAGGTATTAGACCTTTTTTATTAGGTTTGTTTAGACCTAACCTCTTTGTTTATGAACCGATTTCGATGGTTCTTTTTTTATCCGAAAGGGGGTGTCTTAGGGATGGTGTCATATTAATTTGGTCAAGTTCTGATGATATGATCACTATTAATGACATCACTAAAAAGAGAAAAATAAAAATAATTTTTAAGAAAAAATAAAAACCGACTTCAAAAAATTAAATGCAACAAATAAAATACACTAAAAGGTATAAAATAATTATTATCTTATTTAGTTACAACTAAACGACGAAATATTAACATGAAATTACTTTTTGAAGTTGGTGCCAAATATATACCTTTTATGAATCGCACTCGACGGATCTTACTTAGTACGTTTGGCGGGTACGCTCGCTTATAGGTATAGTTTGTTTGGCACCGACTTTAAAAAGTAATTTCGTGTTAATATTTCGTCGTTTAGTTGTAACTAAATAAGATAATAATTATTTTATACCTTTTAGTGTATTTTTAACCGACTTCAAAAAAGGAGGAGGTTCTCTATTCGATTGAATTTTTTTTTTTTTTTTTTTTTTTTTTTTTGTGCCTATGTTACCTCATATCTCCGCCAATTGTCAACCGATTTTGAAAATTTTTTTTGCATTGGGTCCAGTCTAGCTTCCGATTGGTCCCATTTTTTTTTCGATTTTTTTTCATAGGTATTAGACCTTTTTTATTAGGTTTGTTTAGGTTTGTTTAGACCTAACCTCTTTGTTTATGAACCGATTTCGATGGTTCTTTTTTTATCCGAAAGGGGGTGTCTTAGGGATGGTGTCCTATTAATTTGGTCAAGTTCTGATGATATAATCACTATTAATAACATCACTAAAAAGAGAAAAATAAAAATTTTTAAGAAAAAATAAAAACCGACTTCAAAAATTAAGTGCAACAAATATAAAAATACACTAAAAGGTATAAAATAATTATTATCTTATTTAGTTACAACTAAACGGCGAAATATTAACACGAAATTACTTTTTGAAGTTGGTGCCAAACATATACCTTTTATGAATCGCACTCGACGGATCTTACTTAGTACGTTTGGCGGGTACGCTCGCTTATAGGTATAGTTTGTTTGGCACCGACTTTAAAAAGTAATTTCGTGTTAATATTTCGCCGTTTAGTTGTAACTAAATAAGATAATAATTATTTTATACCTTTTAGTGTATTTTTATATTTGTTGCACTTAATTTTTTGAAATCGGTTTTTATTTTTTTCTTAAAAATTTTTTATATTTGTTGCTTTAATTTTTTGAAGTCGGTTTTTATTTTTTTCTTAAAAATTTTTATAGTGTATTTTATTTGTTGCATTTAATTTTTTGAAGTCGGTTTTTATTTTTTTCTTAAAAATTTTTATTTTTCTCTTTTTAGTGATGTTATTAATAGTGATCATATCATCAGAACTTGACCAAATTAATATGACACCATCCCTAAGACACCCCCTTTCGGATAAAAAAAGAACCATCGAAATCGGTTCATAAACAAAGAGGTTAGGTCTAAACAAACCTAATAAAAAAGGTCTAATACCTATGAAAAAAAATCGAAAAAAATGGGACCAATCGGAAGCTAGACTGGACCCAATGCAAAAAAAAATTTCAAAATCGGTTGACAATTGGCGGAGATATGAGGTGACATAGGCACAAAAAAAAAAAAAAAAAAAAAAATCGGTCGAATAGAGAACCTCCTCCTTTTTTGAAGTCGGTTAAAAAATGAATGCAGATGACTAATTCAAACGAACCATATCTAGTAAGTAGTATTTATAAGATCTTATCTGCGGTCTAGTCGAGATCGTGACCCATATTACTTTAATTATCCACGGAAATTAAATCTAAAGTATGAATGGCCACGATACCTTCTTAAGTAAAACGACATAAAAGAATAGAAAAAAAGGAGATAACAGGTATATGTGTTCAGTGGAATATATTATTGTATTTTTTTTTTTTTTTTTTTGTAATAATAATAAGAGACTTTTTTTTATTAATAGTTAAAATTCTAAAAATTTAAAACTTTAAAATCTCAAAAGACCAATATTCCAAGGTGTTAAAGATGTTTTTTACTTTACACGATACATGGTCTGGTCAAGTATTGTAACCTTGCATGAAAAAAGTGTTGTTTTTTTTTCTTTTTTTCGAAATATCTCAAAAACGGCTTAAACGATTTTGATAAAAAAAATTGAGCGAAACCATGTCCCTATAGACGTATAGACCCTTTGATAGATTACGAAATATAGCATATGAACCCTATACGACCATATGAAAATGACTCACTATGTGAAATTGATAGTGACCAAAAAGATGAGTGGGTGCTAAAAAATAATATAAAATAATAAAATTTCAAAACAAAGATCGAAGAAAGCTGATATTTACTTTAGAATAATCTCATTTAGAAGGAGATATTATTAATTACTAGTGGGCCCAAAATGAAGGAGCCAAAATTAAGGGAGTATAGCTGAGAAGACATTGTCGCAAAAATTTTCAATTTATTTTTGTTTCTCATTGTGTTGTAAAATGTCTGAAACGTGGAGAAAAATCATTTCTAACCATATTTTTGTTCTGTCCGTGTGTCTATCTGTGTGCCTTGATTCAGAGACATGGGCGTGCCCAACTATGGTCAGGGGGCAGGTGCTCCCCCCCTAGAAGACGAAATAAAGTCTATTATGTTGGCAACTAAAAAATAGAATATGTAAAAATATATATAAAGTAAAGAAAATTAAAAAAAAATTTAATTTTTTTAAAATTTTCTTTACTTTATTTAAATATGTTTCACCATCAAGAACCTATACTATTCTTGATTTTCGTCTTATTTTAACGAGTTCTATAAGAATCCGTCGTCAAATCCACATGGTAAAGAGAAATAAATGTTCAAAAAAAAAAAAAAAGGAATGTCTGTTTTTTTTTAATGCAATCGAATGCAAGAAGGGGTGCACCAGTAAAGATGCAGCTCCTATGGATCTCGAAAGACCCTTGCATTACCGAAGAGAAGTGAAAGTTGATTAAGTGAGAGGGTGTAGACGTAGGTGTCAAAGCACTCCGGTTTTGAAGGTTTGAAGATTATAGGTGCTGGGAAAGATGGAGGCTGGGAGAGAGTTCCAGTTCCTTGAAGTCATGAGGATATATGTATTGGCGAATCAAGTGGTCCGGCACTTTTCTAATTTGACCGCGAAAGAGTGTTGGGAGTCGGCAAAACGCGTGCTACGTGCAAAGCATGCTCTGGGGGGAATTATTGATTATGTAGTATGTAGCGGCCCGCTCTCGCTCATGGCGACGAGCCTTGAGACACGGCCGCTAGATGACTCAGTCGGATCGATGAGTCGCTTTTGCATGAGTGAAATATATTCACCCATGCTATAATTAAAGCGACTCGATTCGACTGGAGAAGCGAACAGATTCGAAGCGAATCTGGAGGGGCCACCGCCATCCAGCAGCCCCTCCCCTGCACACACCCTATATGAACACGCAACCTACAACTCTGCATACGCAAGATTGTTAGGACCCCATCGACTTGATGGGGGGCGCGGCATCAAAGCGCCACACAGCACTCACCTCAAGAGAGCCCTAGCAACACCTGGTGACCCCGACGTGATTGCAAAGCAAGCAGCCTCTTGACCCACCAGCTAGGTGGATAGAGCCTTGCCCGGCTGACTCAGTCGGTAATCGGCAATCACACAAGAAACAAAGGGTGTGGTGTAGCGGCCCGCTCTCGCTCATGGCGACGAGCCTTGAGACACGGCCGCTAGATGACTCAGTCGGATCGATGAGTCGCTTTTGCATGAGTGAAATATATTCACCCATGCTATAATTAAAGCGACTCGATTCGACTGGAGAAGCGAACAGATTCGAAGCGAATCTGGAGGGGCCACCGCCATCCAGCAGCCCCTCCCCTGCACACACCCTATATGAACACGCAACCTACAACTCTGCATACGCAAGATTGTTAGGACCCCATCGACTTGATGGGGGGGCGCGGCATCAAAGCGCCACACAGCACTCGGCACAAGAGAGCCCTAACAACATAGTACATAATAATCTTCTTAATGATATCTTAGTACATAATAATAATAAAAAAAATAAAAAAAAATTTCTTTGTTCAATTTGATTCTTTTAGTTTTTTGACAGAAAACAATTACTTTGTTTAAAAGGTTTATATTTTATGTTAGTTGATGAATTGAATGAATTGTGATAGAAAAAAGAATACTGTTTGAAATGTTTTTTCTCGTAGTAAAAAATCCTGACAAATAAGTTTAATAAATGAGCCACTGAAGAAGTTGCAAAACAGCAACAAAACGTATGGCATATTTAATCAAAACTTGTATTTAATTTAATTTAAAGTCTTGTCCAACTCCCTACGATTCCTTTAATTACACTGGGCAACAAAAAAATAATTTTTAAATGCTTAAAGCACTTGATGAGTCAATTCCTACCAATTTTGGGTTGAGAAAAACGAATATGACAATGAAAATTTTTTCTTAGCTCTAGTTTCTGTGAAATACAGTAGGTGGCGGATCAAGAGAAAAAGATACATTTTAATTACATATGCTAACAACATTGAAAATGCATTTTATTTTTTTACAAATTGTAGTTACATTCTAAGAGTTCTACATTGCTGGAATAATACTTCACAGATGGTCGTGTCTGAAGAGATTTATGTGGTGCCTTCATCAGATTGTCGTTTTTTAGCTTGCCTCTTTTTTGTTGCCCAGTGTTATTAGTCCATCAGGAATTTACAGATTAGTTTTTAACCTGTAAACTCCTGATGATGGACTAATAACACTGGGCAACAAAAAAATAATTTTTAAATGCTTCGAGCACTTGATGAGTCAATTCCTACCAATTTTGGGTTGAGAAAAACGAATATGACAATGAAAATTTTTTCTTAGCTCTAGTTTCTGTGAAATACAGTAGGTGGCGGATCAAGAGAAAAAGATACATTTTAATTACATATGCTAACAACATTGAAAGTGCATTTTATTTTTTTTACAAATTGTAGTTACATTCTAAGAGTTCTACATTGCTGGAATAATACTTCACAGATGGTCGTGTCTGAAGAGATTTATGTGGTGCCTTCATCAGATCGTCGTTTTTTAGCTTGCCTCTTTTTTGTTGCCCAGTGTTATTAGTCCATCAGGAATTTACAGATTAGTTTTTAACCTGTAAACTCCTGATGATGGACTAATAATTATTAATCATGGACACGAATAATGAAATATTTAAATTTAATTTAAATATTTATTTTTATTATCATTTGGAACAACATTATAAACAATTTAAAACATTTTATTGTAACATTTAACTTAAAATTATTTTTTAATTGTTAAAAACATATTTTTATATAAAAAATAGTTCTTTGCTTTTCACGAATTTTTTTTTTAAGAATCTTTGAATATGTGAAATAATCAAGTAGGCTTTGCCTTTTACCAACAAAAGAAAGTTTGTTTTGTTTATTATTAGTAAAAATGACTCGTGGAAAGGTTGTTGATTAAAAAATTCGCTCAATTATTATCAATTTATTTAAAAAGGGAAAATAAAACGCGGAAATTGGCGATCTAGTTAATTTATCAAAGTTTACTGTCAGAAATATTATTCGATCCTTATTTTGGATATTTTCGAATATTTACGCTGACGGGGGCTCATATATGGTTCTAAATAAATAAAAAAAATATCCCCCAAGTTTTAAGTCTCTATCTCAATTTTAACCTATAGTGCTACACACCGATTAAGGTTCCCATTTAAATAACATAGGGTTTTTGGCATTAAGCGATCAATTTTTTATTCCGGCCAAAGTAATGGTTCAAAAAATTTGAAACTCTTTAGACTTTATCCTTATAATAGTAACTATCCCTCAAAATTTTTACAGATTTTTAGTTATTAGAATTTTGGAGTCTATAACTTACTAATACTAAGATATAGAAGTATTTTATCTAGATGTAACTCCAAAATTGTAATAGCTAAAAATTTGTAAAAATTCTTAAGGATAGCTACTATTCTAAGGATAAAGTCTACAGAGTTTCAAATTTTTTGAACCATAATTTGAATAAAAAATTGATCATTCAATGCCAAAAACCCCATGTTATTTTGATATGAAACTTAATCGCTATGTAGCACTATAGGTTAAAATTGAGATAGAGACTTGAAACTTGGGCGATATTTTTTCAAATTTATTTAGAACCATATTAACTCCTGTCTGCGTAAATATTCTAAAATATCTAAAATAAGGAGCACCCCCTAGTGCAGGGGTCGGCAACCTGCGGCTCGCGAGCCGCATGCGGCTCTTTCGATGTAAAGATGCGGCTCTCCAGTTCCATGTGCAAAAAATATTAATAATTATACAGTGAAAGCAAAGATTTAGGTATTTTTTTGAGTCTCTTTTTCTGAAAAAAGATGAAAATTATTTAAAAAATCAAATAATAGCAATAATTTATATACCTATATGTTGCATGTCAGAGAGAGATTTGTCTTAAAGGTTTGGCTAACAGCCCGGCAAGCTTAGTTAGCGCTTGGGTTCGATTCCCAAGGGGACGAACCTCTCTGTTATGCAATGTAAAAATATTTTCTCTAAAATCTATGATTGGTCTTTAAGTAAATTAATTTATTAATAATTATATTATGTTATTTTCAAAACTCATAAAAAATATTATACTGCAAAAAATATATATATATACCTACTGCAAACAGGATAAAAACACTCAACACAGAACAGTGAGAATCAAGGGCGGTTCCAAAGGGGGGGGGGGGGGCGGAGGCGGCGATCGCCCTCCCCATAGCGAGACTTGCAAATCGCCCCGGTCATATTTAAAGTTCGTAGAGACAAAATATGCCACCAGTACTTGCCACATTTGCAGCCAGGAAGCAGACGTATCGTCTGAGCACCGTATGCCAAATCTAAGTTCGCAACCTCGAAAGTGTGGGCGACAACTTTTGGTGGCCGAAAAATCTCGAAATTTTCTGAATTTTTCCAGTTTTTCGCTTATAACTCGAAAACGGTCTATATTTTGTAAATAACCGTCCTATAGTAAATTAAAGAGGGCAAAATTTCGCTTTGATTAAAAAAAAAATAGAAAATTGGTCCCCGGTAGTTCGATTTTTGTATGGGGATCCACCCCCCCCCCCCCAGATCCCTTTTGAATACCTATCCCGAAAACTCGCACTTTTTTCCATTTTGACCATGAAGGAACACGTTTTCGACAAAGTCCACACTGACGCTTTTGAGGATTCGGATCATATCATGTCCGGAAAATGCAGAATACCTATAAATCTAAGAGTTTTTTTTATCAAAAAAATGGTCCAAGTAAACGTCCAAGATAATAAAATTTCGTAGAGAAAGAGATAGAAATCAAGTTTCTAGGATGAGTGGTTTTCATTTAATGAAGGAAAAACTGCTATTTTTTGCAAAAAATTGCATTTTTTTCAAAACATCAACCTCATTGCGGCACGGGTAACCATTATCCAATTAAGATGAAACTTTGTTTGAATTGTAGCAAATTTAATCTAGTTTAAAAATGTCTAGTCGTCTTTTTCAAAAACGTGATACTTCATGGTAAAATGGGAAAAAATCGAAAAAAGTGCGAGTTTTAGGGATATTCAAAAGTGATCCCGGGGCCTGTTTTTTGAATCACAATAAAAAATCGAACTATTGGACCAATTTTCTATTGTTTTCAATCGAGGCGAAATTTTCTCCCCTTTAATTTACTATAGAATGGTTATTTACAAAATATGAACTGTTTTCGAGTTATAAGCGAAAAACTGGAAAAAGTCTGAAAATTTAGATGTTTTTCAGACACTAAAAGTTGTCCCCAGCCATAAATTCCACATAATTAAATACTCTATCTAAGCCACTTCAAGTAATGATAATTATTTAATTGAAAAGTTTTTGTTTTGCCGAGAGTAGCAGAGTTGTTGATTCACAAAGAGAAACAAAGAGGTTGTCCTCTGCTTGATGCAAATAAACACACACATATATATCGAGATGATATATCTGTATATATATATTATTTATTTGTTTGAGACTATATAGTTTCGAAGACTTGGTCTTCATCATCAGTCTTTTTAAATTATAAATGTTGTTTTTCATGGATTCAATATCGTATGGATATATCGATACGATATTGAATCCATGAAAAACAACATTTATAATTAAAAAGACTGATGATAAAGACCAAGTCTTCGAAACTATATAGTCTCAAACAAATAAATAATACATATAGGTATACAGATATATCATCTCGATATATACCTATGTGTGTATGTTTATTTGCATCAAGCAGAAGACAACCTCTTTGTTTCTCTTTGTAATGATAATTATTATAACCACTATGCAAACAATCATTTTATTCGAATATATACATGAGTAATTTCATTATAAACTTATTATATAAATATGAGAATAACTCATTTAGCGAACTATAATCCAAGTATATTATATTATTCATTTAATAGGTAACGCTGTATATTTTCCGCTTTTCATGCGCTCTTTTTGTTTGTTTTTAATTTTACATGGGTCAAAATCGCCTCGAAAATCTACTTTTGAAGTCAATTTTTTTTTAATTTTCCCGGGGGAGGGGGGGGGAGTGCCGCCGGTACATGATCCCCGCAAAATGAAAGTCTGGTACCGCCCCTGGTATACCATAAGTGTATTATTTCTTTAGAATGTAAGCGTATTTCTTGTAAATAAACATTAATTAATTGAATTTCTTACTAAAAAAAAAAATATTGTTATAACCCTTATAGCACAGAGACCAAAATAATACCCAAATGCAACTTTTTTGATTGGTTGAATTATAGTCATTATATAGTTTTAATTAGGTTGAATTACGGTTTCAAAGCGGTAGTTATATGTCTCGTTTTTTCCGTTTTGCAACTATTGTATTATAGTTAAATTATAGTCGCAAATATTATAATGCAACCGTTACAAAAGGTTGTCGCCAACATTTTTGTCACCGATTTGCAACTGTTTAAGTATTTATAATTTTATATTTCTTTGATTCGATTAATATAATGAATAATACACAATTCTTTAATAAAGAACAATAATCAACATTATATATATATTATTGTATATCATTAAAGAATTGTGTGATTATTCATTATATTAATCAAATCAAAGAAATATATATAAAATTATAAATAAACAGTTGCAAATCGGTGACAAAAATGTTGGCGACAACCTTTTTGTAACGGTGGCATTATAAACTTTGCGACTATAATTTAACGATAATACAACGGTTGCAAAACGGAAAAAAGCGAGACATAACTACCGTTTCGAAACCGTAATTCAACCTAATTAGAACTATATAATGACTATAATTCAACCAATCAAAAAGGTTGCATTTGGATTTTATTTTGGTCTCTGTGCTATATGGGAATCTTGTATTTTTTTTTATTATCGCCCCCCCCCCCCCTATAAAAATTCCTGTATCGCCCTTGGTGAGAATAGGTGGAGTAGAGAGTAGACGGACATCTGACAGCCGCTTGGTCACCAGGCCCAGCCCACAGACATTGAAATAGCACATATAGATTACGGGTTTTTTTTCAAGGGCCCTAAAAATAGTTCTAATTTTTTTTCCAGAAAATTCTAGAAATTGAGTGATCTAGGGATTTTTGCTTCTACCATCCAGTGAACTTTGAGCTGGCAACACTGGCAGCCTCTGCTCGTCCTCATACTTTAAAAGGTTCTGCCATAGATAAAAGATACTAGGCTCTGCTCTCTGCTGACAGCAAGTTATTCCTTATTTCAAAACGTTTAAAATTTATATATTAAAAAATGATAAAAACTAAAGAAATAAGTTTTATTTAAATCTTCATATTGCTTTTAACTATGCTTTATATAAATTATATTTATTTTCCTAATTAACTGATATTTGTAAATAGAATTATTAAAAACATTAAAATGGATATTAACATGAATGACGACAAAGTGCCTCTTTTCACCCGAGTAAATGATTTACTCGATGGATTTTGTCAATTAACTCTGGTAAGTAAATATTTATTATATTAACATTTCTACTATATATTTTAACTTTAATAATTTTCATATTGTTTTTAAGAATACTAAAAATTGGATGGATGAACGATTAAAAGAAAAGGAAATGATTGAAAAAAATATAACACATAATTCACCACCACTCCCTGAAGGTTGGTTTTAAGAATTAATTTTGGGAAATTTCTTTAAAATCCTTATTAATTTATTCCATCCTAACGCTTTTCGAGGTTCAGGACAAATTCATATACAGGGTGTTTAAAAAATAGACGTCACGGATTTATAGATGAATAATACATCACAAAACAATATAAAAAATAAGTGGATATTGATGAGGCAGTCCAAAAAAAAGAAGATAGTTTATACTATCTTTTTATTTTTATTCATAAACCGACGTTTCTGAGGCTATACCCTCCTTCTTCAGGGTTTTGAAAAGTCAGTGAAGGAATTCCAATGCGACATTTCCCTCTGTCTCCTCTTTCAGTGGCAGTAACAATAATATATTGTATTTCATTCTCAGCAGAATTATAATGTAGTAATGTAACTGACTTTTCAAACCCCGAAGAAGGAGGGAATAGCCTCCGAAACGTCGGTTTTTGAATAAAATAAAAAGATATTATACATTATCTTCTTTTTTTTGACTGCTCATCAATATCCACTTATTAACTTATCAGTCCGTCTCCAAAAATTACTCCAATCTAATATAAAAAGTTCAAATAAACATAAGAACACAGTTTCAGACGATTTTTCAGCGATTTTAATATTTTATTTCTGTCATAGTACAACTCATACTTTTAAAAATTAACCCTAAGTAAAGCGGTGTAGGTTTTAAGTGAAACATTAATAAATAAATAGTATATATATACACTCTCGAGCAAAGAAATGGAATCACTCTCTTTTCAAAAATTATTGGATAAAAAATACTTGGTGAAACCTACCAAGTATTTTTTATCCAATAATTTAAAAAAATGTTTCACCAAGTACCAACACCAAATTCCTTAAAATCCACTCTCTTTTCATTAATTCAATGATGCTTTGTATGTTTCTTTGTAATTTATTAGAAATTTAAATATTTTTATCTTCAAGTTTTATTTTTCAGCATTTAATGGGCCCTCTCATATGGCTCAACGTGAGCCAAACATGTTGGCCATGTTGGCATCCAGTAAAACGAGTTAATTTAACGGTGTCTCCACACAGTGGTCCAGGAGTTGGCCCAATGTCTATGGCCTTGTGGAAACGACACCTAGCCACTGGGCACATTCGTTGCGTAACATTGGCCCTCTTTGATATATCGAAAAATCCGTTCCTAAGGCCAACCATCGCCAGCGTCAACCAATGACCAATACAAGCCAACCCCACTCTACACATTGGCTTTGGCTTGAATTGGCCCAAGTTGGCTCATAGTGTAGAGGAGGCATAAAATAAATGTAGAATGATAATCTAATGGAAATATATTATATTATTATTATTATTATATTTGAGAATGAAAATTACATTTAATAACTCGCAAGGGAGGTGATTCCATTTCTTTGCTCGTGAGTGTATATATTATATAAAAATGTGGGGTTTCACAGGAATAAAATAAAACAATTTTTTATAAAAACTCATTATATTTCAGGTTATTCGCCCATCTTCAGCAGTTATATTAGACTGTTTTATTTTATTCCTGTGAAACTCCACATTTTTTATATATTTACTATTCATTCATACTTTTAACAATACAATAAAATCATAGTGGCCGTGTACAATGGAAAACAGTCAATTATAAATCGCAACAAAAACACTTGTGTAAAAAAGGGCCAAGTTCGATTAATAAAAACCGTTTGCCAAAAAAAGTAGTGAGGTCTAGTGTGCTGCCAAGTTCAATATCATCAATTTAATAAATGAGTAAAGAATTTAGTAACTTCAATTAATACGCATGTTTTTCATTTTACTTGTCCATCTATATTTATCGAATTCACATTTTTAGTTGAAATTGTTTTACTAAAACTTGGCTTTTACGCATTATTATTACTGTCTGATAGGACATCCACCACTACCTTTTAGCTCTTCCATCCATATTATGATCACATGATATCGTAACATAATTCGTGACATACATAATGCGTAAAAGCCAAGTTTTAGAGAAACAATTTTAACTAAGAATGTGAATTCAATAAATATAGATGGACAAGTGAATGAAAAACATGCGTTTTAATTGAAGTTACTATATTCTTGGCTCATTTATTAAATTGATGATATTGAGCTTGACAGCACATTAGATTTCACTACTTTTTTTGGCAAACGGTTTTTGTTAATCGAACATGGCCTTTTTTTACACAAGTGTTTTTGTTGAGATTTCACTTCTTTTTGTAAGTTCGATGGGATACTTTGAACAATAAAATAAAATCATAGTTGCATACTCTCATCCATTCGGCTCCAGTCACTCTTTCTAATTGATCATTCCATCTACTTGGTGATCTGTTTTTCAACTTTTAAGCTTCGGACATTCAATGTAGCTATAGATAGATTATTACTTACGTTTCATTTAGTTATAGTTGTGTTTATTTGTATTATTAAAATTATCATTATATTCTTTCTTAATTTTTTTTATTTCTATTTGTATTAACTAGAATTTTAACCGATTTCTCTTTATGAATATTTTTATTTGTTCTTTCGGTATTTTGTTTAAATAATTAATTTCTGAAAAAGTTTCTATTTTATTGTTATTTATTTCATTATTAGACATTTTCTTTTCTTTTTTGTTTTTGATTGTATATTTAGTAATGATATGATCGTTTGGGAGGTTTTGGTCTAGTTCACCTTCGGAGACCACCCTTTTTAGGTGGCAATTAGAATTTGTTGGTTTTAAAATGTCAAAATGCCTTATGCATTGCCTGGTTCACGTTCTTAATTCTAAATCGGTTGTTGCCCGGCTTAAATCCGACAAGGACTCTGACCTTCCATCAGACTTAGTTTTATAAAATTCTTCCAGAACTTAAGTGACTTGATTTAAATTTTCTTATTAAATTGAAGGGTTGTTTTTGTCACAAATATAATAAAACAATAATTTCAATAACTATTTGATTTATTTAATTGATAAACTATACAGTTTCGGTCACCACTGGTTGACCATCCTCAGTAGTTCTAAAATTGAAATGAAACATTTTATTTACATTTTTTTCTTTTTATAGAGAATTATATAACACAATGAAATATACAAGTTTGAAATCATACACATATCTATCGTTCAAGAACCGGAATTTGTCATTTCACATGAAATATTCATTCCCAAATCTTCAATACAGATACATCACACAATTCATTACAATCAACTGTACGAGCATATAGCAACAATTTATAAAAACATTTATCACTGAACCAGAATCTATTTTGAACTGATGATTATATTAAATTTTATTTTCAATTTTATTTTTTTCCCTAATTATCTCATTGCTAGTTAATTATCAATCAAGTTAGTTTTATAAATTTCTATTTATAAATTTCTGTTTTTGTTTTTTTCGTAGAACGAGTATTAATATCCAATTGGCTTCTTTTACTGTTAGCGATAAGCTTAAAGTTCTTTTTTTATCATTATAATCCTTTTTTATAATTTTTCCATTACGTTCTTTTATTATTAATTTATCATATTTTAAAATTGCCCATTTATCTTCTCTTCGGCCCTTTATTAAATTAGGAATCAGTTTTTTCTAATATCTAATACTTCCTTCGGAAAATCTTCATTAATATACTGTTGAGAATTTTTAAGTTTGGATCTGGATTTCATTGGTCCTTAAGGCTAGAAATTCAACCAGAACAGGTCTAGTTTTCCCTTTTTGGGGTTTCCCTATACGTCTGATGACATTAACCTGACCAATATCAAATCCTTGGAAAATTGTATTTTTTATAAATTCCCTTTTGTTGCTCTAGCATTTCTACATTATTTTCCTCCTCTTCTATATCATGAATCAATAGATTTTTCTCTTTTGATTTCCTCTCTAATAAGTTAATTTTTCTTTCCACTGATTCCATTTTATTTTTTATAATTAATTCAATATCTTCCTTCATATTTGTGATAGTTTTGTCTAGATCTGTTTTAAATTTTGCCAAATCCGAATTGAATTCTTCCTTCCATTCTCTTAATAATTCCATAAACTCATGTTTCTCCATTTTAATCTGAGTCTATACTGTTGATGGTTTAGAAATATAATGGTTGTTGCATCTCTTACCTCTTGTGTGGTTTAGCAGATTCAAATTAGTAAACCACTTGAGATATATCACATAAACACAAAAGCAAGCCGAGCTCCGATGAGAGAAGTCCGAACGGTATGAAGATTCAAACTCTAATCCTTTGAGATCTATTATCCATCTTTAAATCCGTGACCTATATATTGAACACCCTGTATAATAGGATGTCCCATAAGTTTCTTTTTTTTTTTTTAATGGGAAATGAATACCCGATATTGGTTGTTTAAGGTTGATTTATTGTGTTATATATGAATGGTTCTGCTCTATTACCTTCTTCCATCTCTCAAGAAGCCTCATTATGCCCTCTTTGCAAAATTGTTGAGGCTTACTTGCAAAATATTCATCAATGTGCGTTTTTATTTCGCTTACGGATCTGAGCAGCATGAGGTTTTGCTGTTTGGTGGCCGTAAGATAAAAACTATTACACTTTGATTGGGACGTTCTATTATTACTTGTTTATCTCGTTAAAAAATTATCTCTGTAGTAAATGTCTCAAATAAAAACGCACCTTGACGAATATTTTGCAAGTGAGCCTCAACAATTTTGCAAAGAGGGCATGTGAGGCTTCCTGAGAGATGGAAGAGGCTAATAGAGCAGAACGGTTCATATACACTCAACAGCAAAAAAAAACCAGAACACTTGATAATTTTTAGATAAGATGAATAAATACAGTAGTAAAAAAAATATTTCTATATTTTGACTTAGATAGGTAATTAAAAAAAAATTATTTCTAAAACATCGCAATACTTCCACATTATATTCTATGAATATAAATGTGAAAGTAATAAGATTAAAAATTAAACTGGCATAAAAAACTTTTAATCCAACTTTAGATAGACAGGTAATTTACAAACTATCCCACTCAGGCTCAAGAAAGCTATATTTTAATTTTAATAGACATTCTTAATTAAAATTCAGAGACTTGTCAGAAGGCGTGAGAAATACAAATCACTGTTAGACTCCATACAAAAATTCTGGAAAATATATCTTTGTTAAGTTGGAGGCTCATCTAGAAATGGTGCTCTTGGCGAGGGGAACGATAAAAATATCAGTCTGTGTGTCTTCTGATTAGGTCCAGCCGCTGCGGTAAAAAAGTCGCTCCGGCAGCTCATGTGTTACTAGCCTTATGTATGTGGGCATAATTTCGGAGCTCTGCCCAGTTGGGAAGTGGTAGAAATTGTGATTACAAAATTTGACCAATTATATTTAAAACTTAAGGTAGAGGTTTCGCGACAATACTAACAAAAGTTAATGCTAGAGTATATAGAACAGACAATAAAGATTCATAATTCATAAGCCCAAAACTTTTTGATGTTTATGTACCACTACTAGCCAATCCCGTGCTCGTTTGACAAATCTGACAACACTCTTCAAGCTTGTATATATTTTATCATAGAAATTTCAGATAAAGTACATTATAAAGGGAGATTTATAAAACAAAAAGTTCTTAATAAGCGATTGAAAGCTGTTGCGACAATGACTGAAGCGAAGAAAATTACTCAAGTTAACCCACTTTTTAGGTTAAATAAATGCGTTGTTGCCAGCTTGTTTTTAGTGTAAATTTTTCATTATTTATTCAATATTATCTCAGAAACTGTGTTGTAACTATAAATTAAAATTTTCTTAAAAAATGTATTAGTTATTGTTTAATGTTGGTTTAGTTTTTTAAAACAATGGTAAGAAGAGTTTCTTAATTATAATTAAATATGTATGTAAACTTTCCGATATCCCGATAGTGCAATGTATAAGAGTATGAAAAACTCTATCTTTGGAATTTAATATCTCCGGAATTATATTAGAATTATTAGCTTAGAAAACATATATATATATAACATATATATTAGCTTAGAAAACATATATATATATATATATATATTAGCTTAGAAAACAGGAAGTTGCTATTGAAGACATATGTATGGAGCATAGCCATGTACGGGTGTGAAACCTGGACCATTAGAGAAGAGGAGAGAAAGAGATTAGAGGCTTTCGAAATGTGGTGCTACAGAAGAATGATGAATATCAAATGGATGGATAAAATTACAAATGAAGAAGTTCTTGGAAGAATCGGAGAAAGAAGAACCTTGTGAAAGAGTCTGAAGAAGAGAAGAGGTCAGATGATGGGGCACACACTGAGACATGGGGGACTGCTTAGGGATATCTTGGAGGGGGAGGTGGGAAAGAAAAGGGGAAGGGGAAGATCCAGATTAGAATATTTCAACCAAATAATTGGGGATATGGGATGCCAGACATTTAGAGAGGTCAAACAGCTGGCAGGGGACAGAGTCGAGTGGAGACGGATTGTTGCATCAAACCAGTCTTAGGACTCTATACTCAATGATGATGATGATGATGGAATTATATTGTTCATAAATTTCGTTTTGCCACCAATCGATGCATAAGTATTTTTTGTTTGAATTTCAAAAAAATCCTAAGAAAACCCATATGGTGAAACAACTACCTTAATTTAATTAAATCTTTGTAATGATAATAAATAAATAAATAATCTTTTTGGAGAGTTTAGTACTAAAATATTTAAAACAGATTTAATTTTCTTGATTAAAGGTGACTGTAATTCTTTGAACTAATATTAAATTGCTAATAAGAAAATATTTAGTTTCAGAAATATCGGTAGATGTGCATAATGGACGACCTAAGCGTAAAGCTCTTTTGAATGCGTCCATTAAAATACGCGAGGAATTTCAAAACATCAACTTAAATAAAGGGAAAAAAGTGAAAATATCTACAAAGATTTTAAATTCCACCGTTATTAAAGGCAAAGAAGTTATCCCTGAATTTTCGAATATTTCTATCGTTAAATCAATTGAAGAAGAGAAAGAAGAAAGTCAAATAAATGTAGAAACCGTTCAATTAATTAATGAACTCTTGGCTGGATCAAATGATAACTCTGACTACATTTGTATAACGCCAAAAATATCTTTAGAAAAAAAAACTAAAAAATCATCAAAGAATTTATTTAAGTATGTATTTGTAATATTATACCAGGCGTACAAATATTTAATGGGGATTTTTTTTCTAAAAAAAACATGTTAAATTCGGAAGAATGATAAAAAGTGCTTGATTCAAAGATGCTTCATCGCTTGTTATATATTTTTCCTATCTTTTGAGAAATTTGTGAATACCACTCCAGTAAAAAAACTTCCCCTTTTGATATTCTGATCGTTTTTTGAGCAGCGAACTGTTCAAACCGATCAATTGTTGTTGGTTGCGTTTGATATTAACCGTTTCAATCGTTTTCGTCCAACAATGCTTGAAATTCTGCATCTTCATACCTTTTTAGCGGTTTTTCCTGTTCCTTGTCTGCAACATCAAAATCACCATTTTTAAAACGCCGAAACCATGTTTCACGCGTATCTTGCGATGGAGCATGTTCACCGCGACCTAATATGCTGTACATCTACCTCCACTTGTACTTCCAAATATTTCCAAGTACTTCCAAACATTTTCAAGTATTTCCAAGCACTTCCAAATATTTCCAAGCACTTCCAAATATTTCCAAGTACTTTCAAATATTTCCAAGTACTTCCAAATATTTCCAAGTACTTTCAAAATACTTCCAAAGAGGTGTACACCTACTTCCAATCGTGGATCACCCCTCGATGTTCACGATAAGCTTCTCGAAGCATTTGCTATGATTCAGCAGCAGTTCTCTTCGAATGAAAACAAAAAATTAATGAAAAGTTTTTGTTTTGCCGAAAGTAGCAGAGTTGTTGATTCACAAAGAGAAACAAAGAGGTTGTCCTCTTCTTGATGCAAATAAACATACACACATATATATCGAGATGATATATCTGTGTATATATTATTTATTTGTTTGAGACTATAGCTGACCACCAGTGAAGAAGGAACACCAAATTTTCAATATCCATACGATATTGACTCCATGAAAAACATTTATAATTAAAAAAAAAAAAAAAGACTGATGATGAAGACCAAGTCTTCGAAACTATAGTCTCAAACAAATAAATAATATATATATACAGATATATCATCTCGATATATATGTGTGTATGTTTATTTGCATCAAGCAGAGGACAACCTCTTTGTTTCTCTTTTTGTGAAAAAATTAATGCTGTCGGCGAATGCTCTTATTTGCCATAAATTTCGACATATTGAATACAACAACAAAGTGCCATCTATTTCAAATCTTTATGCTACACACTGAATTGGTACGTCATCTGTTTTTCAAATCCCCATTTCATACTTGTATACCTAGTATATATATATATATATATATATATTTTTTAGAAACTTATTATTTAATGTTGTTTATAAATTAGTAAAATCAAGATAATTTTGCTTAATTATTGAATTTTAGTCCTTATATATGTACTTCTGTAAAAAAACGAGTTGAAGCATTTGAAGTCCTTCGGGACAATGTAGTAACTATTCCATCTCCAGGACCATCTGAAATGCCAATGCGAATTACACGCACTAAAACTAAACAATTACAAGAAGAACAAGCTAAGGTATTATAATATTTCAATACTACTTATATATTAAATTAATGAAAAAAATTGACATTTATTTATTTATTTTTTTTAGAAAGAAAGAACTAAAAAAATTATTAGTTCTAAAGTAAAAAAACATTCTAGATCAATTCATAACAAGGTATTTGTTAATATTTCTGACCAATTTGATCTGAAAGCTTTTTATTCGCAGGAATATCTTATTCTGCCATAATGCCGCGAATATAGACAAGTAAAATATATATTGGGAAAATATAAAAATAATAAAACCATGTTTAATTTTAAAATAATATCCAATATCTAAATAACTACAAAATACCACTAATATAAATTGAATTTTTATAATTAATATAACAAAGAATAATTACTATATCAATGAGAATTGTTTTTTTTTTTTTATAATGATATTGATACAAGAAGAAGTTGCACCAAGAAGGTACAACCTCTGAAGTCCGTGGTGGACCCTTGTAACGTGAAGATAAGTGGAGATTTAGGGATTGGGTAGCAGTCGAAGGTATCTGTGGATGCTGGTCTTGAAAGATTGAAGGTTATAAGTTGCTGGAAAGACGGTCGGGGGAAGAGAGTTCCAGTCTCTAGATGTCATAGGGATAAATGAATTGGCGAATGCGTTTGTTCGATTAGTATCCAGTTTAAGCGCGTAGGGGTGTTGAATTTTAGAAAATCGTGTATTTCGCGCAAATGAAGCCTTTTGTGGGATTATCGATTTTATTTGGTCAGAACAAAAGCCATGGTAATATCTATAAAAAAGGGAAAGGGCGGAGACAGATCTACGATGGGAGTCGAGAGTGTCAGTTAATGTAGGATCGGCTATCAGTCTGATAGCTCGCCTCTGAATTGCATCTAAGGTATTAAGAGAATACTTGGAGGCTCCTCTCCACAAATGCGAGCAATATTCAAGACAGGGGCGAATTTGAGCCTTGTATAATATAAGAAGTTGAGTGGGGTGAAAAATCGTTTGGTTCGGAAAAGAAAGCCAAGCTTGACCGCGCTTATTTGAAAAAGATATTTATTGTAGCTAAGTGGGTCATATCTTTTTCTCTCGTGGTCCAGACTTAAGACTCCGCAGACTCCATTAGCGTAATCCGCAGTAGTCTCGCGATAAATATCTTTTTCAAATAAGCGCGGTCAAAAACAATTCTCATTGATATAGCAATTATTCTTTGTTATATTAATTAGAAAAATTATAAAATGTTTTAAATTTTCGGTGTGTAAGAGAACGATTTCCGACGCGAATTAAATTAGTAATTTTGCAAACCTTGTCCATTACGTCTTTTAGTTGTAGGGATAAATCACATAATGCCTCCTGATGGATAATACAGTGTAACATACGACATGTTATTCCTTCTTTTTGCAAAAGTCCCGCGAGGCCAATATTTTTTCCCGTCATAGCTCTAGCACCGTCGGTTACAATAGCAGTGCACTTGTTTATTCATAGTAAAATGTACTGGCGGGCCGTATACGGCCCGCGGGCCTGAGTTGGACAGCCCTTAACTAAAAGATAAAAGAAAACGCTAAAATGTTTATTTTTTGGCAGTGTGCTTGTGTGGTCTTGAATGAATTATCGACTAATAGGATGGTTTTTAAGTGGGAAAAACTCATATATATATATATATATATATATAAACTGTATATTCTAAAAGAATATAATATATTTTATTAATCTTAAAAATATTTTTTAATTTTCCTCTTTGTGAAACACCACCAACTCCAATCTAATATAATTCTTCGATTAGTGAATAAGGAGCTTTCAGTATTTAAGTTTTAATAATAAATTTAAAATTTCTAAAAATTAGATAATCTTCAGATTACTTATTAAAAAAATACTTTATAATTGGTATTCCAGGAAAACAGAAATAGTATTAAAGGTAAACAACAAACGGATATATCTTCTCCGAATAATGACAAAAAAATTTCCCAGGCAGAACAAAACAAAATTGACAAGGCCATACAAAAGAAAAATGAAAGAATTAACTTATTAAAAGATGATTTAAAAAGTAAGTAGAATTTATGAACCTCTAATTTACTAATAGATAATTAAGGATACTAAAGTGAATTAATAAGTTTATTTTGGCTATTATTGATAAGTAACAAATTACTTTTTACAAAAACATTTCATTTTACTGGGAACGACCGAGTGCTTGCCGGCTCTAAAAGTGAATTCTATCAATTCTTTTTCTCATTGTGTTTAAAAATGTCTGAAACGTGGAGAAAAATCTTTTTCGACCATGATTTATTACTCAAGAGCTCGTAGAAAGATCATTGTGATTACAATGTGTTTGTATAGGGTGTTTTTTTTAGAGGTATATGAAACCAAACACAGATGAATTGTATTAATTCCAATGAAATTGGCTTTATTTGAAAGATAATTTTTGCCATTTTTATTTGATTATGATTTCTGACATAAGGCCCCCGCGGATGGCTCGGATGTAGTCCAATCGGGCGGTCCAATTTTCGATCACTTATTGCAGTATTTTGAAGCTAATTTTTGGTTGAATGGCTTCGTCTTTAAGCAATCTGCAGCATTTGGACTGAAGATAATCCTCTGAAGAAAAACCGTCGTGAGACAAGTTAGTTTTATCCTACTGATGACATGTTTTTGCGATAGTAATCCTGTTCAGTACGAGAGGAACCGCAGGTTTGGACATTTGGTTCACGCACTCGGTCGATCGGCCGTTGCTGCGAAGCTACCGTCCGTGGGATTAAGCCTGAACGCCTCTTAAGGCCGAATCCCTTCTAGACAATTTGTATTGAGCAATAATAAAACTCGAGAGACCCGTTGTGTCGAAAGACACTATAACTTTCTTAGATGAATACGTTCAATCGTGTTTATCGTATAAGCCTTTTTTGCCGTTACTTGTAAACTAAGTTATAGACGAAATTCTATTCGATTCTATAATATTACTTGAAGCTGTCAACTATGGGTATATATTCGATGTCGGGACTCAGGAATCGTTTGTCGTGATAATCCTCAAGCAATTCTTGAGACGCTGTTACATTCAGAAAAAGTGACTGTTTGGTGTGCTTAACGGGCTGGTGGAATCATTGGTCCTTACTTCTTCAACAACGATCCCTGTCAGAACGTTACAGTTAATGATGACTGCTATAGAGCAATGATCAATGACTTCTTCGTTCCTGAATTGAATCGCCTTGATGCGAGAGAGCTGAGGTTTCAAGATGACGGCTCAACATGTCACACAGCGCGTGCCACAGTCGATTTATTGAAGGAAACGTTTGGTGAACTGTGGGGCTATGTGAAATCGCTAGTCTACGCCAATAAGCCAGAGACGATTGACGATTTGGAAAACAACATTCGCATCGTTATTACCGATATACGGCCCCAAATGCTGCAAAAAGCGATCGAAAATTGGACTACATCCAGCCTATGCGGCCATATGCCAGAAATCATATTCAAATAAAAATGGCAAAAAATTATCTTTCAAATAAAGCCAATTTCATTACAATTAATACAATTCATCTGTGTTTTATTTCATTTTAAGATTCTATACCCCCAAAAAAAACACCCTATATTATCTTATCTTATTATATTAAACGAGCAATTCTTGCATATATATATATATAACAAACAGATGAATTTTGTTCGAATATTCAATAATAAATTTTATTTGGAATGTTTAATGTTAACGTTAGATGAACGCGAAAGTTTTTTATATTGTTAGATTATATATATATAATATTCGAACAAAATTCATCTGTTTCGATTCCCCAAAGAATCAGACAGATGGACTTTATAGCAAATTTATAAGAACCATACTATTAGGAAAATATTTGAAATCGCGCCTGAACTAAGGATTTGAATATAATATAAAATTTGATTATATGACCTATTCGGGGATCCATCGCTTAAATGGAAAAGGCATTTGCGGGCTTAACGCAGAGGATGCCGGATCATACTCGGCTGGGTCCTATATTTTTTCAACTCTTGGTTCAGTATCAAAATGAATCAGGTCCCAATTGCACCAAAATAGGGCAGTGACCTGATAAAAAGTTTTAACTTTCGCGTTCATCTAACGTTAACATTAAACATTCCAAATAAAATTTATTATTGAATATTCGAACAAAATTCATCTGTTTCGATTCCCCAAAGAATCAGACAGATGGACTTTATATCAAATATATATATATATCGGATCGACTTCTCGAAAACGGTTCTAACGATTTCGATGAAATCACGGGTTAGGGGGTTTTTGGGTTGACAATTCGATCTGTCACTATATCATCTTCCGCTAAGTTTAATTTAATGAGTTTTTTGTTAATTCAAATAATTATTCACAGGTGGTTGTATCGATAAAAATTTGTAATTACATTTTTATTCAATTTCCTTTTAAAAATTAATTGGTTTTTTAATTTTAAATTCCTCTAATAATTCAATATAAATATTAATTTGAATGGATATTGCTGAGGCAGTCCAAAAAAAGAAGATAATTTATACTATCTTTTTATTTAAACCGACGTTTCGGAGGCTATTCACTCCTTCTTCAGGTTCTGTAATTAATTAAAATGGGATTTGACCATCATTACAAACAAGATCATCACAATTTTTTTTTATAAATACAATTAATACATGATTATATGCAATTTTTTAATCAAAAATATTCTACTCACTTTGAAAAGTTAGGGAAGGAAATCAAATGCGACATTCCCCTCTGTCTCCTCTTTCAGTGGCAGTAACAATAATATATTGTATTTCATTCTCAGCTGAATTATAATGTAGTAATGATTTGCAAATTTTGATACAAATATATATAATTAGCGACTCAATCCACTCAACTTCACTTATCAGTCCGTCTCCAAAAATTACTCCAATTTTATAAATATTAACATATTTTTAAATTAGGGAATTTAATTAAAGATATTTTTCTATAAAATAATTTATTCGAATATCAATTTCATTCTCTTAAAAACTAGACAATTCTATAAGGATCATCCCTCCTTCAGGATTTAAAAGGGTCAACGAAAGAACCTCTGTGTATATTTATATTATTTGCAATTGCAATTACATTCAAAACTTGGTGCCCAGTACAATATACAAACATATATTTGTTTTATTTGTGAAACCCACCTAGAAAAATATATTTTTACTTATTATCTATTAAAATGTTTCACCTAGAACCGACACCAAATTCTTTAAAGATTTTAAATTTGTCCCAGTAAAATATATTTTCTAGTAGGTTTACAAATAAAACATATATTTGTTTTATTTGTGAAACCCACCTAGAAAAATATATTTTTACTTATTATCTATTAAAATGTTTCACCTAGAACCGACACCAAATTCTTTAAAGATTTTAAATTTGTGCCCAGTGATAATATGACTTGATGATGGCCATAGCGGGTGTAAACGTTGGCAAAAAAAAAATTATTTTATTTTGACTGCGAATATAAATCGACCCTTGTACCTGAATTTAAAATTAAAAATAATATTAATAGGTAAATTGCTTTTAACCGAAGAGAAAAATTACCGAGGATCGCTCGGTGTTCCGGGTACTATTTCCAATGCGGAGAATCTGGGATTTCTGACTCCAAAACTTCTAGTTTAAAAATGTAGAAAATATCTTTTTTTCATTATTTCTCGAGATTCCCACGTGCTGTCATCATAAAATCATAAACAAAACAAAAAACAAACGCGATTTTCTTTGATTAAATCAATCAATTTATTTTATTTCAGAATACTCCCCAATAGTTTAATACAAATTATTATTAAATTAAGAAACTGAAATTATGACAAGTTAAATAAAAAATAAATTTAGATTTAGTAATAGGATGGCTCTATATAGCTGTTTGCGATAGTTCACACCTCAAGCGATTTATTACATAAACAGTAATAAAGGTTACTTTATCAATATAAATTGCTCCTTTTTTTTAGGAAAAATAACGAAAAAATGTTGAAAGCTTTCAATATAAGAGAAGCTCAAGAAAAAGAGAAACAATATAAAATTCGTGAAAATGAAGAAAAAGTAATAGAACAGGAGCGAAAAAAAAAGATTTTAGAACAAAAACGTGTTGCAGTACAAGAAAAAAAAATAGAAAATGTTAAGAAAAAAAAAGAAATTAAAAAAAATAATCAAGATGAAGCATTAAAAGTATTAGATGACAATATTATTGTTCATTCAAATACTCCAAACAAAAAAAAATTGATTTCAAAAAATCCTGAGGATTTAAGAATTAAATTATTACAATCAGAAATAAATCGGTAAGTTATTAACAATTAAAAAAAAAAAAAAAAATTAATCAAATTTTTATTTTTAGAGCTCAACCAGCCGCCATAAACAATGATACATTCCTACAAGTAGGTATCTAAAAAATTTCTCTCTGAATAATTTACCTTTTTAGCAAAATTAAGCTCTATGAATAAATAATATGTAGGAATTACTATTTTAGTTAAGAGCGAACATAAATAGTAGATTAAAATTTGGAGTTACAAATCATTCTCATTTATTTATTAATAAAAAACAACCGAAGGATGTTAATTTACTAAAATTGAGTATATTATTAATTACATTGCTCGACAAAAATTTGTTGCCGTAAATCTAACAATGGATTCCAGTAGAGTTTTATACGCTGATTATCATGCACTTTCCCGTTTTTTTACAATGGCTCAAAGTTTTCAAAACGACATTTTGACCTATTTTCGAGTCCCATTAGATATTAAACATCAATATTTGAAATCAAAATATTTTGTAGATGTAATAGAAAACAGCTTCCTCTTGATTTTCAAATCACCACTTGAATTTAGCTCAAATAGAACTCGAGTTATAACTAAAAAACTAAGACCATTTTTATTTATGTTTATTATCCTTTATAGTAGTTTTAGTTATAACTCTAGATCTAATTGAACTAAAAACAAATGGTAATTTGAAAATCAAAGAGGAAGCTGTTTTCTATTACGTCAACAAAATATTTTGATTTCAAGTATTGCTGTTTAATATCTAATCGGACTCGAAATAGGTCAAAATGGCCTTTTTCGACCGATAATTTCTCAAAATTATGAGCAAAAATCGAGAAAGTGCATGATAATCAGCGTATGGAACTCTACTGGAATTCATTGTTAGATTTACGGCAACAAATTTTTGGCGACCAGTGTTATACATGGTGATTCAGAACGAATGTAAAAAGCTTTGAGAAATCAGTGTTAAAAATGGCACTTTTCAGAGCTTAATAACTCAAGAACTATAATAGATTTATTCATGAAAATTGGGATTCTAGTTGTTCTACTGGGTCTTATTAGGCATGCAAAATTTCAAGTGTGTAGGTCTAATAGGTTTTGAATTATGAGGGGGTCCAATGTAGCTCCAAATGGTTCGTGTAAATATACACATGGCCGGTGCGTCGCCCGTTTTTCCGAACTTGGCTGACTCACTGCCGTGTGACTAGATTTTAGTGGCAGCTTTCATTATTCTCTGTGACAATTGTAGGCGAATGTTTTTTTCAACAATGAATCCTTTAAGTGGTCCCAAAGGTGTATGTTCTGTTTTTTAAACAAACTAATTAAAAATAGCTTAAACTTTAAAGCTTAAAACAAAATAAATGATAAACTAAAGTAGAGAATCCAGTTTCGTACTTATAACTTGTAACAAAAGGCATTAAAAATCGGACTGCTTTCTCCCATAAATTGGATCATTCACAATCTTTCATGAAGGATGCTCGATGTAAGCATTATGTTGAACGTGTACGTCCAATCTATCTTTTCTGAGGTACACAGTATTTTATTCATGCGGGGGGAAATGCTGCTATATACTATAATTAGAGACCGAATTTTTATGCAGTAAAAACTGCCAAAATATGCCATAAAATATGCTGTTAAAAAGGCTGAAATATGCAAGTAATATGCAGAATACGTTGAAATATGCAAATATATACAATAAAAAATGGCAAAATAAATTGTTTTATTCACTAAAAAATTAAAATTGAAGTCAAAAAGACTATATATTTGAAGGAGTGTTATGAAAGAAATAAAATGATAAAGTAATCTATAGACACCAAATGCCAAATATGTACTTTTACTGAGTAAAAAATTTCACAAAATTCTCATGATATTTAATATATTAAAAAATCTTTAAACTCAAAGAAATAATAGGTGCTCTTGAATAAAATCAACATAATAAATATAAAAATGTTTCAAAAAATGTGATCAAAAAAATACCGGGGGGGGGGTAGTTTTATTTCACAGACACGATTGTATTGTATTGCTTTTATTTTTTATATTAACCAGCTTTTCTTATTGACCTACAAATAATAAACTAATAAAATAATGCAAATATTTAATATAATCTGATCACTACACTAATTTACACACACTTTCAAACACACACACACACACGAACACCCAATGACCAAAATGGGCAATATATGTAGTTTCCGAAAGGCCATTAAAAAAAATAATAATAATAAAGAAATAATTAACAAAAGATCTCAAAAATAATTAAAATTTGATTGTAATTGTGAATAATTTATCCTCCACATCCTCAGATGCAATGGGGGCAAATTTAAAGGAACTTTATATATATATTTCTTAATTTTTTTCATTCTTTCTCCTAAAATTTATTTTTAAAAAATCTGTATTTGGCGCAAAATAGGCAATATTTGACAAAAAATCTTTCAAATATGCAATTTTATTCAATATTATTAAAATATGCAAAAATATGCAGTATAAAATTTAACCCAGAGTATCCTAGATGCATGATTCGGATAGATAATTGATCCCCTGGGTCGTATGTGGCGGCAAACAAAATAAAAAATTGCATAGGAATCCGGTCTCTAACTATAATATATTAAGTTTAAGCTAAATACATTTCGAATAATGAAATTTTAAATCATACAAATAGTGCTTAAGAAATAATTGATATTTTTATTTTACTAGACTCAAAATCCTAATTCTTCATATAAATTGACGCCTTTAAAGAAGAAACAAAATAATGAACATACTCTTCAAGAAAAAGAAGTTGAATTAGTTGAAGATGACGATGATGACGATGAAGAAGATGAAGAAATTGATGAGGCAGCAAAGCAATTTATTTCCAAACATGAAAACCACAAACAAATTCCGATTTGGGCTCAATGTGAGTAGATTAATTAAACTAACTAAAAATAATAAATTATATGTTTAATTTCAATTATTGTCAAGACAGTATATGTGCGATTTATATACGTAACTAGCTGCAAGGCACGCCCCCAGGACCCCCACCCCGCACCATACACTCGTGCCCAACTACCGCCATCATCCAACCCCCGCTCCCTCCACCCCGCGCCCCGCCCACCCCGTTCCCCCCGCACCATCAATCCACCCCCGCACCCAGTTTTTTCATTTCTATCCTTCAAGTGACTCATAGATTATGTATACAAAATTTGGTTAAGTTGGCTCTAAGGGTAAGAATTTTCATTTTTTGATCCCCCCCCCATTTTGGGTAGTTAGTTTTTGCATTTCTAGCCTTCTAGTGACCTACAGATTATGTATACAAAATTTGGTTGAGTTTGGTCAAAGAGCAAGAATTTTCTAATTTTGACCCTCGCCCCTTTTTAGGTGGTTTTTTGGGAGAATTTTTTTAAACAAAAGTTGTCAGAAATCACATAATATAATTTTTAGGAGTTATTTAATAATTTTCATTCGTGCGCCCCCCCCCCCCCAAAAAAAAAAAACCTTCTGGGGTCAAAATATCAAAACGTTATATAGCTAAAAACGTAAGTTAGAAGACATCTGATGTAAATATGAAATTACATAATAATCTCTTCAGCCGTTTTTACGTGAATCGTGAGCAACTTTTCGGAAACGACGGAAACATACAGACAGGAATTTTGTTGAGAGTGTTTTCGTTCATAAATTTGCTTGAAACGTGTGCAACCAAAATGTGTCTTAATTTGGAGCAATGTACGGACAAAACCTTAATTTTATATATATATATATAGATTAATGTACCAGGTTTGTTCAAAAGAAAAGGTGAATTTTGAATTTTCGCGGGCTGTCTACATTCGATTATCGAATTTTTTTGTTATGTTGGTACAATGAGTTAGTCATATGTTGGCATTATCAGCCCATTTGGATTAGTAGTTTGTTGTTGACAACCGAAAAGGTTAGTCACTTTTGTGAGTGTTCTTCGATTTTTGACTTTTGAAAAAAATGGATCAAAGAATATGTATTAAATTTTGCGTTAAAAATGGAATAAAGTGCTCCAAGGCACTTGAAATGTTGACTGTGACATTCGGTGAGTCCACTTTGTCTCAAAAAAGTGTTTATAAGTGGTACAAGCGCTTTACAGAAGGCCGAGAAGATGTTGATGACGATGAGCGTCCTGGAGTTGCAACCACGTCAACAAGTGAAGAAAACATTGAAACAGTGAAAAAAATTGTTTTGGAAAATCGTCGAATCACTATTAGGGAAGTTGCAGAGGATGTTGACATATCAATCGGGTCATGCCATGCAATTTTCTCGAATGTTTTGGGCATGAAACGTGTGGCAGCGAAGTTTGTTCCAATTGCTAAATTTTGAGCAAAAGCAACGTCGCATTAGTATCGCTCAGGAGTTGTTGAATGACGTCAACGACGATCCAGCTTTGCTCAAAAGGGTCATAACTGGTGACGAAACGTGGGTATATGGTTATGACGTCGAAACCAAGGTCTAATCATCCCAATGGAAGCGGCCAGATGAGCCAAGACCGAAAATAGCACGCCAAGTTCCATCAAATGTGAAGATTTTGCTCACGCTCACTGTTTTCTTCGATTACAATGGCGTAGTGCATCATGAGTTCTTGCCAACAGGTCGTATGGTTAATAAGGAATACTACAAGGAAGTTATGCAAAGTTTGGGTGAAGCAATACGGCTCAAACGATCGGAATTGTTGAAAAAAAATCATGGATTCTGCATCACGATAATGCACCAGCTAACACATCAATGCTTGTTCGTGATTTTTTGGCCAAAAACAACACCCTAACCATGCCTCAACCACCTTATTCACCAGATTTGGCTCCCTGCGACTTTTTCCTATTCCCAAAACTGAAGAGACCAATGAAAGGAAAGCGTTTTGCCACAATTGATGAGATAAAGACAGAATCGAAGAACGAGCTGATGGCCATACCGAAAAGCGCATTTCAGAAGTGCTTCGAGGATTGGAAGAAGCGCTGGCATAAGTGCATTATATCTGAGGGGGATTACTTTGAAGGGGACAAAATGGATATTGATGAATAAATAAATACTTTTCAAAAAAATTCAAACATCACCTTTTCTTTTGAACAAACCTCGTACAAGCAGTTTTACTTTTAAAAAATTTTTATATTTTCATTTTTAAAATAATTCAAAAGCAAATAAGATTAAATTTGAATTTTCTTGTTTATGCTTTGATGGTCAGATTCTTGAACCAGAACATTATTTCAGCTTTGACTACCAATGGTGAAATTAAAATTTTTTCTAGTTTATTCACGAGGTTTCTTTTCCTTTCAAACGGCTGAATTGACTCGAACTAGAGCTTTTTTAATGATATTTATTCAAGAAAGTGTAACTAAAAGCCTACCTATATCTCAAATCGACCCTTGTGTTACGAAAATAAGAGTAAGAAGAAATTTCACTTATTGGATCAGCGTAGATATCTTAAAGAATTAAACTTTTTGAAGAAGAAAAAAATGGGTATTTCCGGCTCTATCCTTGAGCCTGTCTTATAGATGCTGTTCTTTTCTTTACAGCTTATATGAGAATGGGCAGCTGACTCAATTTATTTCTTATAAAAAAATAATATAATATTTATTTAAAATATATCTATTTCGAGGTCCGATAATCCGAATAAAAATAGCCCAGCCAATTCATTCAAATTTATAATTTATTTATTCATTCATCAAACTTTTTTTAATTCTACCTATTTAAATATTTGATTCTTTCTTAAAGTCATTGTTCATGACCATTGCATGTTGTTGAGACAATAATAATATAAACTTTTTTTAAATTGACTTTGGGTTATAAAGATAATTTAAATCAACTAAAACATTCTGTGAAATAAAAGGGCAAGTTCGAAAAAGTAGTGAAATCTATTGTGTAGCCAAGTTAAATACGCCAAGAATAATTAAGTTGAGAGATCTACTATTTTCTCAACTTAATTATTCTTGGCGAATTTAACTTGGCTACACAATAGATTTCACTACTTTTTCGAACTTGCCCTTTTATTTCACAGAATGTTTTGGTTGAGATTTCTCTTCTTTTTGTAAGCTATGAGAATCCCTTTGGTCCAACGGGCTAGAATTTTCATTTTCGACCCCCCTTGGGTTATTTTTGCATTTCTAGCCTTCAGGGGGCCCACAGAATTCTAGCCTTCAGGGGGCCCACAGAATATCTATACAAAATTTGGTTGAGTTTGGTCCAACGGGCTAGAATTTTCATTTTTGAACCTCCTCCCCATTTTGAAGGGGGTGAAAAATAGAAAGTTTTGATTTTTGTAATTTTTCCTTTGTTTGTGTCCCAAACTCTACTTGCAGCAAAATTTCATGATGCTGGAATGATTGGAAGTACCCTATAGGTTTTGATGACCTGTCAGTGAGTGAGTGAGTGAGCAAAATTAGCTATTTTCTCAGGTCCTTATCACAAAATCTATTATCGAAATTTCGTATTTTCCTCAAGATTACATAATTACATGTGTATAATTTTAGCTCTGTATCTCAAATGGATTTCGAGCTGCAGGGGTCGAAATTGGCTCGAAATGGTTCGTGTAAATTTTTCATAACATGCTGTGAAGTATGCAAAACAGCAGATATTCAAGCCTGTAGAATTGGACTATTTAAAAAATCCTTCTGTTTCGAAACAATCTACATACCTTTAAAAGTTACACTGTGTTCTGAAATAAGCATCGAAGAAAAAGATTTGATTCGCCTTAAATCTAGAATTAATTTGTGTGAATTTAATCATCACAGCTTAGTAATTAGCAAAAAAAAGGAAGTACTAGAAAGGTCGTGAAATAACTAGAAAATTTTAACTAATGGGTAATCTCTCGAAAGATCAAGCCTGGCTCACTGCAAATAATCTGATTCCTACTCCAATTTAACACATTCATAAAAAAATCAATAAGCCTAACTGTGACGACATTTAGTTCCAAAGACCAATAAAAAAATTTAAGAAAAAAGATCTTAAATTAATATTTAGTAGTTAACTAGAAAATTATAAATAAGATGGTGTCATCTATTAAATCCGATGGAATGAAATATTTTTAATTATATGTCAGAGGGGTTGTTTTTCACCCCCTCGGGAATCGAACCCGAGTGCCAGTAACAGCAATCCGGGCCATCTGGCTCACCTGCGGGATGCGAACCTCTCTGACATATGTAAACGCGTAAAATATTTTACTCAAAGATTGTTATCTCTTAATTTGTAAAATTTCGCGATATAGTGATTCTAAATTTAAACATATAGCCATGCCATATAATTTAAATAAAGGTCGTTGAGTGTTTCGAATTTTGAAGAAATTCAAAATTCGAAGAGGCAATGGAATGACTTTTCCTAATTTAATATGAAAGATATTAATTTTCCGATGGTAATAGATTCAAATTTACTAGAAAATTATAAATAAGATGGTGTCATCTATTAAATCCGATGGAATGGAATATTTTTAATTATATGTGTATTATATATGGAATATTCCATTCCATCGGATTTAATAGATGACACCATCTTATTTATAATTTTCCAGTAAATTTGAATCTATTACCATCGGCAAATTAATATCTTTCATATTTAGTAGTTAAGTTAAAGTCATTAAATTGTTCAAAATTCACATTAGTACGTTGTTTAATGTAAATATATTTATGTTTCAGATCAAATTCGTAATCAAAATATGGTGCAACAAACAGCAATTGTCACAAATCTTTTTGGTACAAAAGATCTGCAAAATATTAATAAAATGTTTCCAAAGAAGACAATTACGAGGCGATCCAGTGCGAACTGGAATACTCCAGTGACGGAAAAATTACCATAACAGGCTTTTTCGGATCATGTGAAATATTTATCTTTTATACTCGGATTATTTATATATTTTAATATTTAACTTAACTAAAATAAATTAAATTTAACTGTAATGCAATGACATTTCTTATTCCAATTCAATTTGTTAATTTATTATTCCCTAATATATTTTTTTGTTTTACATTAAAAAAGAGAGCGGGCCACGCGGCCACCCCCAGAAAACTTTATCAATTTAATTTAAGGTAGTTCTTTCACAAATGCAAAAATTCAAGAAGTCTTTGAAACTTGGATTATAACAATTAAAAGCATAATACACGTACTGTTAAAATTTGAAGACGATTTACCACACCAAACATGAAATAATTGCAACTAAAAATAACATTTTTAACATAGAGTAGATAGGGAAAGGGTGGGGATATGATCATTATTTTATTTTATTTAATTAAAAATTCATATTTGTTAGAATAATATATTCGGAGTAACTTAAAAAAATTGAAATTATTTGCCACGTAGTTTTGATAAAAAATAAAAAAAAAACATATTTGGGCGATTAATTTTAGTGGAGCACAATGGCTTGGAAACGACCCGGCTAGTAGGTGTGTATTTCGTAGTGTGAGTGGACAGTCACGTTAAAAAAACATAACCTAAAATTTTAGTTCCGTTCATATTTACAGAGTGGTTACGAGGCTAAAACTTTTTGTCACGAAAGAACCTCCTTAAGAGACACTCCTTTTTGTGACTGTGATGCCATCCAAATGGGTGATGTCAATCACATTTTTCTGGGGTGCTCAAAAAATTTTGGAGCAATTGATTTATTTCATAAAAGATCTTCTCAAAAAATACCATTCCCTACTTCAATGCAATTAATTCTTGCTTATTTCAATCCTGACTGTCATGAGACCGAGATACCTACAAGAGGCAATAATAAAACTATTAATTGTATCCAAACTATTTATATAGAGTTTAAAATTTTTAATGTTGATATATAATTATAATTGTACATATGTAAATATAAAAATGTATATACTGTAACTTTTTAAAAAACAAAAGGAACTGTCCAAATGGATTTATTTCCGAGGTCATTAAATAAAATTAAAAAAATATTTAAAACAGTTTTCCATAACAAATGGATTTTTTTCTATTGTTATGAGAATAACAATTTTAGTTATGCTATATTTATAGTATACATATATATACCGGGTTAGTTTTTTTTCTTGAGTTATCTTTTAACTCAAAAACAGTGTATTATATGGAAAAAAGTTTCAAATAAAAGTTTATTTATATCGAGGGGGAAACTAAACTACACTATTGTTTGTCGACGTAGAACAAGCTTTCAAGGGTATTTTAAGGTCAAGTTCTGTTTTTTAAATGGAACCCTATATTTTACTTTAAGTTACCTTATTCTACAAAAAAAACTGAACAACTTTCATAAGAACTATTTTTTTATACGACATGAAATAAAGAAAATACATGAATCAATTAGATCTCAAAAAAAAATTTTAATAATTATTTTTAACAATTATTTAATTTAATTATCAAATAATAATGATTAAAAATTAATTATTGGTCATTAGTTGGTGTGCCGCGGAAAAATGTCAAGTTTTTTGAAGATAATACACAGCTGAGAGTTATGCGAGCAGCCTTATCAACGATTGCTCCAAATTTTGATCGCATCTGCTCATTTAAGCAGACTCACATTTCTCATTAAACATCTTTTCATATTATAAATAAAACTCGTGAATCTATTATTTATTATTAAAATGGACATGAACCAACTAAATTGTTCATATTATGTAGATTTTAATAATAAATAAATAAATAAATATTAAATAAACATTGGTTTTTGCTTTGGTGTACCTCTAAAACAGAGGTGTCCAACCTTTTAACTTCCCTGGGCCAGATTGAAAGAATGTTTTGGGCTACTTATAAATACACTATAACTAATAATAGCTGATGAGCAAAAAACGTAGAATATGTACTTAATATACTTAAGAAATGAAGCTTTGTTACTTTATACATTTTTTATCATAAAAGTAAGAAACAAATCAGCAACATAAAATTATAGTGAGAAGTTTGTCATTTTTTTTGACATTAATCGGTCGATATTTGTCTCAAAAGAATTCTCAATGAATTCTCAAAATGCTCAATAAAATATTTTTGATCTAGTTTCATTCTTTGCGTGCTTTATACTTGAAAATAGATGCTTGAATAAATAAAATTATTTAAGAATCACTTTATGAATATCTCATTGCAAAATAACGTGTTAAATTCAAAAATTCATTACTCATAAATTAATGGCAAGTTAAAAATATTGTATTTTTAGTAATATCACTGGAATTTTTAGTCGCAATCTCATAAAGTTTGTAAGTTCGCGATTTTTTGTCGGGCCGCATGCGGCCCGTGGGCAGCGGGTTGGACAAGCCTACTCTAAAATTTATTTATTTGGTAGGTGTACCTTCCTTGATCACAAGAAGTTTGCGGAACACTGACTTACAGTATCATGCATTAACTTGTTACAAACAAGAAAATAATCACTCACTCACTCTATTGTTTACTCTAATGTGATAGCATAAGGAGCCCACGGCTCATTACCCCAATTCGTTGTTAAGTTAAAAGTTTTCTATCTAATATGAATCATTTTGCTACCTCTGCAGGATTTTAACTTGCAGAAGCATTGCCCGTGTCAAACCGCGGGGAGGTAGATTCATTTATTTTATTTTTTTTGTCTGAAGGATTCTAAATTTATTATACATTTCTTAGTGAGTGGCCCGGCTCTATTAGCCGGGGTTTTTCTAGGGATGCGCGGCATAACCGTAGAGCACGGTAATGCCACGCATTTACATTTCTTAGGTTCTATGTTTTTACAATGCTTGAGAGCAGATGCAGAGTCCTACAGGAGTAGTTGGGCGGTGCATTTGCTTATTCCTAGGGCTGACCGTGTACTGCTGCGCGACGAGGATTCCTCGCAGAGCCTCACACAGTCAGCAGGTTACTAGTTGAGTATGAGCTTCTCTGTGAGTTAGGTTGTCACAAAGGCCTTCATTTACAAAGGTTTTTTCTTATATCATCAAGGCGGGAAATAGGTATGAGCGTCTTTGCGAATGGGGTTTTCGTAAAGGCCTTCATTTACAGGGTTTTAAATCTCTTCTCAATAGGACAAGAAATAGATATGAGCGTCTTTGCGATTGGAGTTTTCGCAAGGGCCTTCATTTACAGACCATTTTATATCTAGTTTACATATGCGTGGCTGTGCGGTGACAGTTCCTAGGTAAAAGGTATGAGCGCCTTTGTGATCTGAGTTATCACAGAGGCCTTCATTATAAAACATTTTATATCTATTTTACATATGAGTAGCTGAGCGGGGATATTTCCTCACAGAGCAGTATTCGTTAGCAAGATGAGAGATGGGTAAGAGCGTCTTTGCGATTGGAGTTTTCGCAAAGGCCTTCATTTTCAGATATTTTTATGTATTGATATTTTATAACTGGTTTACATTTATAATATGTTTGTTTTAATCATATGCACGGGAAGGAGAGTTTTTAAGTTCTCGTTCCCTTGCATATTTACAGGTTTATTACTCTGTTCTCGATCAATTGGTCCAGACCGGACTGCTGGGTTGAGTTAATATACTCTTTTCTTTGAGAAAAAGCTAATCTAGCAAATTTTTGGAATTTTTTGAACCGTAGTTCGTTTTTAATTAAATTCGAAAGGTCGTTTTTGCATTCTGGATCGTGAAGGTCCGAATGGCGAATGGAAGAGTATAGAGGACAATCAAAAAGGATGTGGTCTACACCCTCCACAACGTTAGGGCAGTTAGGGCAGAAGGGGCTCGGGGTGTCCCGGGCATTCCTTCTGAATAATGATTCGTTTATGGAGCCGTAGCCGGTGATCAGGAAGTTAGTCCACATGTCAGGTCTGAACCACTTGGGCTGAGTCTTATATCTAATTAATTTTATAAATCTTGTGTCGTTGCCAGTTTCTGATTCGTTCCAGTGCGCTTGGGCCAGGTTAGCAATTTCCGCACCTAACCGTCTGTATTCTGTTTTTATGTTATAGTCATTTGTTGACTCGTGTTGGAAAAATTCGTATTGGCCAACTTTAAAGTAAATATTTTTTCGAATGTGATATTTTGCCGCGGATTGAAGAATTTTGAGGCGCAGGGTTGCCGACCCGCACAGAGCTCTAAGAGCATTTGTGGAGACGGTTCTGCATATTTTCATCGAGCAACGGAGCATTGTTCGGTGAATTTTGTCAAGAAGTGATGTTGTGCGTGCGGAGTCTAATTTTGGTGAGAAAGAGATCGTGGTGGAGCCATATAAGGCAATGGGGAGAAGGAGGTCCTCCAAGTAGAAGCGAAGGGTGCTGGTGTTGATGCCCCAGTTCTCGCCAGCCGCCGATTAAACAAGAAAATAATCAGCGCTTCATTTTGTTAAAGTAATGGTAGGTTTACAATTTCATTTCAATCGATTGAATGGTGTGGAAAAAATCGTCGTCGAAAAAAAACGACCACATCCATCCATCCATCCGCTAGCACTATGTGAAAAAATTGCACTTTTTGTCCTCTGGACGAGACCCCATGTGATTTTTGGCAAAACCGTCACGTGCTAAAATTCAACCTAAATGAATACTACAATTTGTGACTTTGGTTAAGACCATGGGTTCCGTAGTCTTTAGCTGAGGACCCTTTGAAGTCGCGCTTGCCTCCAGACCCATTCCAATACTTTAACCATTTTTCGCATTGGATAAAATAAAAAAAGGGGGGGGGGCGGAAATACCCACAATTTACATGGGGTTCAATTTCCAGTTGGGATTCCTGAATGAATAGCCTTTTTTCATTAAATTTTTAAAAAATTATTTGAATAACAATTAACAAGATTTATTTATAGAAATTATGTATTGCTTACCAAAGATAAATATTTGAACATTAATAAATTAAGAAAAAATAAAATGTTTTAATTTGTCAAGTATTTCAGAATTTCGGACCCAAATTTGATTTTTAAAAAATAAAATTGAGGAACTTTAAAGCATTTCCTTTTTTGTTAAGGATAAATTTAAGAATCTCAACATTCTTAATGAATTTAAAACTATTGAACAATGTAGTTTAGAATATAATCCTATGAGAGGAGCATCTATAGATCCACATATAGTATTGATGATTGTTGGATATGTGGAGAAAGAATAGTTACAGTTAATTATCAGATTCTGATTTAAGAATCCGTCCATTTAAAGGAGAATCTTTGAGGTATAATTTTGTATTGAAAATTATTCACCAATATTAAATTCAAAAGATCAGTTTATTAAACAAAATGAAACTACATTTTCTATTGAAAATAATAGCTTGGGATTAAAAGTCGTCCTAAATGATCATCGAATGTCCAACACAAAACCCTCTTAACCCGTGAATTTCATCCAAATCGTTAGAGCCGTTTTCGAGAACCCGATTGGATATATATATATATATACAATTTTTGCTCGTTTAATAAGAGTAGATTTACTTTTATCTTCATATCAATATATTATAGGTATATATTAGAAAAAAAAACAGACTTCAAAAAAATTAAATTTAACAAATAAAATAATCATTTTGATTAGTTATGTCCATCGATTAAATGATTAAAGTTGTTATCAGGAAATAAGGACTATATTTTTAAAATAATAGAATCATATTTATTTGATTTGAAAATAAGCAACTATTGAGCCACGCCTTCTTTCATCTAATTGGCCGGCAGCTTGGCGTCTGCTAACGTTTGCTGCATGCGCATGCGCATGCTCCGTTCAGAAGAGAAGAGAGGGATATAGATTTTGTTTCGTAGCCACCTTCGTTCTTTTAAACCTCGACCGTCTGCTAAAACCATAGCTAAAACATTCCACGAGACATACGATTCAATTTCATTTTTTTGATCTTTCAAAGGCTGAAGTAAAATTGCAT
The DNA here is from genome assembly GCA_024734495.1 of Forficula auricularia. Taxonomy (NCBI): domain Eukaryota; kingdom Metazoa; phylum Arthropoda; class Insecta; order Dermaptera; family Forficulidae; genus Forficula; species Forficula auricularia. The sequence continues at coordinate 281,409 of JALMQS010000818.1, read as the reverse complement.
AATTTTTTTATCGATTTATTTAAGATTTTTTACCATCTCTAGCTATATATTATTAAAACCGATTGTTAATAATTTTATTTTAATTAATTACTCACACTTAACCTATGTGATTGGAATTATTGTTTTCGCGAATATTCATAAAACTATTATTAATTATTCATTTAAATTCAGTTTATAGATATATATATATATACTAATATTTCATCTTACTTATATAAGAATTTATTTCTGTTGAGTATATTTAAACTTTTGTCCCTTCACTTTTGTTAACTTACAAGGAATAAAAGAGTGTGTCTGCTGCTTGATGTAAATAAGTATATATGTAAAAGTACATACTTATATGTAAATATTTTATATATATCTATAAATATTTATATCAAGCAGAAGACACTCCTTTAATTTATATATTCTTTATAAATCAAACAAATCTGCTTCTTTCGGCAAAACCCCTTTTTATTCTTTTGTTGCCTCTCGATGTTAATAAAAAGTGAATATTTTCTGTTAAAAAATATTATAATTATGTAATTATTTAACGAAAAATTTCCAATTTTCAATTATTATATATTTACTAAATAATCGCATTTATTGCATCATCTTCTTTTTTTCCTCATTCATATTTAAAGATGATTTTGGAAAATTTATTCGGGGTTTTATCCCTAATGAGAAAATAAATTGAAATTTTCGATTAAGAGGCCTACATTTGTCGAAGCAGCCTCGATTTCTGTATTTTTTTTTAATGCTATCGAATGCAAGAAGGGGCGCACCAGTAAAGAAGCAGCCCCTATGGATCTCGAAAGACCCTTGCATTACCAAAGAGAAAGGAAAGTTGATTAAGTAATCGACTTGCAATTAATCACGTGAACTCACGAGAGAATCTCAGCAAATTATCATAGCAGACAAGACTAGGAAAACCCAGCATGCTTAAAGACATGCATTTATATGTACTATATATATGATCGCATAGCTGGCCTAGTTAATGACAATTGTGCAAATATAAACTTTTTTGGTGGTAACTATCAATCGTTCGTGAGGAATGTCGGGAGGGTTTTTCACCCTTGAGAAGTAGACTCATAGTGCTAACTTATTATCCTGATCTGCATTGTTATATATGTTTTCTTTTTTTTTTGTTACTAATTTATATGTAGTATAAAGCCGATTGGCGTTTAAAATAAATAAATATATATAGAAAATATATATATATATATATAAAAAATTATTTTTCTCTAAAATTTGTTGATAAATATTAGAAAAATTGTCCATATCTCTGACCTTAGTTAATTGAATTTTTGTTGTTTAAAATTTCATCATTTCTAAAATAAAAGTAAAGAAAATTTTAAAAAGTTTCTAAAGGAAATTTCAAAATTTTCTTTATTTAAGGAGGTTCTTTCGCAACAATCCACACACAAAGTTTTAGCCTCGTAACCACTCTATAAATATGAACGGAACTAAAATTTTAGATTGTTTTTTTAACGTGACTGTAGCACTCACGCTAAGAAATCTCTATATGGATACACACATACTTCTCTGATCGTTTCCAAGCCATTGTGCTTATATCCCTTCCACTAAAAATAATCGCCCAAATATGTTTTTTTTTTTTTTATCAAAACTACGTGGTAAATAATTTCAATTTTGTTTTAAGTTACTCCGAATATATTATTCTAACAAATATTAGTTTTTCATCAAGATGGTGAAAGTCCTTCAATGAAAAAAAATAAAATAATGATCAATCTCCACCCTTTCCCTATCTATCTTATGTAAAAAATGTCATATTTAATTGCAATTATTTCATGTTTGGTGTGGTAAATCGTCTTCAAATTTTAACAGTATGTGTATTATCTTTTTAATGACTTATATTCCAAGTTTCAAAGACTTCTTGAATTTTTGCATTTGTGAAAGAACTACCTTAAAATGTTTTACCAAGAAACCACACCATTCTCCCTTAACAAACTTTCTAAAGTTATTCTTTTGTCAAAGACTTCTTGAATTTTTGCATTTGTGAAAGAACTACCTTAAAATGTTTTACCAAGAAACCACACCATTCTCCCTTAACAAACTTTCTAAAGTTATTCTTTTGTCTAAATTTCGCTCTTTGTCTAAAAATGTTGACTATTCTAATCCCAAAATTTCAAACAAATGAATGATTTTAAAAATGACCAAATTTTAAACAACAAAAATTCAATTAACAAAAGGTCAGAGATATGAAATGTTTTTCTAATATTTATCAAAAAATTTTAGAGAAAAATCATTTTTCGTTAATATTTTTTTTATTCAGGGTAATTTTTTCATCACTAAGACAATTTGTATCATTTGTCTATATTCAAAATCTTCATTTGTTTAATGTATCTTTATATCCATTACCTAAAGCAACTTTTTTTTTTTAAATTTTCATCGATAAAGGGCCGAAATTATCTCGAAACGTTTAGATTTTATATAAAGAATCAATAAAATTTTTTCACGAAATAATTTTTTAGAGAATACTGAATAATATTTTGTACATGTTAGATCATGGTATATAATTATAATATATATGTATATATATATTATATAAAAGATTTGTATTTTATTCATATTATATATATATAGTTTTTAACCTGTAAACTCCTGATGATGGACTAATAATCCGAAATATATTGAGTTTGTATAAACCTCTTTGAGTTTTATTTCATTCACTGTGAAACTACACACCCTTTACTCTATTAACTAACATCATGTTTCACCTAAAACCTACACCACTTTCCATAAGTAAAAAAAAAAAATATATATATATATATATTAGGGTGCTCCTTATTTTTGGATATTTTCGAATATTTACGCGGACAGGGGCTCATATGGTTCTAAATAAATAAAAAAAAAATATCCCCCAAGTTTCAAGTCTCAATCTCAATTTTTTTTTATTTATTTATTTATTTTATTTATTTCACAAAGTATACAAACTTTTAACTTAGTGCTACACAGCGATTAAGTTTCCCATCTAAATAACATGGGGTTTTTGGCATTCAACGATCAATTTTTTTATTCTGGCCAAAATAATGGTTCAAAAAATTTGAAACATTGTAGACTTTATCCTTAGTACCTGGAGGCACCGAGCGATGCTCGGTAACTTTTTTCTTCAATTAAAAGCTTTATTTTAATATTATTTTTAATTTAAAATTCTGATAAAAATGTCGATTTTTATTTGAGAACCGTTTTCAAATTAAAAAAAAATACAAATATATATAGTATATTAATTGTTGTCTTTCTTTCAGCTTAATTCAATTATACATATTTCAAATTTATTCAATAAATTCTATTTATAAAATACATAGCTATATATAATATATTCAATTATTTCCACACTTATAATAAAGTCTAATTCAAAAATATTCATTTTAGTAAAAGTAAAAAGCAAAGATTTTTAAAATTGTTCTATGGTCTACTGGTTAAGTCTATGCCTCTGATGCAAGAGGTCTCTGGTTCTAATCTGACATGCGTCAAATCAATTTTTTTTTATTGAGATTTTCATCTATCAATAATTACTTTAATTAAGAAAAAATCAATTAAGATGAATTTTGATGAGGCCCAGACCTAGCCAGATCGTTTTCTCATCCTCAAAACTTGTTAATAGTTTTTCTTTCATCAAAATCGGTAGGGCCGTTTTCAAAATAGAACCAAGATACAAATATATATATATATATATATATATATATATATATATAAATAAATATACAATTTTTGTTCGTTTAATAAGAGTAGATAATAGTAGCTATCAATAAAACATTTTAAATAAACTAAAGAAAATTTAGAAAGAAATATGGACTATTTTTCTAATATTTATCAACAAATTTTAGAGAAATTTTTTTTAGGTTAATATCTATAATTTTTTATTTTTATTCAAAGTAATTTAATTTCCAAGATAATCTGTTGCATTTTCTACTTTTCAAAATATTTATTTGTTTGGTGTTGCTTCATTAGATCATATTCATTTCTTAAAGCAACTTTTTCCTTTTTTTTTAAATTCTTAAATCTTACATTGATAAAGGGAGAAATTCTCCCAAAACTTTTAGGTTTTGAACAAACATTAATATTGTTTTCTATAAAAGATTTTTAATTATTTATTTTAAATACATATACAGGGCGAATGCCCACCTGCCAGGTGGATTCGAAACGTTTTTAAAGCTGGGCTTAACACCAGAAATAACGCAAAATCGCCAAGAGTGGCGAATAAGTACCAGAAGGGCCGACCCTAAATACCGAAAATGCCAGGGGATTGATTGATAACATATACAGACTTGCACATTAAAAAATACGGGCAAAACTAAAATGCAGGACCCACAATAAAATATTTTTCTAATCTTTGGTTTTTAGAATATTTATAATGACTGATGATGAAGGTTAAACCTTGGAAACTAGTCTCTTAACAAATAAATTTTATATATACCTACATATTTAGGTACTTAGGTATTAACGCCACCGCACAAAGTTTTTGAGATAAAATCATAGAATAGAATAAATCAGTTCCCCTCTTTCAAAAAACAACTTGAATAGGTTCGGTTTATGATCTCGGTTTGATTAAATAAAAAATGCGTTCCCAAACAAACTTAAGGTGTAGATTGGCGAAATTTAAAAACCGCCAAATCTAGCTGCGGTGGCGTTAATACGTAAGTACCCATATTTATATTCGTTATATACATATAAGGGGTCGGGTTTGCCGAGGGGTTAGCGTACCAGCCTGCTAATCAAGTGGACCCGGGCTCGAATCCTACTCGAGGCAACCGCCTAAAATCTGATCCCTGGGTAGAAGACAAATTTTGAAAATAATAAGTTTATTTGCTTCAAGCAAAGGATAACCTCATTGATTTCTCTTTATGAATCAACAACTCTGCTACTCTCGACAAACAAATTTTCAATTAAGTTCTTATAGACTTAGCAGCTATTCAAATAGTTAAAAAAAAAATATTCTTTAAAATATAATTTCAAATTTTGTTTGTCCCCCTCCACTCGGTTACTCCCCCCTACACCTGACTGCTAAACATTTTTAATATCTTTAATTTGTAAGCTTCTTGTCGCAGTTTATATTTTTTCATGTTTCAAAAAAACTTATTTTTATTTGCCATTTTTTTGTTTCAGTAAAAAAATGGGTGTCCCTGCCGGAGATGTTGAAAAAGGAAAAAAGGTAATTTTTAAATTAGAAAATATAAAAAAAAATCGACAATTTAATATGAATCGGATATCATTGATCGCCTGATTCATTTAAACACAAATAATTTGTTTTACTTATATATAATAATAATTATTTTCATTTTGTTTCACTAGCTTTTCGTTCAGCGTTGTGCTCAATGCCATACTGTCGAAGCTGGTGGCAAGCATAAAGTTGGCCCCAATTTGAATGGACTTATTGGAAGGAAAACAGGACAAGCCCCTGGCTTTGTATATACTGATGCTAACAAGAAAAAAGGTATAATTCTTTATAGTCTATTGGTAATCTGAAATTCCCTTCATTTTTTCCCAAATTAATTCAAGAAAATCTGTCTTAATTAAATAAAAAAATATTAATATACTCAATTTCTATAGCGCATGCGTCTAATGTATTCGACAGAGAGAAAATTATTTTTCTTTACTCTTTAGACATTTTTAAAAACAATGAGATCAAAATAAATAAGAAATTCTCAGTTTGTGCTAAGCTTAATAATAAACAGTTTTTTTTTTCATTTATTAAATTAATCAAATTATTTATTTTAAAATCGGCAAATAATTTATAGGTATATTAAAATTATATTAAGAAATTTAATTTTTTTCAAGATAATTAATTTATAAAATAAATTTTTAAGCTCTACCTGAGAAAATTTTCACTTTTTTTCTTCAATTTTTTGATAAAAGGAAATAAATAAAAGAATTTATTAATATAAGTAATAATAAAAAAAATATTTTAATTTGTATGTAATTTAGGGGCGGAAAATCAATTTATTTGGGTATTTAAAAAATTTCTTGATTAAAAAAAAAATAGAATAGAATTAACGTTTTATTTACCATTGCCTATTGGGCTTCTATTATATCCACTTACAAGATAAAAAGAAGGCATAAATCCTCTTGCGAAAAAAAATCTAGCTAAGGCCACCCAGCACACAGATGATCCTTAAATAACCTACATTCACATTCATTATATAAACCCATTAATTATCATATGGACTTTATACTCATAGTCATAACTCAACAAACGGTCATTAATAGGATTCATGTTTGCATTTAAAAAATACTATAAACTTTATAGATTTTTTAATATCAGTAGAATTATATATATAAAATAAATTATATTTAAAAAAAACTAAAAAACATGCTTCTAAAAAGTACAAAATAATGTAATACTTAATCAAAAAGCGTGGGGCGCAGAAATATGTACTTTTAATTAATTTCGACAAAGTGCCCCCACGCTTTTTGATTAAGTATTACATTATTTTGTACTTTTTAGAAGCATGTTTTTTAGTTTTTTTAAAATATAATTTATTTTTTTACTTTTTAGTCTTAATTATTTGTTTAGAGAAAAGTTTGATGAATTTAACAGAATGAAATGTATTTTTTAAGGAATTTGGTGTTGGTACTTGGTAAAACATTTTTTTCTTGAAACCTAAGTATTTTTTATCCAATAATTAAAAAAAAAAAAAAAAGAATGAAATGTATTTATTTTTATTATTTTTATATAATTTCATTTAAATTGAGTAGGTAAACAATTATTTTTATAGAGAAATGTTTGCGGAATTTAATAGAACAAAAGTCACATTGATAGATACATACATACAGGTGAAGCTAATATAAAGCATGTAAAAAATATTATCTTTTGAGTAGAATTGCAATGAACTCTTTTAAAACAAGATTTGGCTATTTAGTAAGGTGACCAGATTTCAGCCAGGCTAAATTGGGACATTTCTTATCTTTTATACAATTATTAGAAAAAACAGAAAAATATTTACCAAAAATTCACAAGTTATTACCCAGATAAATAATAATATATTATAAATTTCTTTTAAATATTTTTCAAAGTATGAATAAAAATGTAACTTTCAATTCAGGGTTGTTACTGAATGAACGGTTATTGGAGAAATTCTTTCAATATTTTTTACCCTAAACATATCTTCAAATACTTTAATTAGGGTTTTTGCCAGCCCAGAGCTTATTTATTGTTGAAAAAACTGTTTGAAATATTCTAATCGGAGAATAAAGGGAATATCCATAAAAAATGCCAACAAATGCAAGTCGAACTCGCATACCGAGCGATGGCATAGCCCCCGCATAAAATTTCGGGCCCGGAGAATGAAGTGAAATAATTTTAAAAAAATGCCACGGCCGGGTTCGGTCCCGGAACCCACGGGTGCATCTGGACCCCCCTTGTGGGGGCTATGAGCGAGGGTTCAGTACCTAAAATATATATTACTAGCTGAATGACCCGTCGCACCGTGAAATCAATACTTCGCTCCACCCAGAGGCAGGCAAAATTCCTGAGATGCCAAATTTGTTCTTATTTGTCATTGATAAAAAGGGAAAAAGTGCATTTGTGAAATTATTTCATAATTTCAAGTTAAGCTGTTTCTAAACACCAGGTACAAAATCACCTAAAATCGGTCACTTTGGAGCTCTCACACAATCATTTTAAATCGAAATAAACATTTAAAAATTGATCATAATTCTTTTTGAAGTGATAAACACACTCGATGATAAAAATTTTATTTTTTTTATTTTTGACCCCACATTAAATCTACCTCCTCAAAACAATCATTTGATTAAAATGTTAATACAATATTCGATTAGCGGGAAAATGAATGTATATAACTTCTAAATTTCAATTTTTTGTCTTATAGTTTACGAGCTACAATGCTCAGACATACAGACTAATAGAGTACAGTTTTAATTTTTAAACGGAACCCTAAAAAACAGGGCATTTTGAGAAACATCCAACAATGTGACTGATTGATAGAAATCGGTCAAAAGCGAGACTTTTACTCTTTAGAGATTTTCATTTATTATTTCAATTAGAGTATTAGAATTGAGTAAATAAAACATAAAAATCGCAACAATGTTCGAACTAGATTTTATTATTTTTTTTATTGATAGTTACAAATTTATAAAATAATTTGATTTAAGGAGGTGTTCTTTCGCGAAAATCCACACAAAAAAGTTTTAGCCTCGTAACCATCTATAAATATGAACGGAACTAAAATTTTAGGGTGTTTTTTTTAATCTGACTGTCCACTTACACTACGAAATCTCTACTTGGCGGACCGTTTCCAAGCCATTGTGCTTATATCCCCTCCACTAAAAATAATCGCCCAAATATGTTTTTTTTTGTTTTTTATCAAAACTACGTAGTAAATAATTTCAATTTTTTTTTAAGTTACTCCGAATATATTATTCTAACAAATGTTAGTTTTTCATCAAGATGGTGAAAGTCCTTCAATGAAAAAAATAAAATAATGATCATATCCCACCCTTTCCCTATTTACCCTATGTAAAAAATGTCATTTTTAATTGCAATTATTTCATGTTTGGTGTGGTAAATCGTCTTCAAATTTTAACATTATGTGTATTATGCTTTTAATGACTTATATTCCAAGTTTCAAAGACTTCTTGAATTTTTGCATTTGTGAAAGAACTACCTTAAGTAATATTTTATAAATTTTAGCTTCCAATTGTTGAGCCTTTGGCGGCCAGGTTGATGAACTGGAGAATTTTTTCGTGTTGGACTATGCATGGTCAATTTGAAAATTTGGCTAACATTTTTTTAATTTATTAGCGATATTTCGGTTTCGGTATTAGAACATATTTTCTAATTTCATTTTTGATTGTCTAGCCCGAAAGAATTCTCCTAGTAGGCTTAAATTCACGTTTGCATTGCATTTAACAACTGATCGATATGTTTTAATGATAAAATTTAGCCAATATCTAACTATGCCAAGGTCGCAGACACCATTGCTTACGCAATCCCATGTTTTTCCCTATTGATTTGAATATGTTATGTGAAATTGATCTTATATTGATTTACTACTTATGATTCTGCTGATGAAATAATAGAAATCCAACAATAATTTTCGAAATATAATGAGCTATTAAATAAAAAATAAAAATAAATATGATACTTGTTTAATTTTACAATACTTTATAGACATGAGTGTAAAAATTGAAAAAAAAAAAAAAAAAAAGGAAATGCAGTTATAAATTTCCAAATTTGGTTCTTGGTGAAACATTTTAAATAAAATAGTGAAGTTAATTTTCTCATTAATATATCAAAGAATAATTAACACATTAACGAGAATTGTTTTTGATCGCTCTTTTTAAACAAGATATATATCGCGAGACTACTTCTGGTTGAAGCTGGATTATAGCCAAATGGATCACATATTTTTCATTCTCTCTTGGTCCAGTCTAAAGACTCAGCAGACTCCAATAGCTTCAACCAGCAGTAGTCTCGCGATATATATCTTGTTTAAAAAGCGTGATCAAAAACAATTCTCGTTAATGTGTTAATTATTCTTTGATATATTAATGAGAAAATTAACTTCACTATTTCAAGTTAGAAATATATAAATTCGGATATTATTTTCACTTAATATTTGACAAAAATCATCATAAAGTAAAGAAAATTTTTTAAAAACTTTTTAAAATATAAAATACTAGGTAGGTTTCACATAAATATGGAATTTTCTTTACTTTAGGTATATTTTTAGTACAAAAGTTATCGCTCCTTGCTTGGGTTTTTTCAGAAGGTCCTACTTTTTACTTTCCCATTTATATTCTATAGAATATAATGGTGAAGTATTGTGATGGTCTGTTATTTCTTATGAAAATGTTTCATTATAAGGTTGAATTTAAAAAACAAATTTTTTATAACTTTTACCTTACCTACTTGATCTCTTTGCCTTCTGAACGATATATACATATTAGGGTGGTCCTTATTTTGGGTATTTTAGAATTTTTACGCCAACAGAGGCTCATATGGTCAGAAATAAATAAAAAAAATATCCCCCAAGTTTCAAGCCCCTATCTCAATTTTAACCTGTGCCTCAGAGCGATGTAAGATTCCCATCTAAATAACATGGGGTTTTTGGCATTGAACGATCAATTTTTTATTCGAGGAAAAGCAATGGTTTAAAAAATTGGAAACTCTGTAAATTTTATCCTTATTATAGTAGCTACCGTTCAGAATTTTTACAGATTTGTAGCTATTATAATTTTGGAGTCTATAACTTACTAACACATGGCAGTATTTTATCTAGCTGTAACTCCAAAATTATAATAACTAAAGATCTGAAAAAACTCTGAAGGATAGCTACTATTATTATATTATATATACTATATTACAGAGATTCAAATTTTTTGAAATATTACTTTGGCCGGAATAAAAAATTGATCGTTCAATGCCAAAAACCCCATGTTATTTAGATGGGAAACTTGCATCGCTCTGAGGCACAGGTTAAAATTGAAATAGGGACTTGAAACTTGGAAGATATTTTTTTTTATTTATTTCGAACCATATTAGCATCTGCCAGCGTAAAAACTCGAAAATACCCAAAATAGACCACCCTAATACATATATATGGAACTCGGGTTCCGAGAGTACAATAGCTCCTTTAACATGAATTAAGCATATCTAATTTTAATCCAAGATGCTACCTTTCCGTTTTTTCGGTTAAATTAAAATTTAATGCTTGCAGCATGACTTGGCTCTGGTTTCAGGCCCGATTCCATAACTTGGCAAAATGGGCAAATGCCCAGGGGCTCAAGGGTTTTGGGGCCTAAAGGGGGCGCAAGAGAATAGAGAAGATTGGGGGGGGGGGCGGGGGCGCACCTGTTTAATTTGCCCATAGCGCCACAAGGGTTAAAAACGGGCCCGACCGGTTGTCTTGAATTTCTAGAAATAAACGAATTCTTACTTGGTGTTTGTTTTTGAGCTTATTTTCTTCTAGGAAATATCTAATTTAAAAAAAAAAAAAATTAATAATATTATTTGTCCATTAAAAATAAACCTTTAGAGTATAGTATGATGTGTCATCATCAGTCTTTAGACATTTTTAAACACTATTATTTTGATCAATCATTTATAATTGTTTTTAAGTTTGTACAAAAATATAATGAGGACGTACCAGGGTTATCATTCTATACAAGATGGAGGCCTTTATATCCCCAAAATTAATTGTCCAAAGACATATTTATGTGCAACCTACCTAGTATTTTATATTTTAAATTTTAAAAAGTTTCTAAATGAATTTTCAAAATTTTCTTTACTTTGTTCAAAGTCAGATGATGACACATCCTTGTCGAAACCTTAGTTTTAAGGGGCAAATAATAAAAATATATCAATTTCTCACTCCTAAGCACTAAAATACTCTAAAAATATATTTGTTAAAACTTATTTAAAAAAATGATATATTACAAGACCCAATTTCCTGGGAGAAAATAAAACTCAAAAAAAAAACCCATTACCAAATAAGAATAAAAATAATTTGTTTATTTACAAGTTTACTTTTTATTTACAATTTACATGAAATATAATATATATATTTTTTTTAGGTATTACATGGAACAAAGATACTCTGTTCGAATACTTAGAAAACCCCAAGAAATACATTCCTGGTACCAAGATGGTATTTGCAGGATTGAAGAAACCCGAAGACCGTGGACATCTTATCGCCTATTTAGAACAATCCACAAAATAATAGTGTCTTTAATAGAAAATTTAGTAGAACATTTACTAATCGGCAAAGACATTTATTAGCTGATATGTATTAACCAAATACTGCCTTTACGAAATTTTTCCTTTTCTACATAATTTGTTTTATTTTTATTTTACACAAAAAATATAAAGAACACATTTCGATAATCCAAAATTCAAACTTTCCACATTATTTTGTTTTGTTTAATTTTCTTTACCCAGTATCCGTCTCTTAATACTACCAAGAGAACAATTGTCAATGTCAATGCCACTGCACACCACATCTATCTATATATATATAAAATAGAAAAGTATGTATGTTTGTATCCAAATGATCTGATTGGAGAGTCAGATAGAGATCTGGCTTAGACAATGTGTTAAATAGATCTTTCCTTATTGTTGAATCAATTTCATTCGGCACATTCTTTTAATACTTTATCATTTTAAATTTCAATTATTAAATTGGTATGAACGAGACGATCCCCGCCAGGGGCTAGGTGAAGCCGGGCCGAAGACATATATTCATCATTCGGTTTAGGGGGAAGCCATCATATGGTTTTATCTCTGGCAATCAATATAAATACATTTATAATTTTCTCATTAATATATTAAAGAATAATCAATTATTAATCACGATTAATGTAAATCCAGATAGAGATAGAAGAATTCGCTGTCATTGTCGCCAACGTTGATTAGATGGGGCACAGGAGTTTTTAAATTGCATTTCATTAGATGGTGTTGGCACCGCAAGAAGAAGAATCAATATAAAACATGTTATGCGATCTTAAACTGCGACAATGAACATTTATTTGTAGTTGGGATAATAGGAAACTACATTCTATCTGGTTATTTAAATTTGTAGGTGGAATAGTAGGAAACCTCAATCTATCTGGTTATTTAATAATTTCTAATCAAAATAATCACGTCTGTTATCAAAGAAGGTTGAATTGAGATTGCAAAGAGACAAAAAGAATAATTTAGGATGAATAGCCTAAAGCCTAAAGGATAATTTAGACAGATTGGAGAAGTTTTTTCCTGTTGAATAAAAGACTCCATACATCAGTGGCATACTTAACAATTGTACTACCTATGGATTTGTAAAGATGGATGAAGCATTGGACACTTCTAAATTCATAAGAATTGCCGGTAATGAAACCGAGTGTTCTGAGATATCGTCAGTAGATGTCATGGATACGAGTATGATCCTTGAAACCCATTAATTTTATCATTCGTCTGTATATAATCATAAACATTAATCAAATTTATTGTTTGAAAGTTTATACATAAAATTACATTATGATTATTCCAATAATTGCAAATTTAAAAAACTATTAAAATAGTGAAATAATAGCTCCCGAATAAATGAAAAGGATTTCTGTAAAGGCTTAGGCATTTAAGAACATTCATTCGTTTATAAAAAACTTTTATTTATACCTCATACATTGCTTATACAATATTACTTCTACATTCTTTTCTTTTAAATATATGTAAATGTCTTTGAATTTTCCTTAATTAAATTATGATACATGTTAAATGCTGTTTATTTATTTTAAACTAACCATTTTTTAGACAGGGTATGGTCAAGTATTGTAATCGTGCATGAAAAAAGTGGTTTTTTCTTTCTTTTTTTCGAAATATCTAAAAAACGGCTGAAACTATTTTAATTTAAAAAAATTGAACTAAACCATGGCATTTCGCTCTACAAAAAAGCTCTAATAAGTGAACATCGAAAAAATTATATTTTTCGAGATAATAATTGTTTTGTCAAAATGTCTGTTAGTTAGTCTTGTTGTCTGTTAGTCTGTGCTTAACCAAATTTCACAGATAGTTTTGGTTCATTGAGATTAAGGGCTGATTAGATTTTGGAGCATATCGGCCAAAAATTAAGGGGGTGGAGGGGGGGGGTTAAAAATGAAAAATCTAGGCTATTTGAGCAAACTCAACCAAATTTTGTATAAATAATCAGTGCGACCCCAGAAGTCTAAAATTGCAAAAACTAACCGCCCAAAATGGGGGGGGGGGGGGGTCAAAAATGAAAATATAGGGTCTTGTTCCAAACTCAACCAAATTTTGTATATATGTATAATCAGTGGGCACACAGTAATCTAAAAATACAAAAACTAACCCCCCCCCCATACATGATTATAAATAATTTTATTAAATATTAAATATAAGTGAGGGGCCAGGTTGTATGGTAAAGTCAAGTGGATGGCTACATCAGAACACGTCAGCTTATTTTGATAGTATTCTTCAAGAGGATTTACCAAAAAAAAAAAATAGCCCAATATTCTAAAATAATGGTTTTCAATAGCTTTAAATATTTTATTTTACTTAGGGAAAGTGGTGTAGGTTTTAGGTGAAACATGATATTAATTAATAAAGTAAAGGGAGTGTAGTTTCACCGTTTTTAATCTGTAAACTCCTGATGATGGACTAATAATCCGAAATATTTTGAGTTTGTATAAACCTCTTTGAGTTTTATTTCATTCACTGTGAAACTACACTCCCTTTACTTTATTAATTTAAATATTTTAATTGAAAACATTTTCTTTTGGCGAAAATAGCAGAAATTGATGATTCATAAAGAGAAATGAGGCCGCTCTCTGCTTGATGCAAATATATATATACCGAATATAAATATCTATATATTTATAATTTATTTGTTAGAGACATAATTTCAAAGGTTTGACCATCATCACTCTTTTAATTTATTTGGTTTGTTATCTGGCTAGCTTGCTATAACAACAACACAAATTTATCTATATCCAATCGGGTAATTGAACCCATCTGAAATAACAGAAAAAATATTAACTAATTAAAAGACTGATGATGAAGGTCAAACCTTCGGAACTATATTATAGTCTAACAAATAAATGATATATACATATTTGTATAATACTAAACATTAATATACTCAATAGCTCTATTATTAGGTTTTTTATCATAGAAAATAGATAGAGCTTCGATATCTTTATCGTTTTTTCCTCCAGATGAGTAGATTAAAGTAGAGCGTGGATTTTTATGTTCTAATTTTAAGAAACTAGTCCCTTAAAAACACTGATATTGTAGTAAATGGTGCCTTAAAAAAACTTGAATAGTGTCTTATAGTTCCTTAAATTATATTTTTTTAACGAAATTAATAATAAAAATGTGACTAAAATTCAGGAAATATGATTTTTAACATTTTTGATTAAAAAAGTATTTAAATTATTCATTGTGAACTAGTTTTTCGTATTAGGAAGCATATTTTTCTGAAATGAAAAAGTTCTCTCACAAGAAGTGGATAAGAGCAAATTTTAGAACTCTTCTTTATAAATAAATATACACAGATGTGTATGTATAATAAAGTTGATAAAAGTATATTTAATGCGAGATCTGTAGTTACTTATTTTCAGATAGTTTCTTAATATTCCTTATTCATTAGTTTAACGCATTTCGCAGTGAATTCATTTCCAAGTTTATATTACTTTACCCTACAGGGTATGGTCAAGTATTGTAATCGTGCATGAAAAAAGTGTTTTTTTTTCCTTTTTTTTTTTCGAAATATCTCAAAAACGGCTGAAACTATTTTGATTAAAAAAATTGAGCTAAACCATGGCATTTCTCTCTACAAAAAAGCCCTAATAAGTGAACATCGAAAAAATTATATTTTTCGAGATAATAATTGTTTTGTCAAAATGTCTGTTAGTTAGTCTGTCTGTCTGGTTGTCCTTTATTCTGTGCGTTACCAAATTTTTGTGGACGAGTTAGCTCAAAAACTAGTGTGAATATCGAAACCAAATTTCACACGTAGTTTTGGTCCATTGAGATTAAGGGCTGATTAGATTTTGGTGCATATCGACCCAAAATTAAGGGGGGGGGGTTAAAAATTAAAAATCTAGGCTATTTGAGCAAACTCAACCAAATTTTGTATACATAATCAGTGGAAACCCAGAAGTCTAAAAATGCAAAAATTAGCCGCCCAAAATGGGGGGGGGGGTGTAGGGTCAAAAAATGAAAATCTTGGCCATTTACCAAACTCAACCAAATTTTGTATACATAATCAGTGGGACACAAGAAGTATAAAAATGCAAAAACTAACCCCCCTACATGATTATAAATAATTTTAGGGGCCAGGTTGTATGGTAAAGTCAAGTGGATGGCCACATCAGAACACGTCAGTTTATTTGTTGGTAGATTTTACAAAATTAATGGAGAAAAATAATTTTTCACACGAATATGTGTATCCAAACATTGTTAAAAGAGCACTAGCAAGTTTCTTCATTGATATAAAATTGTTTTCTAAAGAATTCCATACCTTTAATACAATAGGTATATTAATTTTTTGCATTTGGGTTCAATTCGCAAAGGGGTTAATACAACCCTTATGATATAATAAAAATTATCCATAACACCTCAGTTCTATTAGTTGATCACCTCTCTTGATTTTCTATAAAAACTTTTGTTGTGATTAAAAAAATTAAAATACCCGAACGACTGTGTAAATAACGAACTAAAATTATTCAAATAAAAAAGATCTTCATTTAGTGAAACCTAAGAATAGCAATAAGATACCAGATTCACTTATTTTAATATAACTAAGGACCACCCTTATAAATATAAATGAAATAAATGATATATAATATTCCAGTTGTATTTTATGATGTGAATGATCAATTTCATGCGAAAATACTCATGCACAGACAACAAATATAATATTTATTAGAAAAATGAAGGTCAAGTCTTTGAAACTATAGTCTAATAATTAAATTATATTAATTTATATATAAGCGTATGTTTATTTGTATCAAGCAGAGGACATCCCCATTGGCTTCCTCTTGAAAATCGACAACTTTGCTACTCCTGGCAAGAAAATAGCATCAAAAAATACCCCTGATTATATTTGGATCTTTTCATGATATAGAATATAAATGTGAAAGTAAAAAGTTGAAGAAATGAAAATAACAAATAGCCCAGAATTTGCTTTGTGGAAATAATTAGACATTTAAAAAATAATTTAGTAATAATCCGGGGAAAATTAAAATTAAGCGGGTCAAGAACGATTCGGACCGCATTTCGAGGGTTCCATACCTTATAACTTCCAAAATAGTTGAGATATCAAATTCTTTATTATTTTCTTTATTAGATAAAGAGAATCAGTGAATTTGCGTTCTTCATAATTTTACGTTAAGCCGTTTCTAACCGCCGAAAGGTACAAAAATCATCTAAAAACGGCCACTTTGGAGCTCTCTCACACCGTCATTTTAATTCGAAATAAATTTTTTAAAATTAAACTTGCTTAAAGATCTATTTACTGGGATACCTCACACCTATGTTAAAAAATATTTTTCATTTTTGATCCCACATAAAATTCCACCGTCCTCAAAATAAACATTCGATTAAAATTTTAATACGATTTTTGATCTGCGGGAAAGTGAATACATATATATAATATCTAAAATTCAAATTTTTATCGTATTTATTTTATGAACTAAAATGTTCTGACAGACATTGATGACAGTGATACTAAAAAGGCGCCCCTTTTACTTTTTAAACGGAACCCTAAAAAAAGTTGAACAGAATGGGGCGAACCCACAATTCGTTTATGTGGGGTCAAAAATCAAATTTATTTTTTTAGACATCGTGTGAAGTATCCCTGTAAAGATATCTTGACGTAGAATTGTTTAATTTTTTAAATTTATTTCAATTTAAAGTGACGGTCTGATTGATTGGGACAATAGAATAATATTGAAAAAGATGGAAGATGGAATGATTAAAGGAATGGAACAAGAAATGTCTGAAGAATGGGCAAATCGATAAGTCATCATATTTTCTATTTTACAAACATAAAAACAAAGAAATGAGTGTCTATTTGAAAAAGAAAGAACGAATTTATTCTCAAAAATCAACTCGATATTTAATTGATTTTTTAACAAAATGAACTTAGGTCGAATCAAAGATTTAATAGATAAGTTTATATTGCATGTATAGAGGGTCCTGCCCCTCAAAAGTTGAACCCAAGCAGGTTGCTTTCGGGCAGCTAGTCAGACTCCAAACAAGCAACATACAACGAAAGAAGAAAATTTTCACTCCATTCAACTCGATTGGTTTAAATTTATAATTTTTCTCATTAATATATCAAAGAATATAGCTTATTTGAAAAAGATATTTATTGCGAGACTACTGCGGATAACGCTATTGGAGTCTGCGTAGTCTTAAGTCTGGACCAAGAAAGAAAAAGATGTGATCCATTTAGCTACAATCCAACGTCATTTCGCGCATAGCTCGCATAGCCCGCATGACATTCGGATGGATCACCAAATGAATGTGAAATCTCAGATGTTATATATTCGAGCTCCCAGTCCAGAGCAGCTTGATCTATTAGCATGTATGTTAGATGCTTGACATTAAATATATAAATTTATTTAACATCATTATTTCAAGTTAGAAATATATAAGTTCAGATATTATTTTCACTCAATATTTGACAAAATTCCCTACATTTGATTCGCGATTGAATCAAATGTAGAAAACATTCGATTAATTAATGGCAAGCATCTAACATACATGCTAATAGATCAAGCGGCTCTGGACTGGGAGATCGAATATATAACATCTGAGATTTCAAATTCATTTGGTGATCCATCCGAATGTCATGCAGGCTATACGCGAAATGACGTTGGATTGTAGCTAAATGGATCACATCTTTTTCTCTCTTGGTCCAGACTTAAGACTCCGCAGACTCCAATAGCGTCATCCGCAGTAGTCTCGCGATAAATATCTTTTTCAAATAAGCGCGGTCAAAATAATTCTCGTTGATATATCAATTATTCTTTGATATATTAATGAGAAAAATTATAAATTTATTTAACATCATTATTTCAAGTTAGAAATATATAAGTTCAGATATTATTTTCACTCAATATTTGACAAAAATTTCCTACATTTGATTCAATCGCGAATCAAATGTAGAAAACATTCGATTCGATTGGTTTAGTAAAAAACTGCTTAACTAAAATAAAGATTCACTATCAGGACCATCCCGGAGGCTATTAAATGCAAAGAAATTTTTCAAATAGACACTCATTTCTTTGCATTTAATAGCCTCCGGGATGGTCCGATGCTGAATCTTTATTTCAGTTAAGCGGTAATATTTACTATTCCAATCGAGTTGAATGGAGTGAAAATTTTCTGCTTTCGTTATATGTTGCATGTTTGGAGTCTGAATAGTTGCCCGGAAAGTAAACTAATGCTTGGGTTCAACTCTTGAGAGGGTAGGACCCTCTACATGCAAACATAAACAAATCTATTAAAAATAACTTTTAAGGAGTTAGGTGTTGGTTCTAGCTGAAAAATTTTAATGTAAAAATAAAATTTGCAGCAAGATGTTTTCTCTGGCTCCTGATGATGGGCTCACCCTCGAAATATATCGAATTCAAAACTCAATTTTGTTTTATTTCTTTTTTTGTGAAACCTACCTCGCATCTTCTCAAGTTTTATTATTATATATCTATTAAAATCTTTGATTCGACCTAAATTCATTTTGTTATATAAAAACAAGTTTAGAGAAGGAAGTCTATTCAAGAAGAGAGGGTAGGCAAGAAAAGACAAGGAATTGTAAGCATGAGCTCGATTCAGGGGCTGTGGAGTCGGAGTCGGGAAAAATTTCTGGCCAGAGGAGTCGGAGTCGGGAAAGATGTGTCGACTCCGACTCCGGCATTTCTCTTTTTTTTGTTTTCAAAAACAATTTTTTTCAAGTTTAATATTCGAAATTAGCAAAATACTGTTTCTTGCTAGGTATAATCAAACCCAAAAATTTCAGGAGTATTTCTCCCTTTCTCAATTGAAAATTTTAAACTAAGACTAACTAATAAATATGTGTTGATTAATTGAAATTTTATTATTTCATCGGTCCATTTTATAATTATATATTTTTACTTTTCAATCAAATATGAAAAAAGTAAAAAAATAATCATGAAAAATATTATAGTCATGCAAAAAATGTATATATAATCAGGAAACGTTTTCAGATAAAAAGCTAAAATTTGGTGCATTTCAATGCACCATACATAATTGCGTACCATTTTTCAGCGCATTAACTAAAACCTTTCAAGATTGGCATTTTGTACTCTCAGAAACCGTTTCAGGTAAAAGGTAAAATTTGGTGCATTGTAAGATATTTGTGTACCAATTTTCAGCTCATTAACTAAAACCTTTCAAGATTGACATTTTGTACTGTCAGTAAATGTTTTTCAGGTAAAAGCAAATGAAAATAATATGTATCTTATAAATCGATATTAATTTTTTACGTAATTGATATTTTTCATCAGAGAAAATAAATGATTCGAAATATTCGAGAAAACATTTTATTCCACCAACACATCTCAACTTGTTTATGCGTGTCTCGACTCGTTTGAAATAGTCTTGAGTTTTTATCATTAAAAAATCTATTAAATATTTGTAATTGGAAATAAACCAAACGGGCAATTCTAGAGCAATTGAGTACTAATACTATATCTAATGCAGGCCTGGCCAACCTGAATTCCACAGCGTGCCGATTGACGGCTTAAAAATTTCTGAGGGCCGCACATAATAAATAAGAACAATTACAATTTTTTCAATATTTTTTTCGAAATCTGCCTTTACAACGAATTTGGTACTTATCAATTTTTATTGTAAGTTATTAATATTAATTTGAATCTAGTGATACACTGAAAGTGTTCAATCAGTGTAAATGTGGAAAAAAACAATACTACAACCATATAGGAAATGAAAAGACACATTGATCCAACAACACAATATATTTGTATGGTAAAATAAACATAAAATATCAATATATATCTACATTTTTTGAGGATAAAATTCTCTTTTAAATATGTGTTAGTTTTATTATTTTTTGACAAAAAAACACATTTTTATCTTTTATTTTTCTTTTATTCTGTCACTCTAGAACGTTTCGACATTTACAAATATGTCATCTTCAAGCCTAAAAACATTTAAATACAAATTCAATCATTACAAAATAAACAATTACAACTTCTCATCAAAAAGCAACACACTCAAAAATTACATAAAAATGGCATACCTCGAACAATATTAAGATGGGAAAAATTCCCTCACATCGAAATTATCACAATATATAACATTATCATTCTGCCCAACAATTATTTTTTGCATCAACATTCAAATTCAATGACTCTTTCATAAATCAATCACAGTGAGTCCGATCCAAATTCTATTTTAATCACCACAAATCCATTCCCAACTTAAAACTCCCATTGCCAACTCAACACACCCAATCCACCCAGAGACCCCAACTACTTTAATGATTTTTAATTTTATTTAAAATTCTGACTAATATTTACTATTATTTTCCGTGTCTTCCTTAAAATTCACATGAGTCTCCAGTTAAGTTCTTTCTTCTAAAGATTGATTCATAAAATTTTCTCTTGAAGGTGTTACTTTCCGCGAAAATTATTTTTCGGCCGTCATCAAATTTAAAATTATGCCTATTGTCTAATGCATGTATAGCCAATGCAGAAACTGGGTTCTTGCTGTACTACAGATTTTTCATGATTTCAACTGGAAAATCTAACCTTTTAATTTCCTCTTTGTTTCCTCCAATATACCTACATTTTATTGCAGTCCTCTGCAGTCAATCCTATACACCATATTGTTCTTCTCTATTTTTCTATCTTACCTTTATTATTATAAAATCGTTTCAAAGGTTAATTACGGCTGAAACCAATGCCGATTTCATGTTTCTTAAATAGATTTTTACTTTATCCAATGCGAAGCATGGGAGAAAGTATTGGAGTCGCTCTCGAGGCAAGCGCGACTTCAAAGGGTCCTCAGGTAAAGACTACGGAACCCATAGACTCAATTAAGGTCACAAATTGAAGTATTCAATGAGATTGAATTTTAGCACGTGACGGTTTTGCCAAAAATTACCTGGAATCTCGTCGAGAGGCCAAAAAGTGCCATTTTTTGGAAGTGCGTGCGGATGGATGGATGGATGATGTATGTGTGTGTGTTATCGTTTTTTCGTCCACGATTTTTCCACACCTTTGCGCTGATTGAAATGAAATTGAAAACCTACCATTAGTTTAACAAAATGAAGCGCTGATTAGTTTTTGGTACATATCGGTCCACAAACATTAGTACTTTATTTCAGTACTTTTTTAGTTTTTTCTAAATATCTTGAAAATGACTTAACCAATTTTGATGAAATTTAATATCCTAATTAAGTACCTTGGGGACCACAAAAAAGGTTAAATAAAGTTTTTAGTAAAATTATATTTTAATGTACTTTACTCAAGAACATATTAATATTTCAAATGAATTTGGATAAAGTTTAGCAACGATCCGTTGCAGTTTATTTATTTTATTTGAAACACCCTGCACATACAGGATAGAATGTTTATAATTTGCATTACAAGTTATCGGATTAATTGTATTCCTGCCTTGTTTTTTCTTGTATATATATACTCTTCACAAATTCACAGAAATCCTCAGGGTAGTCATTTTTTATTGTTTTACACTTCAGTTGTTCCAAGTTCTTTTTAATAAAACACGGGTGGCATATCCTATGAATTCTATCCATTTCATTATATGGGGTGACCACGAGAAACATTTACGTTTTAGAAATAAAAAAACAATATTAATTTTTCAAGATACTATTTATTTAACTTAAGTTACATAGTTGTGGTTATACACCATTTTACTTTACGTAGAGAAAATGATGTCAGGAAGGTGACATCCTTCTTCCCTGAGGGCAATTTTCTATTCTGTCCAGAAGGCTCCTCCACACTCGTTCAGTGTATCCTCAGTGATCAACGCCACCTCACTACGTATCGCCGCTTTCAAGTCATTTAAAGGTACGGGGTTTATGTCGATAAACTTGCTCTTTCAAATGTCCCCACAAATAAAAATCAGCACATGTTAAGGTCCGGAGATCGAGGAGGCCGGTGCACATCTCCAAATCTTGAAATCGGTGACCTGTCAGGACCGGGCCTTATTTTTCCAGATTCCAATTTAAAAATGAAAACATGTAGTACTCTTGTTTTTTTCCGTCAATGATCTTAGTTAAGTATTTCACTTCTTTGTTATTGAAAAAATGTACATTTTAATTTTTTTTCTATTTTATTTAAGAGTGACTGAATAAAACTGCTTTGGTTGTATTTATATACGCTAATAAAATTGTTTAAAATAATAAAACTGCTTTAATATTTACACTTTACTTCAAAAGCAAAATTAGGAATACTCTGAAAATGAAAAGGGGGCGATAGGTGTTGTCAACACTCAGAAAGGGCGATGGGCTCACAAGGTTGGGAACCACTGGTCTAGACAAGCTGTCCGCTTGTATCTATGCAACCGAAAGACGCCTCTGAATCGGACTAGCCTACCCTACAGGCGTCCTTGTTAAGTGAATATTTTTCATCATAATAGTATTTAAAATTTGACGGCCACTCTCGTAAGCCCATTTCCTATTTTTCCTATAAATGGCTCATATACCGGGTGAGTTTTTTATCTTGAGACAATCTTATAATTCAAAAACAGTGCATTATATGGAAAAAAGTTTCAAATAAAAAGTTTGTTTATATCGAGGGAAACTAAACTACGCTATTGTTTGTGGACCTAGAACAAGCTTTCAAGGGTATTTCAATGTCAACTTCTGTTTTTTAAATGGAAACCTATATATTTCTTTTTACGGATCCTTAATCTACAAAAAATAAACTGCAACGGATCATTGCTAAACTTTATCCAAATTCATTTGAAATATTAATATCTTTATTCCTTTATATAAATCGAGATATCACTTGCAATTTGCAGTTCATGTTGACTTTAATTCAAAAATAATGATCGATTCTCATTTAATAGTCGAGGAATAACAATTCTACATTGGAATTTTGACATTTCGGTTATTATTGATAATCATTGCTTAAGACATGAAGGCATCGACTTAAAATCAAAAATAGCGATTGATTCGTTAGCCACTAGCGTGAACGAACCTTATGTTGCATTTCATTTTTTGATGCTTTGACTTATTAGCTGGCAGCACTTCTACTGAAAACGTGGAAAGAATCGACTTAAAATCAAAGCAGACGAAATTCTTTTTAGGTAAACAACTCAAGCTTTAAAATAGAATTTTACTAAAAACTTTGGAGCGAATGCACAGTATACAAGCATTAATTGAGGATCTTTAAATTTCATCAAAATTAGTTAAGTCATTTTCGAGATATTTAGAAAAACTAAAAAGTACTGAAATAAAGATACTAATGTTTGTGGACAGATGTATTGCCAAAAACTAATCGGCGCTTCTTGTTTTATTCATCTGCATTAGTAGGTTTTCAATTTCAATTCAATCGGTACAACAATTGTTGGAAAAAATCGTTGGACGAAAAAAACGATAACACACGCGCTATCCATCATCACCACATCGCACTTCCAAAAAAAACGGCACCTTTTTGGCCTCTCGGCGAGCTCCCAGGTAATTTTTGGCAAAGCCCTCACGTTCGCTACAAATTCAATCTCATTGAATACTTCAATTTGTGACCTTAATTGAGTCCATGGTTTCCGTAGTCTTTACCTGAGGACCTTTGAAGTCGCGCTTGCCGCGAGACCCATTTACAATACTTTCTCCCATGCTTCGCATTGGATAGAGTTAAAACTGAAACAACTTTCATAAGAACTATTTTTTATCCGACATCAAATAAACAAAATATTAAATCAATTAAATCTCAAAAAATAATCTTAATAATTATTTTTAACAATTATTCAACTTAATTATCAAATAAAAATGATTAAATAATTAATTATTAAATAAACAATTATTAAATTGAAAAGTCACAACAATGAAAATAAGTGTTTATAATGATCTTAAAACTTTGTTATACACAGATTTAAGAGATTATTTTCTACCTTAATAGATCTTTTTAAAATTCCTGAGCTTAAAAAAGTTTATTTCTCATGTCAATCCAGTAGATAGTTATGACTGATTATTACCATAATCAAAATGGAGCATTTTTGTTGAAGAAAGAATTGAAATGGTCTTAATTTATGGTGAATGTGGAAGAAAGGGTTATGAGGCTGCCATTGAAATGGAAATGCCGAGCGTTTTCCCGACAGGGATACACCCTCAAGAAGCCCATTTTATCGTATTGTAAATCTGTTAAAAAACAGAAACTGTAACTGTAAAGGCTACGAAGAAACTATAACAGGCCAAAAGAACAAAATTGTAACTGGAATTCACCCAGAATACTTGCGATAACACTCTGGAATGTCATCAGACCAGTGTCGAAAAATTATTAAAATATTAATTATTATTAAATTATTTATTTAATAATTAAATATTTGATCATTATTTTTGATAATTAAGTTGAATAACTTGTTAAAAAATAATTATTAGAATTTTTTTGAGATCTAATTGATTTAATCATTTGTTTATTTGATGTCGGATAAAAAATACTTCTTATGAAAGTTGTTCAATTTTATTTAGAAGATTAACGATTTACCAAGAAATATATAGGTTTCCATTTAAAAAACTAGAAGTTGACCTTGAAATACCCTTGAAAGCTTGTTCCTAGAGAATCCAGCAGACAACAATAGCGCTCAGTTTAGTTTCCCCCTCGATATAAATAAACTTTTATTTGAAAATCATTTTTCATATAATGCACTGTTTTTTGAGTTATAAAGACTGTCTCAAGATAAAAAACTCACCCGGTATATATATACCATATATATATATATATATACAGGGTGATTCCTCGGTCTGTCACTCTCTTTATAACTCTTTTATGTTAAGTCAGATAAGAGAAAACTCTTCAAATATAATTTATATGATATATTATTGTCATATCCTCGTGCCATATGCATTTTTATATTGAATGCTCCGTTTAAGCGCAACAATATGTAACTTTATATTTCTTAATGGAACACCCTATATATATTTATTTATTTTGATAGTAAAATTAGATTCCCTTTAAACAAGTATTAAGTAATAAGGGGTCTAAAAATATAAATTAAGAAGTTATTTACGTTCATAAAAAATAGTCGTTCATAGTGGAATAAACCACAATTTAATTCGGCATATGTGCCCATAATTATGAAAGTGGTCTAAGTCATTGATTGTTAGTTTCGAGATATTTAAAGTTTTATAAAATAAACAAGATTCTAATTCTGTATAATGAGACAACTAGAAATCCACCAATTTTATGCGATTTTTCAAAACCGACATCTTATTACTGTACTTTTTAATGCCCAGAACGCCCGAAGCCAGTCAATTTGACGGTTTCACATTTCATTTCTCTTTCATTTCGTTACTATTTAAAAGTTAGAACTTTTTGAAACTCGCTTTGACTTTTAATCATTTTTGAATAGCTTTCTAATAAAAAAATAG